>CM038217.1:12652547-13091756 GCA_021442155.1 Cymbidium sinense | reverse complement strand
GGTAGGGATGAAAAGAAGTTCTTTTCTCTTTTCTTCTCTTCTTAACATTTAGTAACTAAGTGTAGATTCATTCAAACCAAATCAAATCACCAACTAAAATTGATAAATCAATTAAATCACTTAAAATAAAATCACCATCTAAATTGAATCCTTCACACGTAGAAAATTCTAACCTTAAAACCTAGCTATGGCATGCCACATAAGCCTTTAATGGTACACATTAGACTAAGTCACCATTTCTAGCTTTAGGTTTGGTAGATGCATGGTTTGATGAATGATTTTTCTTTGTGGTGTAATGTTTTAGACTAGATGTTAGGGTGCATATGCGTAGACTAGATGATAGGGTGATTTTAGCCTAATCTTATTTTCTACATGGGGTTGTGCTTAAAGGGCACTTAATAAAAATATAAATACTTTTTTATGCAGGTTGCTTATACCCCTAAGCATAACCCAAATTAGGATAGGTGGACTTGGTAATCCATGGTTGGAGTGTTAAGTCCAAATTATTCATATAATTGCTTGGATGGTGTGGTATGTTTCAGTAAACCTTTGTTTTACAAGTTTAATTACATTTACCTTTCTTATTTTGATATAAATCTATAATTAAGATTTGGAATGAATATTATGGGGGAATTAAGGTGAATATTAGTTATAAGACCATGTCTTATATACCATGTGAAGCCTTGGAGCAAACTACATCCCAAGTCAAACCAAAAGAAAGAAAGAAATGAAGAAAGGAAGAAATGAAGAAATGAAGAATAAAGACCCCCATAACATGAATTCCTTTTAATTATAATTATTCATTTGTAATCCATATTATATAAGGGTAGAGCTTGGCTACCCACATTTCTTTTTATGGTGAAACCACATCGCCTCTTATTCTTTCTAATTTTATAAATTGATTGATGTTATATTTATGATTGTGCAGTTAGGATGACATGAATTTTTCTAATTTCTTAATTGGTTGATGATTGTTAAATAGCCCGGATGTGATTAGGCTCTTAAGAAAAGATATATTTTCTATCCAATTAATCAACTCAAAATTAAACTAAATAATTCATAACCTCACTTAAAGCCTACATAAACCAAGATAATAAAAGATTTAGCAAATTGGATGTTGTATGTCTCATATCATGCATAAATCATATTGTCTCACTCTTTCTAATGGAGGGCTTCCACCTTTTGAGAAAATGGCTTGACCTTTGAGAGCCATGGTAGAAACACACTTCCTTCTTTTGATTTTAGCCCATAACCAATTTTCTCATGCATTAGGCATATGCAAATCTCATCTTGTGTCAAATAAAAATGTCCAAATATCAAAACAAAATAAAACTTGACAAAATTTGCATTAGATTAAGTCATTTACTCATGCCCTTCATGATCTAGTCTCTTAGGGAGTGTGTTTAAGGACTTAGTTTAATTTCTACAAAGCATAAGACTTAAGACTTGCCATCTTGCAAAGCATAAGACTTGCCTACATGTATTTAAAATCGTAGGAGGAGTTATTTATTGTAAGTTGTTTGTCAGTGGATTACTCTCTCTTGTGGAGATAAACAATATACACATTTTCACCTTAGATTTAGGTCATTATTTGGCCCTCGCCAAAGCTCCCTATATTTAGGATTGCCACTATTTCCCTTGGCTACAAGTATAAATCCTCACCTCTTAGGCATTTCCATGATCTTGTGTTGTGGGATTATAAGCCTTAGATTTCTAAAAAAAATTCAACTCAAACATATAATTCTTCTCAATTTCAAAAATATAAAGCCCAACCATAGGATAGTTTGGGATGCTCGCTAGATTTTCTAGCATCATGAGCATCCCCTACTCATCTCTCTTTAATTTCAATAGTAACTCTCTCTTTTTGATCAATCCCACTTGATTTTCTAAAAATAACCAATTTGTTGATAGTCCTATCTTTGAAATCTTTAGAGATAATAGTCATTTACCTTAATCAATAGTATTCTAAAGGAATCTCATTTCAGGATGTAATTAACTATGGGGCTTGCCCATGGGAACTTAACGAACCGACTTAAAATAAAACCTACTTTACTTTTTCCATGTGAAGTAGGGAAAGAACTCTAGTACATTCAAGACCCATCATACCTTAGGAGTCCTTATTAGGTGATTAGGTCCATTATAGGATAGTGACTTCTATCTCTCGAGATAGTACACTATTCCTTAATATCATACCTGATCACCCTAATGAGTACATTTGCATATCTGCGTGGTGTTCCCTAACACACTTAATAATAACCTCAACAAAATAAAAATAAAACACACAAGGAATAAAGCGCATCCTAAATCTAAGGAGAAAAATGGGTAAATTGTTTACCTCCATAAAAGAGTGTAAATCACCTGATTACTGAACTTATAACAGCCTGGAGTGGCAGCCCGGTAACTCCTCATACACTTTAAAATCATGTGGTCAAGTCATATATTTTGCAAGATGGTTAGGATGTTATTATTTAGAAAGAAACTAAAGTCCTTAAACTCATGCCCTAAGAACTAGAGCATGAGTGGTATGAATAATGGCTTTTGTCAAATTGTATTAATTTTTATTTGAATTTGGATTATTTATTTTGACAAACGCTATAGAATTTTATATGCCTAAATACATGATGAAAGTAAGGTTATTAGCTAAATCAGAGAAAGGGGTATTTTTTTTTAGCATAGAGAGACCCTCAAAGGTCAAGTCTTCCCCTATCGTGCAAGGATGGAAACCCTCTCTTAGCAAAGGTGAAACATGATGACATGTAAGATATTAAGCATACAACATCCAGCTAAAGGGTTTCTAATTCTTTTAATTATCTTAATTTAATACCTAGGCTTTAAATGAGGTAATGAGTTGTTTAGAAAGTTAGTTATGAGTTGTAGTTGGGTTAAAAAATTTATTTATTTAACCTAAGAGCCTAACCGGATTCAGGACACACATAAAATCACCATACATGAAGAAACTAGAAAAACATGTGCCATTTCTATTACACAATTGTAAACAAAGCATCAAATAATTTATAAACCCACGTAAAAGAATATAACAGATTACTTATCAACCAGGTACAACTAGAGAAATGGGTAGCCGAGCTCTACCCTTATACAACCTGGTATATGAAAGAATAATTATAATTACAAATGAATAAATGTTATTGGGGGGGTGTCTTCATATCTTCTTTCTTCATGTCTCCTTCATTCCTCCTTTGGATTTGCTTGGTTCAAAGGCATCATGGGGGCCTCCCATGACAAAGCCTTCTAGACTCCATCTGTCCCCCATAACACTAATTTTAATTTCTAATACAAAATTACATCAAATATAAGGAAAATAAATATAATTACACCTGTAAAATAAGTGTTAGATAAACACACCATATGATCAAATAGTTATATATATATATATATACACATGTGTAACCAGGTTCATCTGTCTCAATTTAGAATATGCTTATGGGTTAAGCAACCTATAGAAGAGAGCATTTATATTTATTTTAAGCATCCCTTAAGCACAATCTCTTGCATAAGACATAATTAGGCTAATCATGGCCTAATATCCAGTCTACAAAGCATACACCCTAACATCCAGTCTATATCCATACTTCATAAATAATTATACATCAAACAATGCATCGCCCTAACATAAAGCTAGAAATGGTGACTTAATCTAATGTGGGTCTATTAAGGCTTATGTGGTATGCCTTAGCTAGGCTTAGTTATAATTTTCTAAGTTTGAAGAGATTAAATTATGAAGGGTGGTTTCACTTTAACTGACTTAATTGGTTTGTAAATTTTGCTTAGTATTTTATTTTATTTCGCTTGATTTACACATAACAACTATCTCTGTTATAGAAGAAAAGAGAGGGGTCACTCTCTTTTATCCCTACCTTAAGCCACATCTAAAGCATATTAATTAATCAATTCTATTTAGTGAAGGGCTTATTACATATTTTAATTAATCCTAGGTTTAGGTTCACTTTAAATAATCTCATTCAACAAGAAAGGCATCTTAAGATTAATTTGAATTAATTACTATCACATAACACATGTTTGTTCATTTCTTTCCATCATATATAGCATGCATATGATCAAGTACTAAATAAAACTATACATGAAATATGTTTTTGGCACACTTAAATGTAAGATGCATAAAAATGAGTTTTATAGAAAAGAGGATTTTCATTCATTAACTAAATACACATTCAAAAAGTTTAAGCAAGTACATCGCCATTGCTCTACACTAGGAGAGTGAGGTAGGAACCTCCTTGGGGCTATTTAAAGTCGTGCATCCCTAGAATGTCCAGACTAATATACCTACTATTCTTAAATAGATATGGATGTATAAACAACTATAAGAATAAAACCATGTAAAGTAGAGTTTGATTTAATTAATTTATTTATGTGAATGAATTAAAAATCTATCTAAATTCTAATGTGAAAATGCATAAGAATGAAATCAGATGGGTACGTCACCATTGTTTTGCACCAGGCGAGTGAGGTAGGAACCTCCCTGAGCTACTTAAAGTCGTGCGTCCCCAAAATGTCTAGACTAATATACCCACTAACATTCTTACCTATGCAAATCAACATATGAATGAAAGAAAGGAACTTTACTTCATACACTAAGCTTATATTCACATGCACCTCCTATGTATGTATAACTAAAGTCACAATATATATTATTATTCATTAGTAAGGTTTTGAAAATATATTTGCAATTTAATAGTGATAATAGGCATACATATTTTAATTAAGCCAACACATGCAAGTTTGACATAAAGGAAACCATTTTATTTAATTAATTTTTGAAAGAAATGAATGCATGACTACAAGTTGCATATAATATTTTAACATGATTGGAAAGAAATAAAGAAACATAAGCATGCAATTTCATTCAATCCAACTAATTCCTATGAACAATCACATTAAACTAGCTTATTTAAAATAAACTAAAGTTTCTTAAATCCATTTTTGATTTCATATTTGATTTGATTTGAGGGATGTAAAAGAGGTTTTATAATTCTAATCCCATTCCCCATATGTATGAGTTAATTTGGTTTAATGAAAAGTAATTAGGTTGATTTTATGAATTGATTAAGTTAAGCATGGATTAAGTCAATTAATTAGCCCTTACATGTCACCTTAAGGTAATTAAATAATTTATAATATGATGTGCAAATAGATTGAAAAGTAAACAATGCTCCTATGAAATGAAAGGGCCTAATACAATTAGCTCATAATTATTAATTAATTAAGCTTAAGGAACTTAATTAATTTTATGATTTTCTCACACATGAGCTACCACATAATTTCATTAGTTATGTCTTTAGGTTATTGAACACCCAAAGAGCTACCCAAGAGTTAATTAGGGAAAATAGGTTTAATCAAGTTAATTAAGTTCATTAATTATCTAATTAAATCCTAATTATCCTTAATCAACAATATGAAATGGACTTAGGGAAAGAGACAAAGAAAGAAGCCTAAGTCTCACTCCTTAAATCTTTTCAATTAGTTACTTAAAGTTCAAATATAATTTGGGTTTTGATTGACTTGATTAATTAATTAATTAATGAGTCTTAATTAATTAATTTTAAAGAGGGAATGAAGAAGACTTAAGGAAAAGATTGGAAGAGGGGTCCCAATCCATTTCCCTAAGTTTCTCCAATGTTAATAAAGGCTAATGAACTTAATTAATCGATGAATTCACTGTTCATTTAATTTATTATTAATTAAGCTAAGAGATTAATTAACCACCAATTTATCCCAATTAATCGCCTAATAAATTTTAAGAAAAATGGGAGAGGTGAGGTCATCCCCTAAACATCCCTAACAAGTTTGAAATTAATCAGATGATTAATTAAAGGGTAAATAGGTTAATTGAATTTTTAATTAAATCTTATGTAAGCAAAAAATTACTATTTAAAGTTAATTAATAGTAATTTTATTAGGTTTCCTCTAAAATATCTTTAAAAGATCCTCCTTTCATTTTTGGTTTTCAACTATTTGTTATGAATTTTAGAAGTTCTTAAGAATCAATTAAACAACCCTAATTAAGCTAATCATTACCGATGTGGCACACTTTCTGTTTCCATGTGGCGATGGGATTTAAGTTATCACTTCCATAGATGTGGTGGACATGCTTTCCCATGGACCATCTGATCAAAGATCAGATGGCCATGATTAAATCCCATTAAGGAGAAATAGAGGGATCAGTATGATTAGATCGGGACATTCTAATCACACATGGCGGTCCATGATCTATCTCCTCCGGCGATGAGAGATGGATGTCTGTCTTTCTCCATTCATCACCAAAGCTTGAAGGAAGATCAAATCAATCCCAAATATTCGGGAGGCAAAATAAGAAAATCTAGATATATCTCATGACATGGAACTTTCCTTCACAAAGGGCCAAAATGTTTTCATATAAAGATTGGTTTTAATGGCATACCTCATTGGAGCTTGTGACTGGAAATTCTAAAGATTAAGGAAGCTTCATCTGGTAGAGATGAAACCCTGTTGAGCTGCACAAGCTTTGGTTTGAGGTGAATTGTTCTAGATACCAAGATCCTCCCTTTGAGAGTTTGGTCTTGGCGGTGGCTTAAAAGCTTGGGAAAAGGTTTGAGTGGCTTCACACAGGATGGTGTGTGCAAGAGGAATCGAGGTTTGGTTATGTGGAGGAAGAGAATTGCTTGAGGAAAGGATCCCTATTTCGGCTGTGCAGGGGAATGAGAAATTTTGGTGAAGGTAAACTCCAAAAGGCTTGGGGAGGCTCTCTGGGATTTCAAAAACACATGGGAAGCTCAGTGTGTTCAAATGGTGATAATCCGTATGAGAATTGAAGGAGTTTACCCTTGATGGATAAACAAGATTCATCCCATGTTCACCATCCACCTCGAGGGTCTCAATTGACTCAGATGGCCGATTGGAGTGGAGGAAGCTATGGCAGAGGTCCAATGAAAGATATGGGCATGTGGTGGTCTCTTCCCTTTATCCATGGGGTTCCTTTGAGTGAGGAGGAAGAGTTGGGTTTCCTTTGATCCATGGCTGATCTAGGCTTGCTTAGGTTGGGCTAGGAAAAGGCACACCCCATTTTGGTACTTGGATGAGATGGGAGAGTAGACTTTGCCAAATGGGGAAAAATCCTATGTAAGGAAGTTTATCCAATGGCTAGTCCCCTGAGGTCCACTTTACTTTTTGGACATATGTGGGCTAACCTAGGGTCAATTTAGGTTAGGTTTGGTTGCCAAAGGTTCCATGGGTTGGTTTTGGGTACTTTACGGTTCATATGGGTTCATGTTGGGTTGGGTTGACCAATTGGTCAAATTGGGTCAAACAAAGGCTTGTGATAGGTTCAAATGATGATTTAGAGTTTTAGTTCAAGTGGTTTCAATCAATTTAGCTTAGGTTTAATTTTGGTTCATTTGGATTCAAATGTCAAATCAACTAAGTTGAACAATCTGACTAATTTGACCAAATTGGGTTGGGTTAGGTGTTATTTCATGTTCAATTGGTTAACTGAAAATGATTGTATACTTTGGTTTGATTTGATTTGGGTTTAATTTGGATTCTAGCCAATTTGACCTTTTAGGTCAATTTGGGTTAGGTTGGGTCAAGTTGACCAATTGGTCAAATTGGGCTCAATTATGGCTTTTCAAGTTCAAAATGATTTGGAATGAACTTGAGCCATTGTACAATCAATTTGGGTTAAATCATGATTTAACTCATTTTGACTTTTAGGCCAATTTGGGTCAACTTAGGTCAAATGATCTATTAGAGTTAGTTTGGCTCAATTGAGGGTTTGATCATGTTTCAATCATTGATTATGAATTGGTTTTGAAGTTTCAATTAATTTGGGATATGGTGGGTTTTAGCTAGTGTAGGTTTCTAAAGGTTGACTTGGTCAACGGATCAAGTTGACTTGGTTTGACCCAATTCAAGATAGTTGATCACCCTAAGATGATTGTTGATCATGATATGAGGTTTGGATGGGCTTAGTCCAATCCAATTTGGGTTGGATTAGAACTTAATTCAAAAGAGTTGTTTAGGTTACTTTGGGTCAAGTGGACCTAAATGGATCAATCAATTTGGTTTTGACTTGATTCAATTTCGATTGAACTCATATATGAGCCTAGGATTTAAATATAAATCCAACTACAATCAATTTGGAGTTTAATGGATTTTGGCTCATTTTGAGTTTCTAAAAAAAGCTAACTTGGGTTTGACTTAGGTTGACTTGAGTTGACTTGAGTTTGATTAGATAATTGTAATTTATGTTTATATTTGGATGAGTGATTGAAGGAAAGATGGATCCATGAATAAATCCATGGGTTTTGGCTTGATTTGGATATGATTTGGCCAAGTTCAAGAAACTTCAAAGGCTAAAATGAATTGAGTTTTGGTTTAATTTTGGATTTTTTTTTATTTGAATTTATATTTTATTTATATTTGGGAATATAAAAGAAGTTATAAATGGGTTATTGAGAAAATCACCTGAGTTTGGAGTGATTTGAAGTGAATTTGACCAAACTTAAAGATGTAGGTCAAAAGAGAAGTGATTTAGTTTGATTTATTTTTGGTCATTGCATGGTGGGTTTCATTTATATTTATGAATGAAGGAATAATTGATTCATAAAGAAATCAATCAATTTTTAGTTAAGATTTGATTAAGTGAGATAGGTCCATAAGGCTTAAGATGGGATTTGGCTTGGTTTAATTTAGTTTGATTTGATTTTGGATATTTGAATATGGATTTCACTTATATTTGTGAATATAAATGAATGAATAATTTATTTAATAAGAAATTAATCAAGTTTAGGATAATTTGAGATTTGATTTGATTAAGCTTATGAGTGAGTCATAAGGCTTAAGGAGGAATTTTGATCTTGGATTTGATTTGAGATTGATTTAATTTAGTTTGGAATTTGAATTTGGATTTGGTAAATTATTGTAAGATTGAATTGATATTTGAGAAAATCAATCAGGATTTATTTGAATTTGGTTAATGCTAAGTCCATAAGATGAAATCAAAGGGCTTAGGAAGGGTTTTGAATTTAATCATGGGATTTTATGGAAAAATCTTGAGCTTGAATTTGATAATGAGTTTGATTATGAGCCTTAGAAATTTGGTTTGGTGTGAATTTGATGTTTGGTTTGAGAAGGAAAGCATGGATTGGGTTTAGGCTAAAGGGTAGACAAGTTTTCCTTAGTCTCTAAGGCATAACCTATTCCTATGGCTCACCCTTCTAAGTCTCTAGGCTTAGGTTAAGTGTTCAACAGAAGTGTCTTAAGACTAAGGACCTCTTAGTGACTATAAGAGTCCTAGATCTATGATGAGGAAGTTGAGAACTCACTCCAAGTGAGGTCAACACGTATATACAGATAATTCAATCAAACATAAATATAAATTCCAAACATATGCATCATTCATCATGTAAGTATGCCAAAACATGTTGTGTGTATAGATATGCTAACTGTTAAAATCATATGCATGTTACATGTGATGGAAAGGAATGACTTGATATATGTCAAGTGATAGTAATTAAATTATATTAATCCTAAGATGCCTCTCATATTGAATAGGATTATTTAAAGTTAACCCAAACTTAGGATTAATAAGAAAATATTTAATAACCCATTCACTGAAGAGAACTAACTCATCAAAATATACTTTAGAAAATGGCTTAAGGTAGGGATTAAAGTGAGTAACTCTCTTTCCTCTCTTTATAACACTAAGATGATAAGTGTAAATCAAATAAAACTAAGTAAAACATAAATTAAAATTCATAAATCAACTAAACAACTTGAAGTGGAACTAACCTCTATGATTAAATTAAATTCTTCCACACTTAGAAAATCATAACTCTAATGCTTAGTTGAGACATATTATACAAAGCCTTAGCACATACATTAGTATTAAGCCACCACTTCTAGTCCTAAGTTAGGATGGTGTATGTGTAATGTAATATTTTAGGCTGAATGTTAGGGCGTATGTTTCATAGACTAAATTTTAGGCTGTTCCGAGCCTAATCATGTTTTCTACAGGGGATTATGCTTAAGGGGTTGCTTAAAATAAATATAAATGTTTAGCTTACAGGTTGCTTAACCCCCTAAGCATAATCCAAATTAAGGTAGGTGAGCTTGGTTACCCATGTGTAGGTGCTAAGTCCAAATTATTAAGATAACTGCTTAGGATTGTATGTATGTTTAGCTAACCTCTATTTTGTAGGTGTAGTAGATTTACTTTTCTTATATAAATGTAATTTTGCAATGGAAGGATTAGAACTATGGGGGATTAGGATGAAAGTGGCTAGAAGGCTTAGTCTTGGGGTCCCCTATGATGCCTTTGGAGCAAATCAAGACTAAAGAAGGAGAAAGAAGATATGAAGATATGAAGAATGAAAACCCTCATAGCATCTAATTTCATTTCTACCTGTAATTATTTTTTTATATTCTAAGATGTATGTGAGCTACTTTCAATTTTCTTTTAGGGTGTATGGCGGTACTGGGTGCATCGACTTTTATTCTTTTACTTTAGTTTATAAAATTGTTTGATGTTATGTTTAAATTGCACAATAGGATTGTATGATTTTCATAGTTTCTTTATGTTCGATGCTTTAATGTGTGGCCTAGATGTGATAGGCTCTTAGGATAAAATTAATTTTTCTACCCAACAAATAACTTCAAGTTTGTAATTTATAACCTCACTATAAAGCTTAGTCTTTAAACAAGATAATTAAAAGATTTAGCAACTTTATAGCTGTATGGTTATATGTCTCACATCATGCGTGCCATATTCCTTCTTCCTTAAATATGGGGGATTTCCATTCTTGCACGATAGGGGAATGCTTGACCTATGAGGGCATCCCTTATGGTGGAGAACACCCTCGCTCCGATTTAGCAAATAATCCATTTCATCATGCATTTAGGCAATAAAATCCTAAGCCTTTGTCCAAAATATTATGTCAAAATAAATAAAATTTGTAAAAATTTGCACTTTTTAGACTTCATATGCTCATACCACCATCATACTCAGTCTCCACTAGGTTTAGGACTTTAGTTTCTTTCTAATTAAATAACAAGCCTAACCATCTTGCAATTATATAAGATCGGACCACATGGTTTTGAATCATAGGAGGTGATAGCTGGCAGCCATTCCATGTGGTTGTAAGTCCAGAGTTGGGGTTTACTCTCTTTATGGAAGTAAACTATGTCCCCTTTTAGATTTAGGTCATGCTTTAACTTATGTTAAAGCTCCCTAGATTTAGATCAGGTTGCTTATTTTCTTCGTGCGAGCATAAATTCTCACCTCTTATGCATTTCCATAATCTTGTGTTGATGATTATAATCCCAACAATCTAATAAAATTTCAATCCAATAAATAAATCGTCTCCCTTTAAAATATATAAAGCCTTACCATAGGGTAGATTGCAATGCTCACTAGATTTCCTAGTATCATGAGCATTCCATACGTGTCTTCCTTTGGCTTCTAAAATAAGTCTTCCAATTAAACATTCCCTTTTGATTTTCCAAAATAATCAATCCTTTGACAGTCTTAACCTTAAAATTTTGGAGATAATGATTACCTACTTTAATCGAGAGTATTCTTACTAAATTTCATTTCCTATGATGTAATTAACTATGGAGGCTTGTCTCCATAGGGAACAAACTTCACTTAAAACTACTTTACCCATGTAAAGTAGGGAAAATATGAAGATCATGCCTTGAGTCTTTATTAAGTGATTAGGTCCATTATAGGTGACATTTCTATCTTTTGAGATAATACATCATATCTAAATGTCATACTCAATCACTTCAATAAGTACCCCTACAATGCGTGGTGCCCTCCCCACATCCAAAAATAAACACCACCTCTCTTTAGTTTGGATGGTATTTTAGATGTTTTAGGAAGAATCGACATTGTATTATTTCTTATTTTTTTGATATCTTCTTTCTTTTCATTAAACTATTTTGTGATTTCATTTTGACTGAAAGCTTAGGATCCTTTTGGAAAAATATTTGGCATCTTCATAGATCTTTGTCTCATTGATGGTTGAAGATTACCATGGATCATTAACTCTTCTCCATCCTTCAAGTATTTTATGCACTAAAGTGGAAGGAATCATTCCATACTCATGGAGCTATGACCTAATAAAGCCCTTTATGAAGTATCAACATCAATCACATGAAATTTAGCTTCAGTGTCTATCTCTCTAAATCTAAGCAGCAGAACAAAAGATCTGGGAGTTTTTTGTCCTTTTTCATTAAAGCCATGAATCATCAGTTTATCTATCCCAAGATACTAAAAGTCAAGAGATAACCCCATCAGTGCTCGTAGGCTCATGAGATTAATCGAGGAGCCTGGGTCAATCAAGATTTGATTTATCATAACACCATCACTGCCGACATACAATTGTGTTACGATGTTCCTAGCATAAGATCTTCTTTAGAGAGTGAATCTGGGAGATCTTGAAATTGTAAAACGGTCATACACCATTCTACAAAATATGTTTTTTTTTTGGATCATTAAAAGCTTAAATCAAGGTCTCACAAAATCCTTTGACATTAAGAGGGCCTCAGCACTTAATTGTGCGGGGATCTTTCTCAAATGTGATAGGATATTGTAGTCAATTCCCACTTGGGTCATTCTTATTGGTCTCCAAAGGAATGCTTTCATTAACTTCAATATTTTTATCTTTATCTTTATTTAGTATCCCTTTTCATGGTGGCTTTTGCCACCTCTTAGTGCACTTGGGCTCTATTTGGCTCAAACTCTTTTGAAGAAGTAATCCCTTCAATATTAGCATTTACCCCTGAATCTTCTGAGTCATTGTCTAATTTTATGAATTCCAAATGAGATTTCATCGATGACTATGAATAATTTTCCTTGGGAAAGCATAAATCTTCCTCTGAAATATCATCTATTTGTTTCACCATCAAGCAAAACTTAGGTGCTACATTTTTAGTCATCCTTCTTCTAGTTACAATATACCTTTTGAGAACATTTTGCATATATTGGAGCTATCTAACTAAAAATATCATAAAGACATGAGCTCTATCAAGAAGTGTTTGATGAAACTAAAATAACTTGACACGTTTCTCTTGGAGGTGATTCATCATCTTCATCATTACCTTCCTTATTTTGTTCAATAATTCAGTTCATAGCATGAAGTCGATAGCGGCTCATCACCGATGATATTCTTCCAGGTTGTTAATGATCTTTTGAACTATAGTTCTCTTCTTAATCTTCTTCTTCTTCTAATTACCTAACTTCTTTGATGTAAGTGGTTTTTTCTTGGTAGACTCTTCATTATACGATAGAGTGCTATGATTAGAATGCCATTGAGAAAGTGAGGTGCTCATTCTAGACATTCCTTTCAACACCAAGATTGGCTCAAGTGGTGATTTCCACTTAATGAACACCTTCTAGTTGCATCTTGGTGACTATAGTCTCTCATTGCCATTATTGTGCCTTTCACATTGTTCTCAATCAAGAAAGAGGATGTGACCACCATTGATTCTTTTTTGGGTGAATAAGACACTATTGGATGGTGTGAATTCATTTTGTTTCTAGCCGGTCTTTGAATACATAACAATCCTTTGGTGGCTAATCACTTGATGATAGGCAATAGTTTGGATTGTCAATTTGATTTGATCCTTTAGACTTTTTACATTATGGTAATTCCATCATTACCTTAAGAGCTTAATAAAATAATTTGGCCACACTCTCTCTTAAAAGAATATTCTTTGTTTATCTTTTCTTTAAGAGATGGTTATATTGTTCCATATCTCCCAATGCTTGCCTTGGGTGCTCTCACCTAAGAAGTTTGAGGTTTATCATTTCCTCAAAGGACAAGATTGGGTTGAGGATTGATTGGTCGTTTGACTCTTTCTTCAACATAAATAAGCTATTTTCCATTATCTCATTATAGACTATCCGTTTTCCTTTATATAAATGCGAGATTCATTCCTTTTGAGTCAAGGCCTACTCCTTTTTTACTTTATTTAAGTGACTCTTAGACTTAAAAAAATTTAACTTTTAAAATTTTGCTACCCAAATGTAGTGCTAGAAGCCATGCAAAGATATAGTGTTATCTTATCATTGATATTTCCCATCAATAATTGGATTGCATGATCTTCCTCTAGCTGTTGTTCACACCTCATGCTCATATTATGTAATATTTAATTTATCATCCTTTCTTCTCTTCTCTAAGACAAGGTCAACAATAGTTATCTTTTTAACTGCACTGATGAATCTTTTGAAAAATATTATCTCTAACTCAATAAAAGTATTGACCGAGTCATTTGGAAATTCAACGTACCATTCAAAAGTAGTTGAAGTTAAACTACTAATGAACTGACAAAATAATAACACATCATTGCCCCTAGTTTGCCATAGGTTACTTTGAATTGCGCCAAGTGTTGCTTAGGGTTACTGTTGCCATCAAAGATATTGAACTTTGGCACTGAATAGCCTTTGGGGTATGGCACCTTGTCATACTTGGATGGGTATGAGCGGCCTTTATTTAAACTTTTGCTCTATAATAGCTTTTAATTTTTCTCATTTAAAATAGTTTCCAATTGGTGTCACATACTTTTGTGGGATTAATTTCATTTCTCCCCTCATGAGCACTATGAGCTCTAGAAGTTTGAGGTGTTGGATCTATTGATGGATTGGTAAAGATGATATTATACTTAATGAGTGACATTGCCTCTACATTCCTCCATTTATCTCATTAAATTTATCCCCATCATCTCATTCATTTTAGTATTAAGCTCAATTTCTTTATCTCTTACACTCATGGCTGTGCCTCACCCAAGCTAGCATAGTTGTGTCAGTGAACGCAGGATTCTCTTCCCTTTTTGGTTCCTCTCCTCATTCATCATTTGAGGAAGAACTTAAATGCTCTTCTTCTTCTTGTCTTTCGAGAGGAGCAGTGGGTAGGATGGTACGGCACAATGATTATAGAATCGAGTACCAAGCTGATCATCACCTTGATCTACAATATAGACCACTTATACTCCCATGGTCTCATCATCTTCTTCTTGTAGACTCACTTCTGAGCATCATCTCCATCAGATCTTGGGCTTAGGCTGAGGCATGAACATTCCTTCAATTAGAGGTTTATGGTCAAAGTCTCTCTCCGAGAAGATGAAACTTCTAGATAATGAGATTCCCAGAGGATTTTCTAGGTTGTGACAACCCTTGACTCATTAATGGTGATCTTCTTCTTTGAGACCCATTCTTATGGTCTCATGGGTGGTTTTGGTGATGCAAGGATGTCACACTCATGTTCTTCTCCACGATGATTTCTTCTCCGTGCTTTGGCCTTAAAATTTTTTTCCTTTATGGTGAGACCTTCTGGATTTACGGACATGCGGTCATGCTGTCATGCTCATGCTTGTTTAGAACAATCTTGAGTTCTTACTACCAATGATGGTAGTTTTATAGTGTGTTCTTTGTTTCTCTAATAATTGGCCTTTGGCCTCTCTTCTTCATAAGGCTTCTTTTCTTGATAACCTTTAGGATTCTATGTACTCAAGCAGAGATGAGTTTCAAGTTATTTCTTCTAAAAGGTTTGAGCTAACTACTATTAATCATAGAAAGACTTCTTAGCATCACTAATAGAGCTATTCATTTTTGCCCATTTTAGATCTTTAAATTTATTATGAGTAGAAATACTCACTTTTGGTTGTAAGGTTGGTTATATAATAGATGGCCCAGGTGAGAGCTGATGAGCTCACAGCTAAACATTCGTTCTTGTCCTCTACTTTTTAGTTAGTTTTCCATATATAAGAAAGCTTAGCATCATGAGCTTGAAAGGCTCTATCGATAGTTAGGTGGCATTCACATGTAATACTAAAATTATTTTCTCATTGATAATTCTCTTCATGGGAGCTTGGTATATCCTCGAATATAGAGGCCTCTTTTGAGGAGCCTCAATAGATAGAGCTTTAGTAGACTTAGCCTAATGAATGGGTTGATGTGCAAGTTGTGCATGATTGTCTCGTGCCATATAGTTCTAGCAGTGATTCTTTGGAAAATCCACCTACCAAATTGTATAGTAGCTAGCATCTCCGGTGTTGATGATATCATCGTGGATGTTAGCTCCGCCTACCTGAATGATTATTATAAAACATATTTCCTTGCCACATTGGAACAACGTGAAGGACTTATATCACAAGTTTCCTTGCCATATTGGAATAATGTGAACAGGTACTTATCACAAAGCAAGTTTCCTTGCCATGTTGGAATAACATGAAGAAGTACTTATAGCACAAGTTTTCCCATCGCATTAGAACAATGTGAATGTGTACTATCACAAAGTTTTCCCGTCACATTAGAAAAATGTGAATGAGTACTTATATCAGAGCATATTTCCCTGTCATATTAGAACAACGTGAACTGGTACTTAATAATTTTAATATTTTTTTGCAATTTTACCTTTACATATGCATTAAAATGATACACTTAGGATATAAGTGGAGTTGTGCTATCATACCATGGTTGTATTCACCTTTTACTCAAAATTTCCCCTTTCAAATACACCAATGAGCAAACTATAATATGAATTCCCAATAAACATGAGCCACATTTTATTTTTTTTGATATTAAACATCAAAGTATAATTGGTTTCTTCAAATTCAGCAAATAAAATGAAAATCTTATGGCGGATCATAGCTAAATTTCAATTCTTTCCACTGAAAAGAAAGCAATATTGTATCTACAAATATAGGAAGTTCATAAATCTAAAATTTCATCACCATTTAAGCTCACTATAAGAAAGAACAATAAACAATATTTATGTTCACATGAAAGAAAGTTGAAAGTCCATTCTCTTTTGCCCCAACAAGTGAAAAATAGCATAATTGATATCAAGGCATAAGAAAATTTGCATTGAAAATGTGAAATAAACTAAGTAGCCATTTGCAAGATATTCAAATAAGTTTTAATCCATATAAGGAAAACAACCGCATTAGTTCTTGACATATTAGATCTAATTTTTTTACTTGTTTGCATAATAGCAAGTAATCAAATGATGGGAAGAAGTAAGGATAAGGCAAGGCGAACAATCATGCTAAACTCATCACCATAAATCTGAAAATTTTAGATTTAACCAAATGACTATTTGCATGATAATGAAATTTAAGTATAATCCCACCCTAACATTGCCAAATAGTAAAAAGAGAAAAATAAAAGGTAAGATAATCAATCATGCCAACTCAATATCGCAAATCCTTACTCTACAACTCAAATGAAAGAACAACAATGTATTACAAGTTAGAACCTACTAATAGGAGCAAAACTTAAGCCATTTAACACATCAAGCATCATATTTCCAACCCTAATCCAATCATATAACATGTAAAAGAGAGGCTTGTCAAAATCACTTCACTCAAGCAAACTGAAATAACAAAATGTGACTTAGGAAACAACCTAGAAACCTGATTGGAAAAGAGGGAAGGAAGAGATAGAGGGCTACTCAGTTTGCTCGAGGTGGATGGCTAAAAGAGAGTTAGATTGGGAGAGTTTCTTCATTCAGAATCTCTGGCTCTTTGGAGATAACATTCAGTTCATATTTCAATGAATTTATTTTTCTTTCACAGAACTTATATCATTCTTCATCTACAGCTTGAGATTTCTCTTGCTAACTTTCATTAGCAAATTTGATCTCTCTTGAACTGATCTTGAAAAGAACTAAACTTAGCTCTTTACCAAGAACACTAGTTCTTGAATCAAGTTGACTGCCCACTTGTTTTGTCCTTGTAATGACAACATCATGTAACTTTTGTTCACTTTCTTCCTTCGCATTCCTTTAGAGCACTAACAAGATGCAATGCTCTTTCTTCAATGCTAAGCTTTAGCAATGTGAAATCTTCATTCAACATAGCCATCATCGGGATAAATAAGTCTATTTAACCTTTAGTTTATTATTCTAGATCTTGTCGACTCTATTAATTTAATAATAGAGGATTAGATCTAGATCTGTATTTTGAGAATTTTGAATTTGAGATTATTAAATATAAATATTTTAGGTATTTTGATAATAATGACTACTCCAATTGATATTCTCAATCAACTCAAAATCATTGGGAATTAGAGATAGTTATTATATTGCATATAACATAATTAGGTTCTCGGAGTTTCTCAGTGGAGAAAGCTATAACAAAATCATTAGATTTTGTTACCTAATCTGCATTAATAAATCAACACGCAACATCCTTGGACACTAAATTCATGCATTGCATGTGTCGATGCCCATGCGATTGATATAGACTTAATTGTATGAGTTTTTGTGTCTACATTATGTGATTATGCAAATTGTAGTATAACTGCAGTATATGTCTTCACACCTTCAATAATAGGTAATCCAAGTCAACTTCACTTTAATTCTTAATAGAATTATATTTCATTCAAATTGTATCTAAATCAACTTATAAGCTCTTTATGAGCTTATTGATATCGCATTAACAAAGGGATTGAGAATAATCAATCATTTTACTTTGGTAGGAGGTGTCAACTTCTTTTTTTTTTTTTTTTGAAATTCCATAGGGAAGGAGTCTTTGCTATTTTTTAACCTTCGGCTTAAGGATCGATAATATATGATCATTAAATGAGTTTTCAAATTACTTTGAGACTTGCATAAGTGATTCAACAACAATTATACTTGATTACCTCTTAGCCTTTAAGGAATTTACACAAACCTCAATGCCCTATGATTTAATTGAGAATAGTTTCTAAATCTATGTAATCCCCATAATTATTCAAGAATTCAAAATTTTGTGCAAATATTAACCACTCAATAGCATATAAAGTCACCTCTTGAATATTTAAAATGATCTCCTTTCCTTTGCATGTGCACATGGGTGATTCATTGGTTTTAGTGTTAGGTTTATCCATCAAACATCATCATGTATTTGTATATTACTCAAAGGTGGCAATTTTTGTCTTTATGTGATTTGAATATTGTTGAAAGGCCCCTACGAGTTGTCCATGTTCAACTACAAATATGAGGCTGATTTAGTTTATTTTTATTCATATCAATTTAGTTCAGCTGAGTTATCTAAAGGTTTTGAGTGTGAGGAAGTTTTGTTTATCTTTTAAAAGTTCTAAGTCTCTAGGTAAGTTCCTTTAGAATTCTTTTTTTTTCTTAGATTCTTTTTTTTATTCTTTACTCTAGTTATTATTATGCTCTTTTTTTGTTTATAGAATATTACTCAAGTTTTATTTAAGTTATGTTTAGATCATATTTAAGTTCTTTTGAGCCCATTATTGGTCCAAAATTTCATCCCATCGCGGATACAATGGAGGTTATTAGGCCTTCCCATCACTCTTCGAGCATAACAGTGTCTCTTATGACACTACAACTTTAGTCTTCTACTGCTTCTATTAAGCATACTAAGTCTTCAAAACACCATGAAAATCACAAGTTTCCCAAAGTTTGCATATGAGTGCTTATATTTAATGTTTTTGTGTTCAACTTTTGCACTCATGATCCATAAGGAATGATGTAGGAATCAATATAGTAATAAGTTTTGGAGAAGGCCAAACAAAATAAATTGGCCATTGATTTCAAAATATGACTTAGCTTAAATCAAATTTAATCCTATTAAATATTGAGAATATTGCTGTTAAATTTACCCTTCTTCTATCATATTCCCTTCGAATAACAAGATGGCTATTTGGTAGCAAAACTCAAACAAGTTTTGAATAGGATTCAATCACAATACTATTTAACAACAAAAAAAAAAGACTTAAACTCGTCATCTCCTTAATCATAAAGTCGATCCAATAATTAAGTGCTTGCTTACCAAATAACTTTAAAAAAAAATAAAAAAAAAAAACCAAATAACTACACTTATCTACCACAACCAGTGATGATGTGTTGAAAAATGGCTGTGGATGCAAGAAAATCTAGAGGGAAATTGGATGTCCAGCAGTTTGGTAGGTTGGTTTTCAAGTGGAAAGGGCGACATGCATGGGTGCTAGAAGTTCGAGAGATGGGGTAGGTGCATAGCAGGAAGTTGGGAATCTTTGTGATTTGATCTTGAGAAGGAGAGGAGGTAATTGTACGTAGGTTGAGGAGATGAGCACAGCTTGGGAGAGTTACTTGTAGGAGGCGTGAGGTATTTTTTTTTTTCTGGGAGATTCAACTTTATTGCCTTGGGAGGAACAACAGGCAGGCGAGTCGGGTAAACAGGGAAGATGGGAATCGGGAGAGAGTTGAATGGGAAGTTGGAAACCTTAGGAGGGGAGGATGTGTTGTAGGCAGGAAGAGATTGATATGTATTAATATCAGATTAGTGAAGGATGAATAATTTACATGAGTAGGTTTGTCTGATGAGCTTGATTAAATCTTTCTGGATTGAATTCAGACTCATTTCTTTATTCCAATTAGTTACATTGGGTGTTGAGTCAAGCAGTGAGTGAAATCCTTTCCAATTGAGTCATAAAGGAAGGAAACGTTGGAGCTTTCTGATCCGTTGGATCTAGCGCCTTTTTTTCGGCCGTTGGATGGGTTCACTTGGATTGGTCTTTCTTGCGCTGTTTGGAAGCCGTTGGATTGACTTGTGTTATCTTCTGCCCTTGGATCTGTTTCTTGATCAGAAGGTTCTTGATGCTTGAGTGGATTACACGTCGTTCTGTGATCGATCTGGATTCATCGATCGATTTTAAAATGCGGGGATCTGGATCGTTGGATCTAGATTTTGAATTACAACCATTACTTACTTTCTGTTTTTTTTGTTTTCAGTTCGTGTTCGAGAGGGTTTCGAGAAGCGTCGGAGGGAGATGGAGGAGAGATCCACAGGTAGGAATATCACGAGGATCAGGATGCTTGAGAGATAATTTGGAGGAGATCCGGGATTTGTGCCGTCTGTTTGGGATTTTTGGTTTCCACCGTGAGATTTGAGAGGAGAGAAGCCTAGGGAAAGAAGAAGGAGGCGAGGAGGGAGAAACGAGAGTCTTGAGATAAATTCTTCAACCCTTTTCATTCCTCTCTGATCTCTATTTATAGTTTTTCGTTGGCTGTCTCTGTAACTGATTTCTGTTAATTCTGTTGCCTCTGTCGTTTAGTTAGTTAGACTTCTTGATCTTCATGCTATTAATCTTCTGTTTTGGATCTCTTTGGCGGTTAGATTTCTTGATCTCATGCTTATTAATCTTTGTTTTATCTGGCTAGCTAGCTTGTTATATGTTATACTTCTTCTTCTAATCGCTCTGTTGGGACAGTCTACGTCTTTGTGATATTTTCTTTTATGTAGTGAAATCCTC
Organism: Cymbidium sinense; assembly: GCA_021442155.1. Classification (NCBI taxonomy): domain Eukaryota; kingdom Viridiplantae; phylum Streptophyta; class Magnoliopsida; order Asparagales; family Orchidaceae; genus Cymbidium; species Cymbidium sinense. The sequence continues at coordinate 13,070,497 of CM038217.1, read as the reverse complement.
TAAAAAATTTATTTTATTTATTTACCTATTGATTTATTTTTATTATTCGGATCTTCTTAGTTAGTTGTTGATGAAGTCTTTTAGCCAATTTGGCCTTTTTTTATTCTTTGGTCTGTTGATGGCTTGGGGATATGTGTTCATATCATTACTCCCTCCCCACCTTGACCTTGTCCCCAAGGTCAAAATCAGAAAATTTTCTGTATTTCTTTCTCATTACCCAAGAAATATCTTTCTAATAAACCTTCCCCGGATTAATATCTCTTTGATGTTGATCTCCCTTTTGTATCATTCGTGATCCGGTACTTTGATAGGTATAATAAACATTTGTCCATCTCGAATTGGTTTGATAACGTCTTTGGATGGATAGTCAGTCTGTCTGTATGGTTTTAATCTAGATATGTGAAATACATTATGTATTTTGGTTTGTTTGGTAATTCAATTTTATAAGCCACCATACCTATTTTTTTTAGTATTTTGAAGGGTCCATAATACCTTCTTTGCAATTTGGTATCTTGATTTCTTGTCCAGAAGTCTGTGTAGGTTGTATTTAACTAAAACTAATTCATTGACTTCCAATTGAAGGTCTCTTACGTGTTTATCGACAATGTTTCATCTGTTTTGAGCTTCCGTAAATTTGTTATCGATGTTCTTGTCTCTTTGTTGTATCTTGATTCTACCTCTGGTGTATATTGATAGCATATGGAATGATTGTAGGAGGTCTACCATAAACCGCTTGAAAAGGAGTCATTTTGGTTGAAGCATTGATGCTTGTGTTATAGCAAACTCCATGGTAGGAGCGTAACCATGCCTTAGGTGTATCCAAAACAAAGCTCCTTAGATATTGTTCTAGGATTCTATTGGTTACGTTTGTCCATCCTGTTTGAGGATGGTAAGCCGTGCTTTAAAGTTGTTCCACTTAGTCCGAACAATTCTTGCCAAAATTGCTCATAAACAATGGATCTCTGGGATACTATTCCTTGTGGTATCCCATGGAGTTTCTGATATCGTGATAAAGATTTGAGCTAGATAAAGCTAGAAAATTGTTTTGGTAGGGGTGAAAAAATGAGCATACTTTGATAGTCATCTACTACTAGTATAGTTGTTTTATTATGAGACTTAGGTAAACCGGTGATGAAATCCATAGATACCTCCTCCCATATTGCAACCGGTATGGAGTGGTTGTAGTAATCTCTGGTCTCGAGTATCATATTTGACTTGTTGACAAATGGGGCATGTTGATACAAATTTTTAATATCCTTTTTCATCTGTTTCGAATTGTTGAGCAATTCTAGTCATAGTTTTCAATGCCTCCATGCCCTCCTATTGGTGTTGAATGGAACTCTCTTATGATCTTGTTGTTTTAAGGTCCGAGTCTTTTGCTATTACAATTACGCCTTTATTTGATTACTAATCTTTATGAGAATAATTCTGCCAATTTTTTTATATAATTCTTGTAATTCCTTATTAGCTTTGGTTTCCTCTGTAATTTTTCTTTGAATAAGATCCTTGAATTCGAGTATATCTTGAAGTTTAATGACATTAAGAATTCTTTGATCCTTAATCAAAACATCTTCTTAAACATTTTTAGATGCATTACATGTTGCTTTGTTTGTAATGCGGTTTATATTCAATACTATAATCATACCCAGTTTGACCAAAATCTTTCTCGGGGTTTGAATTGTTTCTTTGTAATAATTCTCTAATACTTTTCTGATCAGTTCGATTGTAAATTTGGCTCCCAGTAAATACTGTCTCCATCTTGCAACTGCTTGATGCATAGAGTTCTCTAGCATAGGTTGAAGACTTTTGCATTGTAGGATTTAGCTTTTCTTGAAATAAGCTAATGGGTGATTATTCGAGCTATGACTCATGGTTGTCCAGATGCATCTGTTTCCAGTATAAATGGCATAGTAAAATTAGGAAATGCAAGTACCGGTAATGTTATCATAGCCTCTTTTAGTTTTGTGAATCTTGTTGATTGATCGTCAATGGAATTGTTGTTTGGTGATGTAAGAGGAGAAGCAATTCTAATAGTTTTGACAAACTTTCTATAATAACCTATTAATCCCAAAATCCTCTTGTTTTCTTGATTTTGGCATATTCCAAGCTTGTCTTGCTTGTATTTTCTTGGGATCCATCCCTTGGTGAAAGAATATGTCCCAAATATATTCTGTTTTGAATAAATGTACATTTGGATGGTTTGACATATAATGAGTGTTGCTTGTTGTTCTAATACCATCGTAGATGTTCTTGATGTACTTCAAGGTTTGGCGTATGAGTATATCATCAAAGAACACTAGAACAAATTTCCTTAAGAATGGTTTACGAATTCATTAGTGCTTGAAAGGTAGATGGGGCATTGGTTAACCCAAAAGGCATTGCTATGAATTCATAATGGCCTTCATGTGTTTTATGAATGTCTTTTACGCCATTCTTATTTGGTGATCTTAGGTCCAACTTGGAAAAACGGTAGCTCCATATAATTCATCCATTAATTCCTCGGAGTTGGCATGGGTATGGTGCACTTGTTTAAGGCTCTATAATCAACACAAGTGCCATCCTTTTTTTAATAAGCAAATTTGGAGATGAGAACGGACTTGTACTTTCTCTTATAATCTGTATCCATCATATTTTTAATCGCTTTTCTATTTCGTTTTCGAAAATAAGGATATCTAGTTTTCACCTTAACTGAGTCCCAGGGGTACGTATTTGGTGATCGATATCCCTTTGGGAGGCAAAATTTACGGTTCTGAAAGCAGTTCTTTGTATTTTTCTAATACACATTTGTATACTTACGGGTAGATGGGTGAAATCATGATTAGGGACGGTTGTTCCCTCATTAATTTCTCGATCGTAAGTAAGCGATATTTTTGATTTTGTAATTGGTAAAGCGGTGGAATGTAATATTGTCTATTTTGGTTGAAGTGTCTCCTTGTAGTTGAATTAATTGGTCATTTTGGTAGAACTTCATTGTGAGCTTTTGTAGTCCATTGTGCACTCACTACTTGTTCCAACCATTGCACTCCTAAAACCACATCGCCCCGCATTTTGATGGTGTAGCAATCTGTTTTAAAAGTGTGTCCTTGTAGTTGAATAGGCACATTAGAGCAAACTCAACATTGTAGAGTCTCTCCATTCCCTACTAAAAGCGATATTGATTGTGGTTTAAGAAGTTGGCGGTTTAGATTGGATAAAGTTGTGGGTTGATCCACTATCAATCGACGAACTTGTTTGTTGCCTATTACGCCTGTAACCTTAGAGTTCTAGGGTTTGAGTCTGTAAAGGCATTTAAAGCGATTTGAGGAACTCTTCAGATTAAATCGATATCTTGCCATGATTCGGGTTGGCACTACAAGGATTTTCTTGTTCCTCATTAGCTACAAGGGTAAAGAGTTTTGATTTGCATCTATGACCCACGTAGAACTTCTCATCACAATTGAAACAAAGACCTTTTCTTTTTCTTTCTTCCAATTGGCGCGATAGTCAATTTACGAATGGGTATTTGTGGTCTTTGTTGTGTATTTTGGTTAGTTGTTGCCAATGTTGGTGTAAGCGGCGGTGAAATTTGTTCATTGTATTGGGTTGTGGAGTAAATCGTATGGTGCAGTTGTAGATATATCATCTTGTAATCTATCTTCCATTAACTTTGCCAATTGAAAGGCTTGTTGTAGAGAAGTTGGGCTGCGTGCCACTTCTCTTTTAATGTCATGTTTGGACGATTCAAAACAACTTTGTAGAAAATCGGGGAATTCTGAAATCGATTGGTAGCTCCTCAAATTCATTGTAGAAATCACGATTTGGATTTACATTATAATTAGCCAATTCACCCCTTAAATCTCTATAAAGTGATGGTCCAAATCTCTGAATTACCTGTTCTTTGAACAGATTCCATGTATTTAATTGTTTATTGCTGTGCATCCATTGATACCAGCTAAGAGCAGGGCCGTCCATATATACAGAAGCAATTAGAAACTTCTGATCTTCAGATAGATTATAATATTGGAAAAATTGATCTGCCTTAAATAACCAACCCCTAGGATTCTCTCCATTGAATCTAGGCATGTCTACTTTTACTGGCCTATTGTTATTTTGAGTTTGATGTCTAGGAGGAAAAGAGATTTCAGAGTGAGTTTGGGTACATACTTGTGATTGTTGTTGTTCTTGCGATTATTTTCCAATTTTTCTTCAATTGAGGAGAGTCTTACGGATACTTCATTGAGTATCATAGTGATGGATTGCATTTGTTCCTCGGTTTTGTTTTTTGTCTGTTGACACATTCTTCCAAAGTTTTTGCTGAGTATCTTGTACCTTCTGCCATTGTTTGATATGTGGAGAGTCAACAAGAGCACCAATGATATGTATTAATATCAGAGATTACAGCTGAGAGGATGAATAATTTCTGTAATTAGGTTTGATACAGTGAGCTTGAGTGATTAAATCTTTCTGGATTGAATTCGGGCTCTGTTTACTGTTCCAATTGGGTTCTGTTGGGTGTGAGCTGAGTCAAACAGTGAGTGAAATCCTTTCCAATTGAGTCAACCGGTAGTAAAGGAAGGAACGTTCGGGAGCTTTCGATCCGTTGGATCTAGCGCCTTTTTTTCGGGCGTTGGATGGGTTCACTTGGATTGGTCTTTCTTGCGCTGTTTGGAAGCCGTTGGATTGACTTGTGTTATCTTCTGCCCTTGGATCTGTTTCTTGATCAGAAGGTTCTTGATGCTTGAAGGGCTGAGTGGATTACACGCGTCGTTTGTGATCGATCTCGATTCATCGATCCGTAGATTTAAAACGCGGGACGGATCTGGATCGTTGGATCTAGATTTTGAATTACCTTAACCATTACTTGCCTGTCTTTGTTTTGTTTGTTTCGGTTCGAATTTCTGGGTTTAGGCGTCGGAGGGAGATGGAGGAGATCACTACCGGCGATGGTCGATCCAAGGAAGATCCACCGTAGAATATCACGAGGATCACCGACTTGAGATAATTTGGAGGAGATCCGATTTGTCTGCCGTCTTTGGGGTTTTCGGTTTCCACCGTGAGATTTGAGCTGCGAGGAGAGAAGCCTAGGGAAAGAAGAAAGGAGGAGGAGAAACGAGAAGTCTTGAGATAATTTCTTCAACCCTTTTCATTCCTCTCGATCTCTATTTATAGTTTTCGTTATCTGTCTTGGATTTTTGTTATTCATTTGCCTCTGTTTAGTTAGTTAGACTTCTTGATCTTCATGCTATTAATCTTACATTTTGGATCTTTGTCTTTGGCGGTTAGATTTCTTGATCTCATGCTTATTAATCTTGTTTATCTATTTGGGCTAGCTTGTTATATGTTATACTTCTTGATTCTTCTTGTAATATCTGTTGGGGCAGTCTGTCTTTGTGATATTTTCTTTTATAGTAAATCCCTGTAAAAGCTAATTATTTTATTTATTTACCTATTGATTTATTTTACATTATTACGGATCTTCTTCTGGTTAGTTGTTGATGAAGTCTTTTAGCCAATTTGGCTTTTTTCTTATTCTTTGGTCTCTGTTGATGGCTTGGGGATATGTGTTCATATCAGATTCTTGTTCGGTTCTTCTGGGTTTGCTCTTTGGACGACGAGAAAGGATTTACGGTAAGGGAGTTGAAGTTCTCAGCTTTGGTGAGGAGAGACGGAGGTTAGTGGGATGGATTGGAAGGCGGCTTGGAAGTTGCTAGACTGATCCATGATGTGGAGAAGTGGAGCCAGAGAGGAATTGTTGTGAGGCGTTGGACCTCCTATTTAGCTTCGTTCAACATAAGGGTAGAGGAAACTTGGCCAAAAAAAAAAGATGAAAGTTTTTTTTTTTTTTTTTTTTATTGATTAGGGTGTGCATTATTTGATTTAAAAAAAAATCAAATTAAACTAAAATTTTTGAGTAATTTGATTTAATTTTGAAATTAATAATTTAAAATTTGATTTTAATTAATGAAAATTTTAATTTTTGATTTTTAGATCAATTTCTTAAATAAAATTTTGGATAGAGCTAAATAAATCAAATTTATTCATTACTTGATAAATTTTTTTAACTATCATAAAAATTTAATATTTTTAATGCATAAAAGTAATTAATTGATTATATATATATATATATATATAATTTTGATTATTACCTATTCATTATACAAAAAAATTACATAGTGAATATAAATTTCACAAATTATTTTAAAATATAGTAAACTTCAGTTTATTCAAAACGAAATAAAAATAATCGAACCAAATTATCATTTAATTTGTATGATTTTGTATTATATTTGATCCATTTGATCTAATTTTTTGAAAATCTAAAATCAATTAGTTTTAAAATTCATTATTTAAATCATCCAAATAAATAAAATGCACATCTCTAATGGGAGGGAGTCCCGTAAGAACAAAACCATCATTTTAAGAAAAAAAATGTTTTGCTAGCCTTTTTTTTAGAGAGACAGTTGTAGTTGTATGTCTAATATATATATATATTATAATTCTTTTATTCATTTCACGTGATAAGCAACACAAAGCGGCCTGCTATTGGTATTAACTGGAGGCACAAGTATGAAGATAAATAGTTGTTGCATGTAAATGACGGCAAGACCTTTTTTTTTTTTTTGAAAGGATGAAAAGAGTTATGGAGATGAATTTATATATTGTTTTATATATAAATATTTATATTATAAGAAGAATATGAGCTGTTGGAGTAGAATTCTAATAGAAAAAATATGATAATTTTATAAGAATATGTATACATATGTATAGATATATATTAATGATATGATGTTTGAACTAATGCATAATGATAATGGATATAATTTATATTTAAGATATTATGTGTTTAATTTATATAAATTCAATTTTTTATTTTCATTATATATATAAATATATATATTATTAAATTAAATCACTCGAATCATAAAACAAAAAAAAAGAAACAAGACGGAGAAAAATATGTATATATATATATATATATATATATATATATATATATATATATATATATATATAAAATCAATTTAAAGAAATTAAGTCAAATTAAAATTAATCTAGATTAAAGTGTATACATAAGAGAGCATTCTTATATTTAAATTGAATATTAATTGGTACTTATATATATATTAAAGTACTATTAATATTCAATTTAAATATAAGAATCTCTTTTATGCACTTTAATCTAGATTAACAATTTGACTTAATTTCTTTAAATTGATCTGATAATTCCTTTTTTTGATTATATGGATGTCACTCTTTCAATGAATTAATTATTAGTATTCATCTCGAATTATGTGTTACTGCTTGCATATCAATGAATTATACTAATTTTCTCTTGTAATAATCTTTAGCAATTTAAACATCTATTAAGAATAATTTTAATATTTTGAGCTCATTGGTATCGTCTATTTCGTGAGTGGATGCCATCCAATAGTCTTCGACTAGAACAAAAGTCTTTTTGATTTGACTCATGTAATATTAGTTTGTAATTTGTCATTGTTATCATACTTGTTTGATTTGACTCATAAATCATATACGAGGGTGTGGTGTTTATTTTCGAATGAATCGTGTGGACATCACGCAGATTGTATGAGGTGCTTATTGAAGTGATCGAGTGTGACATTAAGGTATGATGTACTCTCTCGAAAGATAAAAATATCACCATATAATGGATCTAATCACCTAATAAAGACTCCTAAGGCATAATTAGTCTTCGTATGTACCATAGATTTTTCCCCCACTTTACATGAAAAAGTAAAATAGGGTTTATTTTATGCCGGATTCCTTAGTTCCCTATAGAGGCAAGTCTCCATAGTTAATTACATCATAGGAAATGAGACTTCGTAAGAATACTCTCGATTAAAGTAATCAATTATTTTCTCCAAAAGATTTCAAGGCTAAGACTATCAATAAATTGGATATTTTGGAAAATCAATTGAGATTGTTCAATTAGAAGAATTATTTTGGAATCCAAAGGAAAGTAGGTAGGAAGTGCTCGTGATACTAAGAAGTCTAGTGAGCACTCCACTTATCCTATGGTGAGGCTTTATATGTTTGAAAATGAGAAGATTTATTTTGTTTGAGTTGAAATTTTATTAGATTGTTAGAGCTTATAATTCACCAATACAAGATTGTATAAATACCTAAGAGGTGAGGATTTATGCTCTTAGGCTAAAGGAAATAAGCAACCTCGAATCCTAAATCTTGGGAAATTTAGCACAAGCCGGAGCACGACCTAAATCTAAGTGGAAAGGGGACATAAAAGTCTATTCCACAAGATAAGATAGACTCGTCCAACTCTTATGAACTTACAACTACCTGGAGTGGCTGCTAACTAACACCTCCTATACTTTAAATCCATGTAGGCCAGTCTTATGTAATTGCAAGATGGTCAGGCTTGTTATTTAATTTTGGAAGAGAGTAGATCCCTAAACTCACTCCCTATGAGACTAGATCATGTTTGACATGAGCATATGACTTAATCTAAAAATGCAAAATTTTATATTTTTTCTTTCGTTTTGACACAATATTTTGGACAAAGGCTTTAGGAAATCTTATGCCTAAATGCATGATGAAACTTGATTGTTGACCAAATGAAAAGAGAAAGAGGGTAAGCTCCAACATAAAGGGTTGCTCTCATAGGTCAAGCGGTCCCTAAAGTGCTGAAATGGAGGCCTTCATTTTTGCAAGAGTGGTATAATATGACATGCATGATGTGAGAAATACAACATACAGCTAAGGGGTTATTAGATCTTTTAGTTATCTTAATTACAACCTAAGCTTTAAAATGAGGATGAAAGTTATTTTAAATTTTAGTTAGAGTTGTTAATTATGTAGAAAAGTTAATTTTTTTTCTTCTAAGAGTCTACCACTTCTAGGCCACACATTTAAATATCAACCACTAAGAAACAATGAAAATCATGCTGCTCTAGTGCGCAAACTAAGCACAACAATAATCATTTTATAAAATACCATTAAATCATAATAGGCCGATGCAATCATGTACCGCCGTCCACCCCAGAAAAGAGAGAAATTGGGTAGCCAAGCTCTACCCTTATACAACGCAGAATTATAAAATAATATTACAATTTAGAATTGAATACATGCTATGGGGGGTCTCCATTCTTCATTTTTTCTTTCTTCTTTTGATTTGATTTACTCTAAGGCATCTCAAGGCACCCCAAGACTAAACCTTCTAGCCACTTCTCATCCTAAGCCTCATAGTACTAATCCTAATTTCTATTTACAAAATTATATTTTATGAGAAAAGTAAATCTAACTACACCTACAAAATAGATATTAGCTAAACATACATACAATCTTAAGCAATTATATTTCATGATTTGGACATAGCACTCTGCATATGGGTAACCAAGCCCACCTGTCCTAATGTGGATTATGCTTACCACCTGTCCTAATGTGAATTATGCTTATGGGCATAAACAACCTACAAATAGTATATTTATATTTATTTTCGAGTGGCTCCTTAAGCAAAATTGCCTGTAGAAAATAATAATAGGCTATCAACGGCCTAACATTTAGTCTATGATCCACATTCCTAACATCTAGTCTAAAATATTACATCATAAAATAAAATACATCATCATTACATACATTGTCCTAACTTAAGGCTAGAAGTGGTGACTTAGCATTCTAATGTGTGTGCTTAGGCTTCATGTGGTATGTCTTAGCAAGGCTTTTGAATTGTAATTTTCTAAGTTCGAAATTATTTAAGTTAATATGATGGTTGGTTTCACTTCAAGTTGTTTAAATGATTTGCAAGTTTTAATTTATGTTTTGTTTTGTTCTATTTGATTTACACCTAATATCTAAGTATTATAAAGAGAGGAAAGAGGCTTAACCTCTTTCATCCCTATCTTAAGTTATTTTCTAACGGCACATTTTTATGATTTAGTTTCTTTTGGTGAATTATTTATTAAATATTTTATTCATCCTATGTTTAGGTTAATGTTAAAGAATCCTATTCAACATGAAAGGAATCTTAAGATTAATGTGATTGAATTATCATCACATAGAATATCCATTCCTTTTCATCACCCATAACATGCATATGATGTAGCACTTAGTATACCTATACATGCAATGTATTTTGGCACACTTAAATAATTATGGATGCACATGTGTTTAGTACAAAATGAGATTTTCATTCACTAGTTAAGTACACATACACATGTATAAAAGATGTAAAAGTATGCGTTGACCTCACTTTCGAGTGAGCCTTCGACCTCTTCAGCATAGATCTAGACTCTTATAGACACTAAGAGTTCCTTAGTCCTAAGACACTTCTAGTGATTAGGTGAACACTTAACCTAAACCTAGAGACTTAGAAGGGTTAATCATAGGATTAGGCCATGCTTTAAGACTTAAAGGAATCATCCACCCTATGGCCTAAACCTACTCCATGTGCACCTTCTCAAAATCCAATCCAAATTCAAATCTCAAACCATACCTCAAATCCCAATTCAAATTCCAAATCCAAATCTAAATTCAAAAACATTTGATTGAAATCCATGATTAAACTCAAATTCAAAAACCTTCCTAAGCCCTTTTAATTTCATCTTATGGACTTAACCTTAACCAAATTCAAATCAATCCCAATTCATTTGATTTTTTCAAATATCAATTCAATCCTTCAATCAAACTATCAAATTCCAATTCAAATCCAACTTAAAATGATTCAATCATGATCAAATTCAAGTCCAAAATTCTTCATAAACCTTGATTGAATTCCATAGACTTAGCCAAATCCACCCAATTCAACCCAAATTTGATTGATCCTTCATGAATCATTTATATATTCATTTATATTCACAAATATAAATGAAATATAAACCCAAATGACCAATGCTAAACCAAACTAAATCCAAATCCAACCAAGACCTTTCCTAAGCCATATGGACCTACCTCCTAAAGCTTGGATAAATCCTATTTAAATCAACTCAAAATCAATTGGTTTCTTTATAAATCAATTATATATTCATTTATATTCACAAATATAAATGAAACCCACATTTCAATGAACAAAACAAAATCAAACTAAATTGATTTCTTACTTAAGCCCTTTTGACCTACCTCCATGAGTTTAGTCAAATTTGCTTCCAAATCACTCCAAACTCAAGTGATTTTCTCATGAATTATTTATATCTAATATAAATGAAATATAAACTCAAATAGCTAAAACCAAATCCAAAATCAAATCAAAACCCAATTCAAGCCCTTTAAGCCAATTCCTTGGACTTAACCAAAACTCACCTAAATCAAGCCAAAATTAATGAATTTTCTCTTGAATCAATCATTCCTTCAATCATCTATCCAAATATAAATGAAACCTACAATCATCAAACCAAACTCAAGTCAAGCCCAAGTTAGCCTTTTTAACTTGAAAACTTCAAATGAGCCAAAGTCCATTAGACTCCAAATTGATTGCAGTTAAATTTATATTTTAATCCTAGGCTCATATATAAATCTAACTAAACTTGAATCAAGCCAAAACCAAGCCAATCGACCCATTTAGATCCACTTGACCCAAAGTGGCCAAATGGACCTTTTTGAGCCAAGTTCTAATCCAACCCATATTAGATTGAAACAAGCTCATCCAAGCCTCATATCATGATTAACAGTCACCCTAAGATGATTATCTTGAATTAGGTCAAACCAAGTCAACTTAGTCATTTGATCAAGTCAACCCTTAGCCCATAAAACCCAAACTAGCCAAAACTCATCGTACACCAAATGGATTGAAACCATTGATTTACATCAACCCATAATCAATGTTTGAACATGACTTGACTATCAATTGAGCTAAACCAAACTCAATTGACCATTTTACCCAAGTTGACTCAAATTGACCTAAAAGGAAAAAATGGGTCAAATCATGATCTAACCCAAATTGATTGCAACCAATGGCACAAGCTCATTCCAACTTCATTATTGAACTTGACCAAAGCTTCAATTTGGTCAATTGAACCCAACCTAGCCCAATTGACCAACCTAGCCCAAATTGACCTAAAAGGTCAAATTGGCCAAAATCCAAATTAAATCCAAATTGATTCAAACCAAAGCCTACAATCATTTTCAATTAAACCAATTGAACTTGAACCAACACCCAACCCAAGCCAATTTGGCCAATTTGGTCAAATTGGTCAACTTAGCCCATTTGACCTATATGAATCCAAATGAGCCAAAATCAAACCTAGGCCAAATTTATTGAAATCACTTGAACCAAAAAAACTCTTCAAATCATCATTTGAACTTAACCCAAGCTTGGTTTGACCAACCAATTGGTCAACCCAACATGACCCAAATTGAACCCATATATGACCAAATTGAGCCAAAACCCATGAAACCAACCCATGACCCATTGGAGGTGATCAAACCCACCCATATCTTGGTCGCCCTAAAGTTAGCCCAAAGCCAAGTGAATCCAATCCAAGCCATTGACCATGGTCAAGCCTCTTTATATGGATTCCACCCATAATAGCAAAGTCCACTCTCCCATCACTTCACTCACATTTTCACCTAACTCCTAGCCCACCCTATGAGGGCTAGGACTTGCCATGGACCAAAAGGATGTGAGCCAACTCACCTCCCTTATAAATTGAGCACCCATTGGATCCAAGGAGATTAGCCCATATCAAGCCTTGAGCCACCTCCCAAGCACTCCTCCATCCAAACCAAGCCATATGGGCATGATGACGACCACTCCGGCGCCCTGGCAGCGATTGGTCAGCCGAAAAATGGGAGATAACCTCGTCCATCCACTTCAACAAATTGAGGGATATACCCCTTCAATTCAAATTGGATTTCACATTCATTTGATTCATTTGTGCTCCCAAGAGTGAAACAAAATGCCCTAGCACTCCTTAGAGCTTCCCCAAAGCCTCCTCACTTCAGATTTTCTCCTCCTATGCATAGCCAAAATAGGGGAGCTCAATCTCGATCCAAACTTCTTCCTCTCTCAACCAAACTTTAATTCCTCTTACACACACCTTCCACATATCTCATCAAAGCTACCCAAGCCATTTCCTAAGCTTCAAATTGATCGGAGCGAAACTTCAACCAAAGCCAAGCTTCAAAGCACCATTCTTGACCAATCGAATGATCCACTTGGAACCAATCCAATTATTGCTCAAAAGGGCTTTGTCTCAACTAGACAAAGCTTCCTCAAGCACACTAACCATCGGTCTTAGCTCCAGTGAGGTAAATCCATTGAAACCGTAGAAATAGGAAATTTTTCATGGAGATTTTTGAAGAAAATTTGCATGTGAGCCTATTCTAGTCATTGGATCTTTGTGGATTCTTCACGTGAAGATGTGGATTGATTTTGGAGTGAATCCAAGCTCGGGTAAGCTCATATTGAGCAATCCTTGGGGAATGGGCTCCATCGTTCATCGCTCAAAGGAAGAGAGATCATGGGTCATCAATTTCACGTGATTGGAATGAACATTTCTTATAAAATATTGCTAGATCCGTTGTTTGATCCCTCCTTAGCCGCAAGTTTGATCGTGGCTATTCGATCTTAGATCGATCGGAAAAGTGCATCTGCTACCATCCGAGATGTGATAACAACTTAAATAGCCAAAATGCGCACATGGAAAGCAAGTCGCGTCAACACGCCACATAGCGCTGATGGGATTAAGGCTTAATTAGGTTATTTAATTAGTTTTTAAGGCTAAAAACTTCTAAAATTCATAACTAATTATAAAAAATCTAAAAAATATAAATGAGGGTTTATTTTAAAGGTATTTCAGTGGGGAGTCCATTAAGATTATTCTTAATTAATTTTGAATAGTAATTTTGGCTTAATTATGATTTCATTAGAAATTTAATTAGCCTAATTACTCTCTAATTAATCATCAAATTGGTTTCAAACTTTTTGTGGATGCTTAAGGGGATGACCTCTACCTCCCCAATTTTTCATGGAATTTATTTGGTTGATTAATTGGGGAAATTGATTAATTATGCCCTAATTACCTTATTAACTTAATTAAGGATTAATTAAGCATGGGAACAGTAAAATAACTAATTAATTTGACTCATTTAGCACTTATTAATAGTATGGAGGTTTAGGGAATGTGATTGGGAAATTTTTTCCTAATCTTTTTACTAAATTTCCTTGACTTTTCAAGAGAAATTAATTAGATTTAATTAACTAATTACTTAAATTAATTTTTTAAAATGGACTTATTTTCAATTAATTAGGGGTATGCCTTTAGGTGTTCAATAGCCTAAAGAGGTTTAATGAAATTATGGTTAGCTCACATGTGTGAAAATCATGGTAGTAATTAAGTAAGTTTCTTAAGCTTAATTAATCAATGATTGTGAGCTAATTGCATTAGCCCCTTTCATTTTATAGAATCATTGCTATTTACTTTTCAATTCATTTGCATATTATATTGGCTAATCATCATTTAATTAATTATCTTAAGGAAACATGGTAAAGGTTTAATTAATTGATTTAATTCATACCTTAACTTAATTAATCCATAAAATCAAACTAATTCATTTTCATTAAATCAAATTAACTCACACATGGGGAATGGGATTAGGATTAGCAAACCTCTTCCCATATTTGTTAAGTTAAATTAAACATGAAATTAAAAATGACATTAAGAAGCTTTGGTTTATTTTAAATGAGCTTATTTAGTATGATTGTCCTTAAGAATTGATTGGATTGAATGAAATCATGTGCTTATGTCCTTTTATTTTCTTCCAATCATATTAAATGTTGTATGTAACTTATAATCATGCATACATCTTTTTCAAATTAATTAATTAAATAAAATGATTTCCTTTATGTCAAGCTTGCATGTGCTAATTTAAATTAAAATATGTGTGCTATTATCACTATTAAATTAAAATTATTTTCAAAAGCATATAAATCAATTATAATATATGGAGTGATGATAATTATAAATATTCAAAAGCTTGTATGTGCCTATAACTAGGAACAAGTGATATGGAGTTCTCTTTCTTTAATCTTCATGGATTTATATAAAGTTTGAATGTTAACAAGTGTATAGTTCATTTGAAAAGGGCACAACATTTGTTTGGATTCATTCCTATGTACCTCTATGTTAGAACTAAGATAGAACTTTAGCTCACATGTATGAATATTTTAATTAAATCAAATATAACCTTTGTATTTTTTTTTTCCATTCTTATAGTCATTTGTACATTCATGGGTATTTAAGAGTGGTGGGTATATCTAGTCTGGACATTATGGGGATGCAAGGCTTTAAGTAGCCCCAATAAGGTCTTTACCTCACTCGCCTAGTTTAACAATGGTGAAGTATCCATTTAAAACTTTTATACACTTGTATGTGCATTTAGTTAATGAATGAAAATCTTCATTCAATTAAATCAAATACAACTTTTTCATGATTTTTCTATTCTTGTAGTTATTTGTACATTCATGTGTATTTAATAATAGTTAGTATATCTAGTTTGGACATTCCGGAGATGCAAGGCTTTAAGTAGCCCCAAGGAGGTCTTTACCTCCCTGGTTTAACAATGGCTAAGTATCCACTTAAAACTTTTACACTTATATGTGCATTTAGCTAATGAATGAAAATCCCCTTTTCTATTAAGAAAGATATGCATTCATATTTGTTCAAGTGATTGAATTGATTGATCACACGGTTTAAAGTCTTCTTTCTTATGTTCATGTGTATAAACTTACATATATTTGAATGTAATGGATATATAATTTAAACATCCCGAGAACACGAGGCTTTAGCTAGCCCCATGGTGGTCATTTGATTATCTTACTTCCCTGTTTAATAATGACACATACCTATTTAATTTCATTTGTATGTATTTTTATATAATAATTTAGATAGAGCTTTAAATTAATATGATAAAATAATTCAATCAAATGAAACATCCAAATTCCAAATGTATATGCTGACATCCATCATTTAAATGCGTTAAAACATATTTTATGTGTAGATATACTTAGGGTTTAGTCATATGCATGTTACATATGATGGAAGGAAATGAATGCACATGTGTCATGTGATAGTAATTCATTCCAATCAATCTTAAGATGCTCTCTTATTGAATGAGGTCACTTAAAGTGAACCTAAACTTAAGATTAATTTAAAATGTATAATAAGTCATTCACTAAAGAGAACTTGTTAATTAACATGCCTTAGAAAGTGGCATAGGGTAGGGTTGAAAGAAAGCAATTCTCTTTCCTCTCTTTATAACACTTAGTTGCTAAGTGTACGTCACATGAAACCAAATAAAATACAAATTAAAACTTGCATATCAATTAAAGCACTTGAAGTAAAACCACCCTTTAAATTGAATCATTTTCACATTTAGAAAACCATAACCTTAATGCTTAGTTAGGAAATACCACAGAAGCCTCAATGCACACACATTAGACTAAGTCACTACTTCTAGCTTTATGTTAGGGCGGTGCATGGAGTGATACATGTTTAGTTTTGTGATGCATTATTTTAGACTGGATGTTAGGGTGTATGTTCAGACTGATATTATGATTAGCCATGTTTTTTTTGCAGAGTATTATGCTTAAGGGTGCTTAAAATAAATATAAATGTTCTCTTTGTTACTTAAACCTATAATCCAAGTTAGATAGTGGGTTTGGTTACCCATGTGTAGGGTGCTAAGTCCAAATTATATATATAACTGGTTAGGTTGTATGGTGTGTTTAGCTAACACTTGTTTTGCATGTGTAGTCAGATTTACTCTTCTTATTTTTAATATAAGTTTACATTAAGAATTAGGATTAGTGTTATGAGAGATTTGGATGAGCAGTGGCTAAAAGGCTTTGTCCTAGGAGACCCTGTAATGCCTTTGAAGTGGAGAAAATCAAATCAAATGAAGAAATGAAATAGATATAAAGATTTGAAGATTAGAAGACTCCCATAGCAGTTATTCATTTGTAAATTATAATTATTCTTTTATATTTTGGGTTGTATAAGGGAGCTTGACTGCCCACTTTCTCTTTTCAGATTGTATGGTGATACCCAACTGCACCGGCCTGTTATTCTTTTGTATTAGTTATAAAAATGGTTTGATGTTTTGTTTAGCTTGTGCAATAGAAACAACATACCTTTTTCTAGTTTTTTTTATGAATGATGATTTAATGTGTGGCATAGACCCGATTAGACTCTTAGGAAAAAATTAATTTTTCTTCCCCGACTACAACTCATAACTAAAGTTTTAAATAATTCAGAAGCTCATATATAGCCTAAGCATTAAATAAATATAATTACAAGATTTAAGAACCTTTTACCTGAATGTTGTATGTTTAACATCATGCATTCATATTGCTTCACCTTGTTAAAAGAGGATTTCCATCGTTGCACGATGGGGAAGACTTGACCTTTGAGGGTCTCCTCTATGGTGGAAAACACCTCTTTCTTTCTGATTTAGCCCATTATCTCATTTCATCATGCATTTAGAAATATAAAAATCCTATGGCCTTTGTCAAAATGAAGTGTCAAATACAAATAAAATTTGAAAAGATTTGCATTATACTAAGTCATTACTCATGCCACTCATGCTCTAGTCTCTTAGGAAGTGGGTTTGAGGATTTTAGTCCCTTTCTAAATAATAATATCCCAACTATCTTGCAAAATTATATGACTTTCCTACATGGTTTTAAAGCGTAGGAGGAGTTAGCTGGCTGCCACTCAAGACGGTTATAAGTCCAACAATCAGATGATTTATTTTTTCTTGTGGAGGCAAATCATATACCTACTTTTGCTTATATTTAGGTCATGCTTTAGCTCTTACTATAGCTCCCTATATTTAGGATCTGAGGTGGTTATTTCTTTCAGGCTATAAGCATAAATCCTCACCTCTTAGGCATTTCTACAATCTTGTATTGTTAGATTATAAGCCCTAGCGATCTAATAAAATTTCAACTCAAATAAATAACTCTCCTCAATTTCAAATATACAAAGCTCAACTATAGGATATATTGGAATGCTCACTAGGTTTCCTAGTATCATGAGCATTCCCTTCTCATCTCTTTTGACTTCCAAAATAAGTCTCTCCATTCGGACCTTCCATTTGATTTTCTAATATAACCAATTTATTGATAGTCTTACCCTTGAAATATTTAGAGATAATAAATGCTTAATTTAATCGAGAGTATTCCTAAGAAACTCATCTTCTTAAGATGTAATTAACTATGGGGGCTTGCCCCCATAAGGAACTTTAGAATCTGGTTTAATATAAACCCTACTTTATTCATCCATATAAAGTAGGGGGAAAATCTCTAGTATATTCGAAGACCCATCATGCCTTAGTTAGATGATTAGGTCAATTGAAGGGTGATTTCTCTATCTTTTGAGATACATCATGAAATCATATCATAGCAACTTCAATAAGTACACCTCGATCCATGTGGTGTCCCCATATACATATCAAAAATAAACACCACAGATTTTTTTAGCGACTTCACTATGGAGGGTTCCTCTCTCCATCTCTAGTAGAAAATTATTGTTTCCAAGAATCAATAGTGGACTTATATTTTATATAAGTCTGAGACTATCTTTCTTTTCGATGGCACTTAGTTTATTTCATCCTTAAGCAAAGCTCGCCAACATACCAGTTTTAGGACCAAGGTCTTGAAACCCCTATTGGGTCCCCCAATAGGTGAAAGATAAAATTAACTAATAAAAAGAGATGACTAAATTTAGAACCTCCTTACCACTTGGTGAGGTACTTAAGAAAATAAATCCTTTTGCAAAATGGCACTTTTCAAAAGCACTTTTCAAAATTCACATAACAAAAGATTTTGCATAAAATTCATAAGAAGTTTTCAAAAAGCATAATAATAACCAAACTTCATTTAACAATTCCTACAATTATTACATAGAGGATCTTTTCAAAATCAAATAATTTTAAAATCCCTTTTTCAAAAAAAAGCACATTTTAAAAACAATTATCTCTATTTTAACATACCCAAATTTGTTGAATGAAGATTCTATTTTCAAATGAAATCATGATATAAAATTGAAACTTCACTTAGCATATTTCATATGTGCTAGAGTTGGAATTTTTCTATTTTCAAAAGCAAGAAATCACACACAAAATCAAGACATATTTGAACTCCATTTGATATACCCAAATTTGTCAAATGAGAGTTCCCTTCCTTTTTGGAAAATCAAAACAAAATTGAATTCTATTTAACACACTTACATTTGTTAAATATAATTCCTCTTTCCAAAGTATTGAACATCAAAACACCTTTGGACTCCATTTTACATACCCAAATTTGTCAAATGAGAGTCCCATTTTCAAAAATCATAAAAAAAAACAAATTGAACTCTATTTAACATACTTAAATTTGTTAAATATATTTCTCTCTTTCACAAATCATAAACACATTTGGCCTCCTACTTAACATACCAAATTTGTTAAGTAAGAGCTTCATTTTGAAACCAACACATATCACAACACATTTGGCCTCCTACTTAACATACCAAATTTGTTAAGTAAGAGCCTCATTTTCAAACCAACACATATCATAACACATTTGGCCTCCTACTTAACATACCAAATTTGTTAAGTAAGATCCTCATTACCAAATCAATATAAATCATAATACATTTGGCCTCCTACTTAACATACAAAATTTGTTAACTAAGAGCCTCATTTTCATATCAACACATATCACAACATATTTGGCCTTTACTTAACATACCAAATTCATTAAGTAAAAGGCCCCATTTTTCAAATCAAATCAACATATATCAAACATATTCATCACAAACAAAGATGTTTTCTAAAAATTTTAAGCATATAATTGAAAACCTTTTTTTTAACATACCAAATTTGCTATGTAAAGGTTTTCCAAATCAAATCCTCAAGCAAAACATACAACATATATCCAAATCAAATTTTCAAACAAGACACACACACACACACACACACACACACACACACACATATATATATATATATATATATATCTTCAAAGTCTCTCCAAAATTTGAACCCTACTCAACATACTTAAATTTGTTGAGTATGAGTTCCAAATCAAAATCATATGGCAAAGTCTCTCCTCCAATTATCAAAAATCTCTCCAAAATTCAATGAACTCCACTAAGCATACCTAAATTTGTTAAGTGTGAGTTCAAGTTCAAAATCAAATTTAGAAGTCAATGATTGAAGAAAAATATCAAGGCAAGGGTCTGACTCAATTATGTTTCAACAAATGCAGTTATTTCAGCGTAGTCAATTTTTTCAGCCTTCAGTTAGTGCAATTATTATGGCTTTCAATAAGTTTGTTTTCTCCTTCCCCTCTAGTGTGGATCTAGCCTTGGATCAGGCCAATCTCACCATGATTGCCACCATGCATCTGATTTACTTTGGCCATGGTTTTGTAGGAGTCTGAGTTACTGTGGGATATAACAACTATTAGAGGGAGGAGGCTGTGACGCCACTTATCCTCCTCAACACTTTATCTGATTCCAAGTTTGCCTCATTGAAGAGGAAGGTTTATGGTTCACGACCCAATCGGTAGATTGTTACTAGGGTTTTACCATGGGTCCAGTGAGAGCTACTACCTTCTCTTTGGTCACCCAAGGGAAAGCTATCTTGGCTTCTAAGATAGTCTCCTCTACCTATGAGGTAGGTTTTAGCTTTCCTACTACTTTACTCACCTGCACCGAGCACCGCAAAAAAAATGGAAGGTCAAGCGGCATCATGAGTTGGAAGCCAGAGAGATAGACACTGCTTCCCACATCGCCGAGGAGGGTTCTCCCCTTGAGACATCTCCACTCATGAGTTTTAGTAGGTTTCAACCCCTCTCAGCCTCAAGAGGATAGGAGGATTACAGGAGAATTGCTACATCGCCTCCACCAATCTTTTTGAAAATGCTAGAGTGTAAGTTTTGGTCTTGGGACTATTCTTTGTTATGAAATTTATGGACCGAGTCTGCATTATTTGACTTGAGATTTTTTATCCCTAGGAGCATTATGGGTCGATCCACGTGGAGAGATGGATTAATATCAAGTAAAGAGAGAGAGATGGAGATGTAATTGGCTCCTTTTATGATCATCACCCTGTCATGGCTGATCATTAGATAGTATTGTTCTTGCTAGCACCATTCAATGCAAGAGGAGATCTCCATCTAAGAGGTAGTTGGTGTTGCCATCATACCGCTCCACTCAATATCCACCATCAGTCATTCAATTTGCATCACCAGCCAAGCTTTAAGTCATCTGGGAAAGACCATCATGGTGATCCAAGTGCGTCCCACTCATCCACTCCACCTTGAGGTGGTGAGATCGAGCTCACTATGCCTATGTGAAGGAGTGACCCAAGAGCATCTCACACCACTCCACCATAAAGAGAGAGAGGAGGGGACACAAACATATTCCCCATGATAGTTGATCCCTCTAGTGAGGAAGTCTTGTCAAGATCCCATATATGCATGAGCAATCACAAGTTGGTGTTCATAGCGTCCGTGCATAGTGATCGATCACTATTATATATTCTATTACTGTCGAGAAAAGATGAATTCTCGGGAGTGACCATCAGATCAGAATTAGGATAGAGTCAGCTTCAAACCTATGAGGATGACATGTTGGATGACATGGTGAGGTCCACATGGTTGACACATCAGCACCTTAGCCGAAGGTGTGCTCGAGGAAGGTGAATTTCTTTAACTCAACACCTCCACCACCAAGTAGATTGAAAAGATGGAGAAGAAAGTAGAGGAGTTGATGGCTGTTTTAGCATCAGACTCCTCTACATTCTTCTATGGTAATGGACCATAGTTAGTACATACTTTAGACCATCCTATTCTCACAGAGGATCTTGTAGCTTGATAGAAGGTCACAAAGCACTCCATCCATGAAAAGGATATCAAGCATATGGTAGAGCAGTAGGTGAGGGAAGCAATAGTGCAAGCTAGGAGGAGTTCATCCATTCCAAAGAGTATACCATACCCAGAGGAATTCGATGTAGTTCAATACCCCAAGGGTTTTGTGTAGCCTTCCTTCAAGATCTTTGATGGCAATGGGAACCCGCATCAGTATATTGCACACTTTAGGACTGGTTGTTGCAATGCCAATGGCAGTAATGCACTCTTATTTAGACTCTTTGTCAGTAGACAAGCAGGGGTTGCATTTGATTGGTACATTGAAATAGTGGGTGAGAACTTTTTGTGAGCCCCTTCATCAAGAGGTTTGTTGGAGCTCAACAAAGAGTGACTATAGGTGACCCTGTTGTAGTGAAGCAAAATTCCAACGAGTCCCTTTTTGATTATATTCTCAGGTGGTGCAACATGAAATGCGAAGTCATGCTATCAACAAGATTCAGATTCTTCTCAAGAATATTCATGGCCCAATCACCTTCATGCTTAAGGGCTTTATCATGAAGACATTTGAGAAACTAATTAACAAGGCAGCTAGCCTGCAAGAGAAAGCCAAATAGTTGCCCTTTCTTGACCAATCATCTTGGCCCAAGCCACAGAAGGTATTTGAGAAGAAGCTATGACTTTAGTGGATAGGGAAGCTAACTAGTGTGAGTAGAGACCCCAAGCTTAGCAGCCTCCTTTTTCACCACCTCTATCATCATATCAGCCACCACAATGGCCATTTCCACCACCTCAGTAGCCTACCCAGCAGCAGTACTCCTACCCACCACCAAGTAACTATTACCCACCTACTCTTACCGATAAATAAGTCATATTCATTCAAGAGGGAGGTAGTTAGGAAAATCTTTAAGAATTTTTTAAAGAAACCTTACTTTCAATTACAAAAGCCTAATAGGCCAGAGGAAGTGGACAAGAGTAACGATTTTAACTATTGCCCCTACCCCGACATGATTAGCCATGTCTTAGAGGGTTGTATTACTTTTAAGGATTGGCTTGAGCATAGCTACAAGTCATGCACTGTAGTTATCTCCAAGAAATACTTATTATAATAACCATCTAGTTCTATTAGAATAATTCTTGGGGATACTTGAGATCCTTTTAAGATAAAAGAAGGTTGGGATATTGCCTTATCCCAAACCTCTAAAAATGTTATTTCTAAGATCAAGAAACTCTCTTTATAGGTGCTTGAGGTAGCTCAAACTTCCAACATCAAGAAAGGTTTGCAAGTTGCCAAAGACAACTTGAAGAAGGTGACATCAGAAGAAGCTGACTTACTTTCGGAAACAAGATCACAACCATCATCTAAGCCCAGACTCCATCCATAGTTTTACTACTTCTTTCCTCTACTAGCTGCTCTTCCACTAGATATGATGGATAAGGGCTTTAAATCCCTTAATCTGCTTATTGGATTTATATCATGTACCTCCACCTAAAAAGAAATCAATGAAGAAATTTTTTATTTACATCTTGTCCACTTCTGATACTCTAGATTTTATTCTTATTGAAAACTCTCCAAGCCTAGAAAATAATAATAGCTCTAGTCATTCTGATCCCCTCTCTTCTGATTTGGAATCAGACTTTCCTTTTCTAAATTAATCGGGTTCACCTCTTGAGATTGACTTGGAGTCAAATGAATTTGAGGATCCTATAGGAGAAGTTGTAGGTACACGTGATGAGAAGGTAGAACTTTCCACAAGTTCATCATTTCAAGAGGTCACTGAAGTCAACCTGCACAGTGGCAAAGTTCTACTTCTTTGGGTTGCACCTCAAGATAAGGGTAATCAAGTCATTCGATTCAATGAGCAGATAGCCCCTCCACAGGAAACTCCACCTATGGATATGCTTGTGGAAGATAAAGTCAGAGTTGGTTACAACATCCTAGCTCATTTTAGAAAGTTTCCAACTAAGTTAAGCATATATGATGACCATGTCTTATCCAAAAAGATGTGGGAATCTCTAATGCAAGATATTAAACATTTAACATTTAGCTAAGGGGTAACTAAATCTTTAATTATCTTGATTTAATGCTTATGCTTTATGTGAGGTTATGAATTATTTAGAAAGTTTAGCTATGAGTTGTAGTTGGGGTTAAAAAATTATTTTTCTCTAAGAGCCTAACTAGATCTAGGCCACACATTAAATCATCATTCATAAAGAAACTATGAAAAGGCATGCCATTTCTATTACACAATTCAAACATAACATCAAGCATTTTATAAATCCAATGCAGAAGAATAAAAGGTCGGTGCGTCATGTCGTACAACCAAAAGAGGTGGCAGGAGCTCTACCTTACAACCTGGTATATTAAAGAATAATTACAAATTATAAATGAATAAATACTATGGGAGGTCTTCTTATCTTCATTCTTCATATCTCCTTCATTTCATCTTTTGGATTTGCTTGCTTCAAAGGCATCACAGGGCCTCCCAAGATAAAACCATCTAATCACAGCCATCCTAATCCCCCATAACATTAATCCTAGTTCCTAATGCAAAATTACATAAAAAATAAGAAGAGTAAATCTAACTACACCTGAAAAATAAGTGTTAGCCAAACACACCATACAACCCAAGCAATTATATGAGTAATTTGGACTTAACACTCTACACATGGGTAACCAAGCCCACTATCCTAATTTAGATTATCGTTAGGGGTTAAGCAACTTGTAAATATGAGCATTTATATTTATTTTAAGCACCCCTTCAGCACAATCTTCTGCAAAAAATATAATTAAGCTAATCACGGCCTATCGTCCAGTCTATGAAGTATACACCCTAACATCTAGTCTAAAACAATACATCATAAAACCAAACATACATCACTCACCACCCTAACATAAAGCTAGAAGTGATGACTTACTTCTAAAGTGTGTATTAAGGCATATGTGGTATGCCTTAACTAAGCTTTATTATAATCTTTTGAGTATGAAAAGGATTTAATTATAAAGGGTGGTTTTACTTTAAGTGGTTTAATTGATTTGAGAATTTTACTTAGCATTTTCTTTTATTTCATTTTACACACTAAGTATTATAAAGAGAAGAAAATAGAGAGTTACTCTCTTTTATCCCTATCCTAAGCCACATCTAATGCATATTAATTAATTAATTTTCTTTAGTGAATGACTTATTACATGTTTTAATTAATCCTAGGTTTAGGTTCACTTTAAATAATTTCATTCAATAAGAAAGGCATCTCAAGATTAATTGGAATTAATTACTATCACATGACACATGTTCATTCATTTATTTCCATCATATGTGACATGCACATGATCAAATCCTAAGCATACCTATATATGCAATATGTTTTATTATACTTAAATGATAGATGTAAACATGTACTTTTGGAATTTAGATGTTTCATTTGATTGAATTAATTCATCAAATTAATTTAATGCTCTATATAAATTCTTATATAAAAATACATAGGAATGAAATTAAATAGGTACTTGTCATTGTTAACTAGGGAAGTGAGATAATCAAATGACCTCCTTGGGGCTAACTAAAATCTCGTGATCTCGGGATGTCCAAACTATATACCCATTACATTCAAACATATGTAAGCTTATACACATTAACATAAGAAAGAAAGCTTTAAACCTTGAACAAATATGAATGCATGTTTTTCTTAACAGAAAAGGGGATCTTCATTCATTAGCTAAATGCACATACAAGTGTATAAAAGTTTTATGTGGATACTTTGCCATTGTTAAACCAGGGAAGTCAGGTCTAATTTATTCTCTAGATGTCTAGACAAGATATACCAAATACTCTTAAATACACATGAATATACAAGTAACTATAAGAATGAAAAAAATCATGTTAAAGTTACATTTTTGAAATATTTATGCATATGGAATAAAGCTTTAACTAAATTCTAGTATTGATGTATGTAAGAATGAAATCAAATGGAGTACGTGCCATTGTTAAACCAGGAAAGTGAGATAATCAAATGACCTCCTTGGAGCTAACTAAAGCCTCGTATTCCCGAGATGTCCATGCTATATACTCATTAACATTCTTACATAAATTAATATATGAATGAAAGAAAATAAACTTCACTTCATACACTTAAGTTATAATCACACACATCGCCTATGTATTTATAACTAGCATTCATAACATATATAATCATTCATTTATAAGTTTTGAAAAATATATTTGGATTTAATAATGATAATAGCCACACATATATTAATTTAAATCAACACATGCAAGCTTGACATAAAGAAAACCTTTTAATTTAATTAATGTTGCAAGAGATGAATGTATGAATCAATTGGCACACAACATTTAATATGATTGGAAAAAAATAAAGTTACATAAGCACATGGTTTTATTTAATCCAATTAACTCCTAAGGACAATCATACTAAATAAGCTCATTTAAAATAAACCAAAATTTTTTTAATGTCATTTTTAATTTCATGTTTGATTTGATTTAAGAAATCTGAGAAAAGTTTGCTAATCCTAATCCCATTCCCCATGTGTGAGTTAATTTGATTTAATGAGAAGCAATTAGACTAATTTTATGGGCTAATTAGGTTAAGGTGTGAATTAAATCAATTAATTAAACTGTTACCTATGTTACCTTAAGATAATTAATAAAATGATTATGAGATAATGTAATATGCAAATGAATTGAAAAATAAATAGCAATGCTCGATAAAATGGAAGGGGCCTAATGCAATTAGCTCACAATCATTAATTAATTAATTAAGCTTAAGAAACTTAATTACTTTTATGGTTTTCTCACACATGTGAGCCAATCATAATTTCATTAACTCTCTTTAGGTTATTGAACATGTAAAGCTTTACTCATGGATCAATTAAGAGAAACCAGAATGCAATTACCTTTTTAATTAGGTTAATCAAGACATTAATCCATTAATCCATTTCTCTTTCTTAATTGCCACATTCAATTGATTACCTATGAAATTAAATGGGCTTAAGGGGGAAAAGGTTAGGAAAGAGGTACCATCCTAATTCCATATGCCCTCTCATCCAATTAAACATGATTTGGCAAGATTTGAATTTCAAACTAACCAATTAGGCCACTAATTAGTTAATTAAACATTAATTAGTATTTTTATTGAAAAAGAAAAGGAAATGTAGGAAAAGATTAGAAGGGAGGCTCCAATCCAATCCCCTAAATCTCCCCACTATTCAACAGTGATTGAAGGTCCAATATGTTGATTAATTATTATTCAAATGCTTAATTATCACATAATTAAGTTAAAAGAGTAAATAAGGCTTAAATAATTAATTTTCCCAATTAATCAACCAATAAATTCCAAGAAAATAGGGGAGGTAGAGGTCATCTCCCTAAACATTCTTAGAAAGGTTAAAATTAGTTGGTTAATTAATTAGGGAGTAATTAGGCTAATTGAAATTTTAATTAAACCCTAATGAAGCCAAACATTACTATTCAAAACTAATTGAGAATAATTTTAATAGATTCCTCTGAAATACCTTTAAAATGAGCCATTATTTATATTTTTTTGGATTTTTCTATAATTAGTTATGCTTTATGGAAGTTTCAGCCTTAAAAATATATTAATTAGCCTTAATTAAGCCTAATATCATCAGCAACACATGAGTGCTGACATGACACGCTTTCCACATGGTGCCATGGGATTGGCTATTTAAGTTGTCATATTCGCGTGCTGAGTCAGCCGATGATGGATGCGGTATTGATCTCCTTAGTCTGATCTCGATTGGACGATGTAGATCAAACATGTGGCATAAAGGGAGAAAAATAGATGGATCTTATATGATCGATAAGATCTGTCCATTCTAATCATCCGAAATGAACAGCCCATGATCCTCCCTTCCATGAGTGATGAGCGACGGAAGTTATCTGCCATGAATCGCTTAATACAAACACATCTAAGCTCAGATTTGCTCCAAAATCAACCCACACCTTTGCGTGAGGGATCTACAAGGATCCAACGGTTAAGATGGGCTCACATGCAAATTTCCTTTGAAAAGCTCCAAATAAATTTTCCTATTTCTATAGTTTGGAGAAATTACCTCGATGAAGCTCAAGATCGACGGTGGGATCGATGGAGGAGGCTTTGCTAGTAGAGATGAGGCTCTATTGAGTAGTACACAAGCCAATTCCTCTTGGTTTGCTCGGTTGATCAACTTCCATCACTTTGGAGCTAGGTGGTGATCGAAGCCCTTCTTCGAGTGGCTTGGGAGCTTAGGAAATGACTTGAGTGGCTTTGATAATGTGTGTGGAAGGTGTGTGTAAGAGGAATTTGATTTTGGTTGAGAAATGAGGGAGCTTGGATCAAGATTGGCCTCCCCTATTTCAATTTTACATGGGAAGAGGAAATGTCGAAGGAGGGAAGCTTAGAATGGCTGGGAATTGCAAAGAGGTTTGAAATTGTGCTAGGAAGCTCTCATGATTTGAATTGATGCATTTCTCGTGTGAATTGAAGGGGTGGGCCCCTCAGTTTGCTGAGGTGGCGAACAAGATGGCTTCCCATTTTTTGTCCAGCTACCCACTGTCAGAGTGTTGGAGTGGTCGCACTCAAGTCCACGTGGCTCGTATAGATTGGGAGAATCCATGGCAGGAGGCTCCAAGCTTGATTTGGGCAGATTATCTTTGCTTGGATCCTTTGGTTTTTGGTTTGCATGGGAGGTGAGTTAACTCACCTCCCTTTGGTTAATGGTAAGTCCAAGCACCTTTTAGAGTGGGCTAAGAGGTTTAGGGATCCCTCATTTGGAAGAGTGAGGGCTGCCAAGGTGAAATGAAGAGTGGACTTTACCATTTTTGGCAAAATCCCACATGTGGAGAGGATCCAAGGAGGGTTTGCAGTGGACTTGGCTCCAAATAGGTTTGGGCTGATTTTATGTTGACCCAAGATGGGTTTAGATCAGGTTTGTTCAGCCTTCAATGGGCCATGGATTTTGGCTTCATTTGGTCGAATGGGTTCATATTGGGTCATGTTGGGTTAGGTTGATTAATTGGTCAATTTGGGTCAAACCAAGGCTTGGGTTAGGTTCAAATGATGATTTGAAGAGTTTTAGTTCAAGTGGTTTCAATCAATTTGGCCTAGGTTTAAATTTGGCTCATTTAGATTAATATAGGTCAAATGGGCTAAGTTGATCAATTTGACCAAATGGCTAAATTGGCTTGGGTTGGGTGTTGGTTCATGTTCAATTGGTTAATTCAAAATGTTGTAGGCTTTGGTTTGAATCAATTTGGATTTTGGCCAACTTGGCCCTTTAGATCAATTTGGGCTAGGTTGAGTCAAGTTGACCAATTGGTCAAATTGGGCTCAATTATGGCTTTGGTTAAGTACAATAATTAATTTGGAATGGACTTGAGCCATTGGTTGCAATCAATTTAGGTTAGGTTATGATTTGACCCATTTTGGCCTTTTAGAATAATTTGGGTCAACTTTGGTCAAATGGCCAATTAGACTTGGTTTGGCTTAATTGAGGGTCATGTCATGTTCAATTATTGATCATGAGTTGGTGTGAATCAATGGTTTTAATCAATTTGGTGTATAGTGGATTTTGGCTAGTTTAGGTTTCATTTGGGCAAAAGGTTGACATGGTCAAAGGACTAAGTTGACTTTGTTTGTCCCAATTCAAAATAATTGATCATCCTAGGGTGATTGTTGATCAAGATATGAGGCTTGGATGGGCTTGGTTCAATCTAATTTGGGTTGGATTAGAACTGGGCTCAAAAAGGTCCTTTAGGTCACTTTGGGTAATGGGTCAATTGGCTTGGTTTTGGCATGATTCAAGTTTGGTTGAGCTTATATATGAGCCTAAGATTGAAATATAAATCCAACTACAATTAATTTGGAGTCCAATGGATTTTAGCTCATTTGAAGTTTTCAAGCTAAAAGGGCTAACTTGGGCTTGACTTAGGTTGACTTGAGTTTGGTTAGAGAATTATAAGTTTCATTTATATTTGGATAGATGATTGAAGGAATGATTGGTTCAAGCAAAAATCCATTGGTTTTGGCTTTATTTAGGTGAATTTTGGTTAAGTCCAAGAAATTGGCTTAAAGGGTATAAATTAGATTTTGGTTTGATTTTGGATTTGGTTTTGGATATTTAAATTTATATTTCATTTATATTTATGAATATAAATAAATATATAAATGATTCATGAGAAAATAACTTGACTTTGGAGTGATTTAAAAGCAAATTTGACCAAGCTTAAAGATGTAGGACAAAAGGGCTAAGAAGAAAATCAATTTAGTTTGATTTATTTCTGGTCATTGGAGGGTGGGTTTCCTTTATATTTATAAATATAAATGAAAGAACAATTGATTTTGGATTGATTTGGGTTAATATTTGGTTAAGCTTATGGAGGTAGGTCCATATGGCTTAACAAAGAATTTTGGAACTTGGACTTAATTTTTGAATTGAATCATTTGAAGTTGGATTTGAATTGGAATTTGATTGTTTGATTGAAGGATTGAATTGATATTTAAGAAAATCAAATGAATTGAGACTGATTTGAACTTGGTTAAGGCTAAGTCCATAAGATGAAATCAAAGGGCTTAGAAAGGGTTTTGAATTCACTCATAAGGTTCATGGAGAATCTTGAGCTTGAATTTGATCATGGGATTGATTATGAGTATTGGAAATTTGGTTTGGATTTAGTATGAATTTGAGGTTTAGTTTGAGGTAGGAAGAAAGGATTGAGTTTAAACCTATAGGGTAGGCAATTTTTTCCTAAATCCCTAAGGCATAACCTATTCCTATGGCTAACTCTTTTATGTCTCTAGGCTTAGGTTAAGTGTTCACCTAATTACAAGAAGTGTCTTAAGACTAAGGAGCTCTTAGTGTCTATAAGAGTCCTAGATCTATGATGAGAAAGTTGAGAACTTACTTTAAAAGTGAGGTCAACAAAAGGACCCCCAATATGTGTGGAGTAACTAACAAGACACACCGCACATATTGGCATTGACCGAGATGATCAATAGCATCCAAAGGATTGTAAGCGCTAATGGAAATGATCTATCCCTAAACCTGAGACGTAGATAGAATCATGATCTTAGTGCAACGCAACTCAACTTATGCCAAGGGCATAAGAGAGGGAGGAGGAATCCACCAAGGAGTTAAGTATGTGAACCTTCCACTAGGGAAGCAGGTTCAAGTTATCCATAGAAGATAAGGGTTTGAGTTTGATTACAAATATAATTTAAGGAAAGAAGAACCATCAAGGATTAGGATTTATAACCCATCAGGGATGTGTGCATGAACCTTCCACTAGGGAAGCAGGTTCAGATTATCCGCTAGGGATAAGAATTTGATTTGGCTTGACTTGATAAATTTAGATTTTGATCTAGCTCCACTAGGGGGACTAAATTGATTTGCGCCTCACTGGGGAGAAATTTGATCAAATTTAATTGGTGGGCATCCACTAGGGGATGAGAATTTGATTTGATCTGATGTGGGGCTCCACTGGGGAGAAGATATGATTTGGTTTAATTGGAGTTGAGAGTATATCTATTGGAGATATGAGCTCGGATCTGCTGGGGGATAAGGTGGATTTGATTTATGGATCTCTTTGATTTTCTTGGGAAAGTATTCATTAGGGATAAGAGTGGATTTGATATATGGACCCTGTTGATGTGCGATGGATCTACTGAGAAGGGGCTATATCACTCTACTATCTCACATTTACAAATCTAATGGGATAGTCTACCTGTCGTGGCGTAGAGCTAATAAACCTAAGGGGTTCCTTTTGGTGTGCAACGGTTATGCTAGGACGAAAGTGTGTAGACTTACATCTTCTAAAGTGGGAAACAACTGCTGGGGTGATCGGTTGGTAGCACAACAAATTGAGCTCGACCTAAGGCTGCCCGTCAGTGTGCAACAGTTATGCCGAAAAGAATGCATAATAAACTTATATCTTCTAAAGCAAGGATGACTATCGGGGTCAGCTGTTGGTGGCACAAGTCAACCCAACCTAAGGGTGACTACTGAGAGAGTGATGCTTGGGACTTACCTCAACTCAAGAGTAGTCAGCTAATTCCTACAGAGAGTTTTACTGACTCTGCCTTAAAGATAGGATGCCTACTTGGGAGAAAGTACTGCTAAGGGAGTTCTCCTAATCCGCAAGCAAAAATATGCATTTTGTTTATATGTTTGCATCAACCCTATTGGTGTGCGAGATACCAGACTAAGAAGGGGCTTATATCAGCCTAGTCCTATCTCAAATTTACTAGACCAAGGGAGAATCTACATATTTATAATATAAGTTCTCCAACCATAGTGGTGGCTACTAGAAAAGGGAGACTGTCCTATCCAAGAATAATCTAGGTAGTGTCTAAATGGGGTTGCTAAGGACATGATCCAAATAGAGTGGCCACATGAGAGGTGCTGCTGGGGGATTTATCCTGGACCGTGTAAAAGAAAGATGTGGTGTTTATTTTTGATATATGTATATGGGGGACACCACGTAGATCTGAGGATGTACTTATTGAGGTGATTGGGTGCGATATCAAGGAATAATGTGCTATCTTGAAAGATATAAATGGCTACCCTACGGTGGACCTAATCACCTAATAAGGACTCCTAAGGCATGATGGGTCTTCGAATGTACCATAAATTTTTCCCCTAGTTTACATGGATAAATAAAGTAGGGTTTATTTAAACTAGGTTCTAAAGTTCCCTATGGGGGCAAGCCCCCATAGTTAATTACATCCTAATGAAGGTGAGTTCCTTATGAATACTCTTGATTAAAATAGACAATTGTTGTCTCCAAAGAATTCAAAAATAGGACTATCAATAAATTGGTTATATTTAGAAAATCAAGTGGGTTAGATTAAAAGGAGAGACTTAATATCAAAGCCAAAAAAGAGATGAGTAAGAGATGCTCATGATACTAGAAATCTAGTGAGCATCCCAAACAATCCTATGATTGGGCTTTATATGTTTGAAATTAAGGAGAATTATATATTTGAGCATAAATTTTATCAGAAAGCTATAATCCCACAACATAAATTGTAGAAATACCTAAGAGGTGAGGATTTAAGATTATAGCCTGAAGGAAATAGCTACCTCGGATCCTAAATCTAGGGAGCTTTGGCATAAGCCAAAGCATGACCTAAGTCTAAGAGAAGATGGGTATATGATTTACCTCCACAAGAGGATAAATCACATCGCTTGACTTATAACCGCGAGCTACTAACCAACTCCTCCTCCTACACTTTAAAACCATGTAGGCAAGTCTTATATTTTGCAAGATGATTAGGTCGTTATTATTTAGAAGGAGACTAAACTCCTTAAACCCACTCCCTAAAGTGACTAGAGCATGAGTGGTATGAGCAATGACTTAATCTGATGCAAATCTTTTCAAATTTCATTTGATTTTGGACTCTTCATTTTGATAAGGGCTTTGGGATTTTTGATACCTATATGCATGATGAAAATAGATTGTGGGCTAAATCAGCAAGAAGGGGTGTTTTCCACCATAAGGGATGCCCTCATAGGTCAAGCTTTCCTATTATGCAAGGATGGAAATCACCTATTTTCAAGCAAGAAAGAATATGATATGCATGTTGTAAAGCATTCAACCATTCAGCTAAGTGGTTACTAAATCTTTTAATTATCTTGATTATGTCTTAGGATTTATATGAGGTTATGAGTTATTTAGAAATTTAATTATGAGTTGTAATTGGGATAAAAAAATTAATTTTTTCCTAAGAGCCTAACCAGATCCAGGCCATACATTAAAGCATCAATACATAAAGAAATTATAAGGGGCATGCAATTTCTAGTGCATAATATAAATAAATCATCAAATAATTTATAAATCTTGGGCAAAAAAAATAAGAGGTCGATCTATCCTGCACAACCGAAAAGAAATGGGTAGAGCTCTACCCCTTATACAACCCAATTAAAAAGAATAATTACAATTAAGAATGAATACATGCTATGGGGGTCTTCATATTCTTCAAATCTTCATGTCTTCTTTCCTCCTCTTTGCTTCTTTGATTTTGGCTCACTTCAAGGCATCACATGGCACACAAGACATAGTCTTTCCAGCCAATGCTCATCCTAATTCCCCCATAGCACTAATCCTAATACCTAATTGCAAAATTACATTAAAATGGATAGATAAATCTAACTACACCTGCAAAATAAAGGTTAGCTAAACATACATTCCACCCAAGCAATTATATTTATAATTTGGGCTTAGCACGCACATGGGTAACCAAGCCCACCTGTCCTAACTTAGATTACGATTAGGGGCTTAAGAAACTTACAAAGAGAGTATTTATATTTATTTGAAGCACTTAAGCATAATCTCTTGCAGAAAATATGATTAGGCTAATAACGACCTAACATCCAGTCTATGAGGCATACACCCTAACATCCAGTCTAAAATAATACATCACAAAACCAAACATACATCAAACCATGCACCGCCCTAACATAAGGCTAAAAGTTGCGGCTTAATCTAAGGTGTGTGTTAAGGCCTGTGTGGTATGTCCTAACTAAGCTTTAGAGTTATAATTTCTTAAGTGTAGAAAGATTCAATTTAAAGGGTAGTTTAACTTTAAGTTATTTAGTTAATTTGCAAGCTTTTACTTAACATTTCTTTTATTTTATTTGACCTACACAAAATAACTATGTGTTATAAAGAGAACAAAAGAGAGGATCACTCTCTTTTATCCCTACCTTAAGCCACATTTATACCAAATTAATTAACCAATTCTTTTTTTTTTGTGAATGGCTTATTACATATTTTAATTAATCCTAAGTTTAGGTTCACTTTAAATAAACTCATTCAATAAGAAAGGCTTCTTAAGATTAATTGGAATGAATTACTATCGCATAACACATATTTATTTATTTATTTCCATCATATATAGCATGCATATGTTTAAGTCCTATATTTTATATTTTAGCATGCATATGTTTAAGTACTATACATGCAATTTATATTTTAGCATACTTGAATAATGAATGCAAGAGAGTATATTTGGAATTGATGTTTCATTTGGTTGAATTATTTTGTCATATTAATTTAAAGCTCTATCTAAATTCTTATGCAAAAGCATAAGCAAAGAGCTTTAAGTTACATAATTAATCAATTCAACCACTTGAACAAAGTGTGAATGCATGTTTCTTTTTAATAAAAAATGGGATTTTCATTCATTAGCTAAATGTACACATAAATGTATAAGAGTTTTAAGCAAGTACATCACCATTGTTCTACACCAAAGGAGTGAGGTAGGAACCTCCGTAGGGCTACTTAAAGTCGTGCATCTCTGGGATGTCCAGACTAATATACCCACTATCCTCAAACACATATGGATATATAAGCAACTATAAGAATGAGAATCATGCAAAAGTAGAATTAATTTGATTAAATTATGGTTTTCATCCACTAGTTGTATCACACACACACACACACACACACACACAGATATATATGTTTGAAAATATGTTTGAGATTTAGTAGTGATAATAGCCACACATACTTTTAATTAAGTCAACACTTGTAAATTGATATAAAGGAAATCATTTATTTTCAATTGATTTTTGAAAGGAATGAATGCATGACTACAAGTGGCATATAATATCTTAATATAATCAGAAAGAAATGAAGAAACATAATCATACAATCTCATTCAATCCAACTAATTCCTAAGGACAATCACATTAAACAAGCTTATTTAAAAGTAACCAAAGTTTGTTAAAGCCAATTTTGATTTTATGTTTGATTTGATTTATGAAGTGTGAAAGAGGTTTGCTAATCATAATCCCATTCCCATATGTGTGGGTTAATTTGACTTAATAAAAAGCAATTAGATTGATTTTATGGATTAATTAAATTAAGCATGGACTAAATCAATTAATTAACCCTAACCTATGTCACCTTAAGGTATTCAATTAAACAATTATGAGCTAATATGATATGCAACCACATAGAAAAGTAAATAGCAATGCTCCTATGAAATGAATGGGGCCTAATGCAATTAGCTCATAATTATTAATTAATTAAGCTTAAGGAGCTCACTTAATTACTCTTATAGTTTTCTCACACATGTGAGCTAACCACAATTTCATTAGCTCTCTCTTTAGGTTATTGAGCAGCCTAAGAGCTACCCAAGAGTTAATTAGAGAAGTAGATTCAATCAAATTAATTAAATTCATTAATTATCTAATTAAATCTTAATTATCCTTAATCAACAATATGAAATGGACTTAGGGAAAGATACAAAGAAGTCTCATACCCTAAAACCTTTTAATTAATCAAAGTTCAGGTATGATTTATATTTTGATTAGTTTGTTTAATTAATTAATTATTGGGTTTTAATTATTTATTTATTTAAGAGGGAATGGAAAGGACTTAAGGAAAAGATTAGAAGAGGGGGTCCCAATCCATTTCCCTAAACTTCATCACCATTAATAGAGGTTAATAAGCTTAATTGATTGATTAATTTATTATTCATTTGCTTAAATATCATTAATTAAGAGATGAGGGTAAGTAAGGCTTAATTCATTGATTTCCTTAATTTATTATCCAATAAACCCCAAGAAAAATAAAGGAGGTAGAGGTCATCCCCCTAAACATCTCTGGAAAGTTTCAAATTAATTGGAAAATTAATCATATAGTAATTAGGCTAATTAAAATTTTAATTAAACTTTAATTAAGAAAAAAAGTAATATTCAAAATAAATTAATAATAATTTTAATGAATTATCCTTTTAAATACTTTTAAAATGAGCCATCATTTGTACTTTTTAGTTTTTTCTACAATTAGTTATGAATTTTAGAAGTTTTAGCATTAAAAATAGATTAATTAACCCCCTAATCCTGTCGACGCCACATGGTGGCTGATGCGGCACGCTTTCAATGTGGCATGACAGAATTGATTATTTAAGTTTTCACATCGAACGCTGACATGGGTGGTGGTGAATACGCCACGCAATGCTCGACTACATTGATGGCCATGATTAAATGTGTGATTCTGAAGGAGAAAATAGGGGTTCTACGTGTGATCAAATCAGGACTGTCCATTCCGATCACGTGGAATGGATGGTCCATGATCTGTCTCCTTTTGGGTGGCGATGGATCGATCCATCGATCGTAAACGATCTCACCCGAGCTTAGATGGAGATCAAATTGATCCCACACCTTTGGGGAAGCACAACGAACACATCTAATGGTGGAGATTGCATGAGATGCAAGTTTTTTTTTCACAAAGGACCAACCTATTTTAACCTTAGGATTGATTTTAATGGCATACCTGACCGAAGCTTGTAACTGGTGGTTCCAACGATTGAAGAAGCTTCATTTGGTAGAAATGAAGCCTTGTTGAGCGCACAATCTTTGATTTGGTGTGGTTTACTTAGAAGACCAACCCAAGGCATGTAAGCAATCGACATTGATTGAACTCCACCCTCTAGCAATCGATAAGCTTGGGAAATGATTCATTTCGGCTCATCTAGGTCCAAGGATGGTGTGAACAAAATTAATTGCACTTTGGTTGCGAAATGGAGAAATGGGAATCACTGGTATGCTCCCCTATTTTGGTTTCATGTAAAATCAAGAATGGGGATTTTGGGGAGCTCAGGAAATGTAAGGGGAGGCTTTGGGATCTCTCTCCTTGGCTGCTAAGGTGGAATTGAGTGTGTGTGTCTGTGTTTGAGTGAGAATGAGGGGGGTATACCCCCTCCTTCCTTGGATTGGACGGTGGTGATGATTTCAAATTTTTACTCAAATGGTTGTGGTGGGGAGCTCGATTTGGGCAAAGAATCACTCCACTTGGCCTCATATGAGTGGAGGAAGGGTGGAAGGTGGCGCCATGGGAGTAGTTGGTGTCCTTGGTGGTTTGAAATGCTCCAATGGGAATGGGGAGGTGATTTTACCTTCCCATGACTCATGGCTGACCCAACCACCCTTGGGTCAAGTCAGCCATGGTCCTTGGTGCCTAAGAGGACCTATGAATGGGTGCCAAGTGGCCAAGGGGACGAAATAACCAAAAGTGCAAGTATCTTTGACTATGGGCTTGATTTAGGCATATTTGAAATGGGTCAAAAGTGGGTTAGCCTAAATTTCAATGGTTTTAAGTTTATTTGATTTGATTTAGCTTGATTTGACCTATTTAGGTCAAATTGGGTTAGGTTGGTCAAGTTGACCAATTGGTCAAATTGGGTCAAACCAAGGGTTGGGTCAAGTTCACATGACAATTTGGAGTGTATTGGTGTCATTGGTTTGGTTCAATTTGCTTTGGATTTGATTATGGATCATTTGGGTTCACATATGTCAAATGGGTCAAGTTGACTAATTTGACCAAATTAGGGTGGGTTAGGTGTTGAGTCAAGTTTAATTGACTAATTGAAAATGATTGTAGGCTTTGGTTTGGTTTAATTTAGAATTAATTAGATTTTGGAAAATTTGACCCGTTAGGTCAATTTAGGCTAAGTTGCGTCAAGTTGACCAATTGATCAAATTGGGTTCAATCATGGATTTGGTTAAGTTTAATAATCAATTTGGAATGAACTTGAGTCATTGGTTGTAATCAGTTTAGGTTGGATTGTGATTTGACCTATTTTGGTTTTTTTAGGCCAATTTGGGTCAACTTGGGTCAAATGACTAATTGGACTTAGTTTGGCTCAATTGAGGGTTTGGTCATGTTCAATCATTGATTATGAATGGATTTGAATCAAAAGTTTTAGTCAATTTGGCATAAGGTGTGTTTTGGCTAGTTTTGGTTTTATTTAGGCTAAAGGTTGACTTAGTCAATAAGTTAGGTTAATTTGATTTGACCCAATTCAAGATAATTTATTAACCTAGGATGAGATCATGATGTGAGGTTTGGATAGGCTTAGTTAAATACAATTTGGGTTAGATTAGAACTTGGCTCAAAAAAGTCTTTTAGGTCACTTTGAGTCAAGTGGACCTAAATGGGTCAATTGGCTTGATCATGGCTTGATTCAAGTTTAGTTGTATTAACAAATGGGTTTGAGGTAGAAATATAAATCCAATTGCAAATGGTTTGAAGCCATATGAATTTTGATTCATATGATAATTTCAAGTCAAAAGGGGTCAACATGGGCTTGACTTGAACTGACTTGGATTTGGTTTGATAATTACAGTTTATGTTTATATTTGAAACAATGATTGAAGGAATGATTGAATCATGATGAAATCCATGGGTTTTGAATTGAATTGGGTATCATTTAGCCAAGTTCATGAAATTAGCTAAAAGGGTTAAAATTGGAAATTTGATTTGATTTAGGTTTGGTTTTAGCTATTTGGATTTATTTTTTATTTATATTTAGAAATATAAATTAATATATGAATGATTTATGAGAAAATCACTTAAGTTTGAAGTGATTCGGAAGCAAATTTGACAAAACCTAAGGATGTAGGTCAAAGGGGCTTAAGTAGGGAATTGATTTAATTTGATTTATTTTTGGTCATTAGAGGGTAGGTTTCATTTATATTTGAGAATATAAATAAAAGATTAATTGATTTATAAAGAAATTGATCAAGTTTGGGATAGTTTTGATTGATATTTGACTAAGCTTATGAGAGTGGTTCATAAGACTTAGGAGGGAAATTTGGTCTTCGAATTAATTTGAGATTGATTTGTTTGGTTTAGAATTGATTTATGATTTAAGATTAAATTGATTTTTTATAAAATCAATTGACTTGGGTTGATTTGAATTTAGTTAAGGATAAGTCCATAAGATGAAATCAAAGGGCTTAGAAAGGGTTTTGGCATTTGGATTTTATCATGGGATTGAATCATTTGAAGTTGAAATTTGATTTATGATTTGGAGTTTGAATTGATATTTGAATTTGAGGTTTGGTTTAAGAAGGAAAGCATGGAAAAGTAGATCATGATTCTTCTCCCATTTGAAAGGAAGTCGCACTATCAAAGTACATATCCTAGCTATGAATGCTAGTGTCCCCTAAGTTCAGGATTTGTTCATCGGGGAGGTCATCACTAAGCGGGGAATCAGTACGAAGTGGGTGTGCTGCTAAGAAATCTGCTAGTGCTTATCCTTTCACCATACAGAGGGGTACGAAAGTGATATCAAACTATGATAAAATCATGAACCAATGCGTCAACCATCTAGATAGTGTCAGCCGTGTCATGAGATATTGCAAGGATTGATCCTAGAGATCAAGTTCACCTTGTGAGAAAGCATGTAATGTCATAGCTTTTGGGATGCAAAGATTAAAGCTAGGTAGTGCATTTCAATAAGTGGATAATTTACCTTGGCATGGATTAGATGACAACTAAGATAGTATAGAGCATTCTCTTTCTTTTTGTCATTGGTTTGAGCCAACAAAGCGCAAAGGGAGTTGTCTAATGCAGCAGTGTAGAGGATGAGTGGCTTGCCCGGGATAGGGGTTGCTAGAACTGGTGGCGTCATGAGATAATGCTTGATGTCTTCGAAGGCATGTTGACACTTGTCATCCCACTTGAACTTGGTGTCCTTTTTGATAAGTACTAAAAATGGTTGGCATCTTCCTAACAGGTTGGAAATGAAGCATCTTAGATATGTCGACCACCTTTGGAATGATCTGAGTCAAGTTAGACTTTTAGAGAGTGGCATTTCTAATATCATCTTAATTTTCTCCAGATCGATTTCTATTCCATGGTGTCGGACAACAAATCCAAGGAATTTCTATGAAGCTACTCTGAATGCACACTTTAGAGGATTCATTTTAAGGTTAAATAATCTTAACCATTCAAAAATTACTCTCAAGTCAAAGAGATGGTCTTCCTTTTCTTTACTTTTGACTATAAGATCATTGACATACCACTCAACTTGATGATGAATGAGTTCATCGAAGATCCAAGTCATGGCCCATTGGTAGGTAGCACCGGCATTTTTAAGGTTGAAAAGCATGACCCTATAGTAAAATATTTTGTCGGGGTTTGAAATGCAATGTTTCTTTCATCTTTAAGGGCCATATTTATTTAGTTTTATCCAGATGAGCCATCCATGAAAGAGAAGATTGCATGAGAAGAGGCAATA
The DNA here is from genome assembly GCA_021442155.1 of Cymbidium sinense. Classification (NCBI taxonomy): domain Eukaryota; kingdom Viridiplantae; phylum Streptophyta; class Magnoliopsida; order Asparagales; family Orchidaceae; genus Cymbidium; species Cymbidium sinense. The sequence goes on along the minus strand of CM038217.1, from coordinate 13,029,642 downwards.
TCCACCATCAGTTCTAGTATTGGTAGTGAAAATTCATCTTTTGCATGCCTTATTTAGATCCCTAAAATCGACGTATATGTGAATTTGGCCATTCTTTGTCTTAACTGGGTTAATGTTGGCCAACTAGGTACAATATTTTTCTTCCCTGATGAAGCCAACATTGATCAGTTTCTTGATTTCAAAAATGACTTGTTGGTCAATATCTTATGACATGCGTCTAAGATCTTTCTTGTTAGGGTTAGCACTTGGCTCTATTGCTAGTTTGTGGACTGTTATGTTAGGAGATAAATCAGACATCTCTTTATAACTATATGAAGCAGTCCTTAAACTCAGTCAATAACCTAACTAAGTCATTGGTTTTAGTATCACTCAACAAAGAACTGATGCATGTTGGATGTGGATTGTCTTCAGTTCCTAAGTTGATTTCTTTGAGCTCGTCGATGGTTGATTTGATCTCTTGTTCAAACTCTGGCAGTGCATCCTTGACTTTAAAGTCATTTGGATCATCTAAAGTTTCTAAATATACCTCCTCATATGAGTTAGCATGATTTGAAAAGAACCTATCAGATTCCAAATGATTGGTGATGAATAGGCAATAATCGTTATCTTCAATTGGATTCAATATACCAAATCCTAGTCCTAGTCTTATTGAGGATGTCTACTTTGGTTGCCCCATAACCTTTCAAAGTAGTTCGACTATGTTTAGACCAAGTATGTGGGATTAATCCCTTCATTGCTAGATTAAGGCACAAGGTGACTATCAATCAAAAGACAATTGTATTAAATCTTTATATGAATCATCCTCAAGTTCTACATCAGCTTCCTAACTTGAGGATGATGCTCCCAAAAAGAACCTCTTAGTCTTCTTATCTTTGGATGACTTAGGGGCTTCCTTAACTACCAAACCATCAACTTTTTGTGAAGAAAGTGGGGTTAGCTAAGGCTCCCAACTGATGCCTAATTGTCTCATATGCAAACTTGGATACATTAATGCTTTATTTTAAAGCCTGATCTTCATCACTATCTTGCTCAAGCATCACCTTGAAAGGGATCTGCTACTGAGAAGAGGTAGTTGTGCTAACCATATAAGACTCATCCTCTGAACTAGCTTCTAAGTTTATATGGATAGCAGATGTACTCCTAGTGGCTAAGACATACCTCCTATTGGGTGGCAAATAGGGAGGCTTCCACCTCGAGGGATACCTATAAACTATCTTTTGCCTCTGCCTGGTGGAGGTCGGGTCATCCTACCCATATGTTCGAATGGAGTAATGAACTGTGGGTGGAATCTATTGTCAGGCTCTATATCTTCCCCCGAGACCATGTCTCGCTCTCTTTTATTTTCTTTTTCTCTCTCTATTTTCTTTTCATTTTATATTTCACTTTTTTTTCTTTTTTTTTTCTTTCTTTTTGTCCCTCATGGGGATCTTGACTAGATTCGTGAGAATAGATCCGTTGGTTTTGGGGGAGAAAATAGGTTGCATCTTTATATATCCTGACCTCATGAATTGTGAATGGTTTGAGATCTCCTTTGATGTAGTACTCAATTTCACCTCTCATGAACTTCATGCAATGATGTAGAGAGGATGAAACTATGTTGTTTTCATGTATCCACTATCTTCCAAGAAAAGCATTGAAAGATGTATATGAGTCTATAACATGAAACTTGGCTTTAGTCTTTCAATCATCTATCTCAAATGGCAACACTATGGATCCCAAAGCCCTCTCGCCTTGTTCATTGAATCCTATCAACATCATCCTCTCTTTTGGAGTTTAGAGATGGTGATCCTCAAGTAGGCAAGGGTTTTTAGATTCATAATGTTCACTGATGCACCTTGGTCAACCAGAACTCTTGATAACCTATACCTACCAATGTCCACTGTAATGTAAAGAGGGCGGTTGTGTTTGGTCGTCCCTAGAAGCAAGTCTTCATCACTGAATGTAACTCTTAAGATGTCCTTTGTTTGTGGGCCTCCTCTTGAGTGGTCTATAAGCATATCTCCGATCAAGAAGAGCCTTGACTAGAGATTCCCTCATCTCTTTGGATAAGATAAGGGCATCATATATGCTTAACTTAGCTGGCAACTTTTTAGGATATGCTAAGACATTGTAATCAACTCTGACTTGGTCCTCCATAAGCATATCCATAGGTGGAGCATCTTGTGGAGGGGTTATCTGCTCACTGGAACCAATGACTTGTTTACCTTTATCCTAAGGTGCTACCTTAGGAGGTAGAACTTTGCCACTACGTAGGTTGACTTTAGTGGCTTCTTAAAATGATGAACTTGTGGCAAGTTCTACCTTCTCATCAGGTGTACTTATAACATTTCCTATGTGATCCTTGGGTAAGTTGACTCCAAGTTAATCTCAAGAGGTGAACCTGATTGACTTAGAAAAGGAAAGTCTCATTTTAAATCAGAAGAGAGGGGATTGGAATGACTAGAGCCATTATTATTTTATAGACTTTGAGAGTTTTCAACAAGAATAAAATATGGAGTATCAAAAGTTGGCAAGATGTAAGTGAAAGCTTTCTTCATTGATTTCTTTTTGGGTGGAGGTACATAATAGAAATTCAATAAAGTGGATTAAGGGATTTAATGTCCTTGTCCACTCTGATACTCTGGTAGAAGGGAGCTAGTAGAGGAAGAAGTAGTACTACCTATGGATGGGCTGACTGATAGTGGGCAACTCTTGAACTATCCGATAAGTAAGGTGAGCTCTGTGTCACCTTCTTCAAGTTGTCTTTGGCAACTTTCCAACCGTCCTTGATGTTGGAGATTTGAGCTGCCTCAGGCACCCGTAAAGTGAGTTCTTGATTTTAGAAACTATTTTTTAAATGGTTCGGGATAAGGAAATATCCAAACCTTCTTCTATTTTAAGAAGATCGCAAGTATCCCCAAGAATTGCCCTAATAGAACTGGGTGGTTGTTCTAATAAGTATTCCTTGGGGATAATAACTAACTTGTAGATCGTGGTGTTCATTTTTTGAATGTGGGACACCACGCAAATCTTAGGGGGTACTTATTGAAGTGATCAGGTATGAAATTAAGGAATGATGCACTATCTCGAAAGATAGAAATGGTCACCCTATAATGGACCTAATCACCTAATAAGGACTTCTAAGGCATGATGGGTCTTCGAATATACTAGAGATTTTCCCCTACTTTACATGAAAAAGTAAAGCAGGATTTATTTTAAGTCGGGTTCATTAAGTTCTCATGGAGGCAAGCCTTCATAGTTAATTATATTTTAAAAGATGAAATCTCTTAAGAATACTCTCGATTAAAGTATAAATTAAAATCTCTAAAGATTTCAAGCTAAGACTATCAATAAATTGATTATTTTAGAAAATAAAATGGGATAAATCAAGGAGAAGACTTATTTTTTGGAATCCAAAGGGAGAAAGTAGATGATCATGATACTAGGAAGCCTAGTGAGCATTCTAATCTACCCTATATTTGGCTTTCATATATTTTAAATTGAAGAGATTTATTTGTTTTAGTTGAAATTTTATTAGATTGCTAGGGCTTATAATCAATCAACACAAGAATTTGGAAATGCCTAAGAGGTGAGAATTTATGCTTGTATCCTAAAAGAAATAGCTACCTCGGATCTTAAATCTTGGGAGCTTTAGCATAAGTTGAACCATGACCTAAATCTAAGCAAAAATGGGTATATGGTTTACTTCCACTAGAGAGGGTAAACCACTCAACTGCTGAACTTATAATCACCTGGAGTGGCTGCCAGCTAAATCCTCTTATGCTTTAAAACCATGTAGGTAAGTCATATAATTTTGTAAGATAGTTAGGTTCTTATTATTTAGAAAGAAACTAAAATCCTTAAACTCACTCCCTAAAGAGACTAGAGCATGAGTGGTATGAGTAATGACTTAGTTTAATGAAAATATTTTTAATTTTTATTTGATTTTTTTACTCTTCATTTTGACAAAGGTCATAGGATTTCTTGTGCCTAAATTCATCTTGAAATGAGATTATGGGCTAAATTAGAGAAAAATAAGTGTTTTCCATCATAGAGGAGACCCTCAAAGGTCAAGTCTTCCCCTATCGTGCAAGGATGGAAATCCTCTCTTAATAAGAGTGAGATAATATGAATGCATGATGTTAAACATACAACATTCAGCTAATGAGTTGCTAAATTATTTAATTATCTTATTTAATGCCTAAGCTTTATGGTGTGGTTATGAGTTGTAGTTAGGTAAAAAATTTATTTTTCCTAAGAGCCTAATCGTATCTAGTCCACACATTAAACCATCAAAAATATAAGAAACTAAGAAAAACATGTCATTTCTAATGTGTAATTTTAAACATAATATCAATCAATTTTATAAAACTAGCGCAAAAGAATAAAAGGTCGGTGCAGTCGGGTACCACCGTATAGCCCGAAAAGAAAAGATGGGTAGTCGAGCTCTACCCTTATACAACCCGGTACATAAAAAGAATAATTATAATTTATAATGAATGAATGCTATGGGGGTTTTCATATCTTCATTCTTCATATTCTCCTTCTCTTTCTTTTGATTTGATTTACTCTAAAAGCATCACAAGGCACCCAGGGACTAAGCCTTCTGGCCACTATTCATCCTAATCCCTCCATAGCACTAATCATAATTCCTATTATAAAATTGCATTTTATATGAAAAGAAAATCTAACTACACTTGCAAAATAGAGGTTAGCTAAACATATATTCAATCCCAAGTAGTTATATTTATAATTTAGACTTAGCACCCTAAGCATGGGTAACCAAGCTCACCTGTCCTAACTTGGATTATGCTTAGGGGCATAAGCAACCTTCAAAAGAGAGCATTTATATTTACTTTTAAGCGGCCCCTTAAGCACAATCCCTTATAGAAAATATGATTAGGCTAATCAAGGCCTACCATCCAGTCTATAAAATAGACACCCTAACATCCAGTCAAAAATAATACATCACAAAACAAAACATACATCACACCATACACCGCCCTAACATAAAGCTAGAAGTAGTGAATTAATCTAGTGTGTGTGTATTAAGGCTTGTTTGATATGTCTTAATTAGGAATTAAGTGTAAGATGTTCTAAGTGTGAAAGGATATTTTATCATAAGTGGTTGATTTTATTTAAAGTGATTAAATTAATTTGAGAATTTTAAGTGTATTTTGTTTGGTTTCAAATGATTTACACTTAGCATCTAAGTGTTATAAAAACAAGAAAGGGGATTGCTCCCTTTCATCCCGACCTTAAGCCACCTTCTAAAGCATGTTAATTTTATTTAATTCTCTTTAATGAATGGCTTATTAAATGATTTAATTAATCCTAAGTTTAGGTTCACCTTAGATGATCATATTCAATATGAAAGACAACATAACATTATTTTGATTGAACTACTACCACATGACATATATTAAACTATTCCTTTCCATCACACATAACATGCATGTGATTAAATTCTAAGTGGATCTATACAAGCAACATGTTTTAACACACTTAAATGATGAATGTATGTGTACATTTAAAATTTATATATTTATTGATTGAATTATTTAATATGTGTAAATTTAAAGCTATATTAAAATTATTATACAAAAGTACATTATAATGAAATTAAACAAGTACACGTGCCATTGTTAAACTAGGAAAGTGAGGTAATCAAATGACCTTCTTGAGGCTACTTAAAGCATTGTGTTCCCAGGATGTCCAGACTATATACCCATTTCCATTCAAATATATGTAAATTTGCATACATGAACATAAGAAAGAAAGCTCCAAATCACATGATTAAATAATTCAATCACTTGAATAGTTATGGATGCATACATTTTTAATATAAAAAATGGATTCTCATTCTTTAATCACTCGTACACACATATGTATGAAAGCATAAACAAGAACGTACCATTGTTAAACCAGGAAAGTGAGGTAATCAAATGACCTCCTTGGGGCTACTTAAAGCCTCGTATTCCCAGGATATCCAGACTATATACTTATTTGTTTAGATACATATAAATGCATAAATAACTAAGAGAATGAAAATCATGCAAAACTTGTATTTTATTTAATTGAATTATTTATGTATATGAATTAAAGATCTACTTAAATTCTAATATTAAAATACAAAAGAATAAAATCAAATTGGTACATGCCATTGTTAAACTAAGGAAGTGAGGTAATCAAATGGCCTCTTTGGGGCTACTTAAAGCCTTGTATTCCTAGAATGTTCAGACTATATACCTATTACCATTCAAACTTATGTAAATTAACATGTGAATAAAGGAAAGAGACTTTACTTTATACACTTTAAACTATAAGCACATACATCTTTTATGTATTTATAACTATCATTACTACACATGTCATCATTCATTTTTACGCTTTTGGAAAATACATTTGGATTTAATAGTGATAATAGCCACACATATATTAAATTAAATCAACACATGCAAACTTTATATAAAGGAAACTTCATTTAATTTACTTAATTTAAAAAAGACATTGAAGCATGAAATTAAATTACATACAATATTTAAAATGATTGGAGAGGAATAATTAAAATACAAACATGTGATTCATTCAATCAAATTAACTCTTAAGGACAATCATACCAAATAAAATCACCTAAAGTAAGCCAAAGCTTCTTTATTAATTTAGTTTTGGATTTTAATTTGGTTTAAAGAAGAGAGGAGATTTAATCATTTTCTGCTCCTAACCTATTATCATATTGGTTAATTAATTTTGTTCAATGAAAAGAAGTTAAGTTGAATTTATGAGTTAATTAGGTTGTAACATGCATTAAGTACATGAATTAACCCTATCTTATGCCACATTAGCATAATTATCCAAGTAATTATGAGCCAACATGATATGCACATACTTTGAAAATAAAATCATCAATGATCCTTTGAAAATAAAAGGAGTCTAATACAATTGGCTCACAATTATTAGTTAGTTAAGCTAAAGGGTTTAATTAAGTACTCTTATAACCCTCCCACACATGTAAGTTAGCTATATTTTTCTTAGAATTCTCTTAGGTTATTGAACACCTAAGAGTCTACCCAAGACTTAATTGATAAAGTTTTGGAATGATTTGGATCTTAATTTTATTAATTAAGTGATTCAATTAATTAATTAAGCCATAATTAACTTGATTAATTAAATGAACTTGAAGGAATAGATTAAAGAGGTCCTCAAAGGCTTAATCACTTAATTAATTGATTCATTAATGTTCATGTGATTAATTAATCATTAATTAGATTAGGAGAGTAATTAGAGTTAATTAATTAATTTTCTTAATTAAACTAGCAATAAATCTCAGAAAATTAGGGGAGGTAGAGGCCAGCCCCTTAGATAATCTTAGAAAGTTTGGGATTAATCTCATGGTTAATTAAGGAGTAATTATGCTAATTAAATTTTTAATTAAACACTAATTAAGCCTTAATTATTATTAAAAATTAATTGGAAATATTTTTATTAAATTATCCTCTAAAATAGCTATAAAAAGAGTATTTATTTGCATTTTTTTTAGTTTACAATTTGTTATGATTTTTCAAAGTTTTAGCCAAATTAAAGAATTTTTATAAAGTCTATTAATTCATTTTATTAAAATAAATTATTTGAGCTTCAAAATGAAGAATCTCCCGATCCAGATATCCTTTTGACTTGAAATTGTTATGGTAGTATGTTTTAACTTCAACTTCAATCCCTGAAATTTCAAATCAATCTGATGTGTATTTTATGTGTAATTTATAAAATTTGATTTTCACTAAAACTTAAATTAAGCTCAAAATATTCAGTACAATTTGGGAATTTTGAGTTTATTGGATTCCTCTCATAAAGATAAATCTAATGAGCCCTTATTTATAATTTTTAGTTAAGTATTTTATTTTCTATGAAATTTCGAAGTTCCAAGTTGTAAACAAATCTAGAATTTCCTGCTTAACATAGTCAGCTCTGTGCGGAACTAACAGGGCAATGTAGTGCCATGCAACGCTGAGTGATTAGACGCGCAATTTTGCGTGGCACGTGGCACCGGGCAATTGGCTGGCTTTATGCCGCATCAGCTGATGAGCGAGAAAATGCAGGGGATGACGCGATTCGAATTCATCCACCCCAGCGCGGGATCAAATGGTCATTTCATGGTCAATAAAAGTGACGAGAACAATGCAAACCAATAGGATTTTAGGATTTTTGTGAAATATGAATGAAATTTCATCCAAATGGGCTCGTTTTCACATCAATTCACATAGAAAAACTTTTATATTCATATTAGGAGTAAATACAATGAAAAATGCAAGAGTTCTCTAAAAAATTCCTAAAATCACACAAGAATCATCATAAATAAAAGCTCTTAAGGTCAGCTACAATTTTTGAAAATTACCTCACCGGGGATGATTTTTGGCGGTGATGATGATCCGAGCACACTCCTGAATGCAAGAAGAAGCTTTGGAATGGATCTAGACCTTTGCCTCCCTTTGAAATGATGTATCTACTAATGGACACCACTTCCTCTCCAGAATCCACTTGGTTTTGAAGATTTTCACTCCAAAATGAAGTGGGAATGGTGCTGGTTGGTTTGGGAGCTCTAGGGGAGTGGAATGAAGGCAGGAGCCAGCTCTTGGAGGCTTCAATTTCTTGTGTTTTTTGGATGGCCGAAAATCACCATTAAAGGTGATGGGGAGATTGTTGGGAGGTGATGGTTGATTGGGGACTTTAGATTTAGCTCCAAATACTTCTTTTGGGGCTGTGGAGTCAATCTTCATTGAATGCAAGTGATGGGGAGGATTAAATGAGGGGATTGTGTGAGATTCCTATATGCTGGAGGATCCATGAGGGATTTGATTGGGTTGGGCTGATTTTGGGCTGATCCCAAGTGGGTTTGGGTTAGATTAATTAGCTCCTAAGATGCCATGGGTTGGTTTCAAAGGATTTGGCTCAATTTAGGTCATATGAGTCACATTAGGTCATGTTGGGTTAGGTTGACTAATTGGTCAAATTAGGTCAAACCAAAGCTTAGGTTAGGTTCAAATGATGGTTTTAAGTGATTTGGTATGATCAATTTGATTTAATTTGGCCTAAAATTAATTTTAGCTTATTTGGAATTAAATGGGTCAAATGGGTCAAGTTGATCAACATGACCAAAGTTGGCCAAATTAGCTTGGGTTATAGGTTGATTCATGTACAATTGGCTAATTGAAGATGAATGTAGTGTTTGGTTTGAATCAATTTGTATTTAATTTAGATTTAGCCCAAATTGTCCCTTTAGATCAATTTAGGCTAAGTTGGTCAATTGAGCTAGGTTGGGTCTAATTGATCAAATTGGAGCTTTGGTCAAGTTCAATAATGAACTTGGAATGAACTTGAGCCATTGGTTGCAATCAATTTGGGTTGAATCATGATTTGACCCAATTTGGTTTTTTAGGCCAATTTGGGTCAACTTGGGTCAAAGGGCTAATTGGGTTTGGTTTGGCTTAACTGATGGTCAAGTCATATTCAAACAATGGTTTCAACCACTTTGGTGTAGGGTGAGTTTTGGCTAGTTTTAGTTTGTTTGGGCTAAACGGTTGAATTGGTCAAATGGCCAAGTTGACTTAGTTTAAGCCAATTCATGGAAATTAGTCATTATAGGGTGATTAATGGTCATGGTATGAGGCTTGGATGGGTTTGGTTCAATCCAATTTAGGTTGGATTAGAACTTGGCTCAAATGGGTCATTTAGGTCACTTTGGTCAAGTGAGCCTAAGTGGGTCAATTGGCTTGGTTTTGACTTGATTTAAGTTTAGTTCAACTTATATATGAGCCTAGAATTGATATACAAATTCAACTATAATTAATTTAGAGTTCAATAGATTTTGGTTCATTTGAAATTTTCAAGTCAAAAGGGCTAAGTTGGGCTTGACTTAGGTTGACTTGAATTTGGCTTGATGATTGTAGGTCTCATTTATATTCGGATAGGTGATTGGAGGAATGATTGATTCAAGAGAAAATTCATTAGTTTTGACTTTATTTGAATAGTATTTGGCTAAGTCCAAAGAATTGGCTTAAAGAGCTTAGATTGGATTTTGATTTGATTTTGGTTTTGGTTTTGTTCATTATGGTGGAAATTATTTTTCTGCCTTCATCTATCCTCTTTTTTAGGAGAGAAGATAAATGGAAAATAGAAATATAATACCTTGGTCGGACGCCATGCAAATCCACAGTACTTATTAGGGCGATCAAGCACAACATTGAGGAGAGGTGTACTATCTCAAAAGATAGAAATCACCACCCTACAATGGACATAATCACTAAAATAAGGACTCCTAAGGACGTTGGGTCTTCAAGGTGTACCAGAGATTCTTCCCCAACTTTACATGGAAAAGTAAAGCAGGTTTATTTTAAACCAGGTTCATTAAGTTCCATACAAGGGCAAGCCCCCATTCTTAATTACATCCTAAGGAATGGAGATTTCTTAGAAAAACTCTCGATTAAGGTATATGATCGTTGTCTATAAAGATTTCAATAGGGTAGGACTATCAATCGATTAGTTCATTTTTGAAGATCAAATGGGATTGATCAAAGAGAGAGTTATTATCAAAGCCAAATGAAGATAAGTAGGAGATGCTCACGATGATACCTAACGAGCATCTCAAACTATTCTATGATTGGGCTTTATATTTTTGAAATTGATTTGATTTGTTTGAGTTAAATCTTTCATTAGAAATTAAGGGCCTATGATTCCACAACACAAGATTATGGAAATGCCTAAGAGGTAAGGATTTATGTTTATGGCCCACAAAGAGGAGAAGCAATCTCAGAACCTAAATCTAGGGACCTTAGCGAGGGCCAAAAGCATAACCTAAATCTAAGGCAAAATGGGTATTTAGTTTGCTTCCATAAGAGAGGACAAATAACCCGACTACTTGGACTTACAATCGCCTGGGGGTGGCAGCCTACTAACTCCTCCTATAATTTTAAATTCATGTAGGCAAGTCATATGCTTTATGCAAGATAGCTCAGTTATTATTTATTTAGAAATAGACTAAGTACTTAAACTCACTCCCTAAGAGATTAGATCATGTACGGGCATGAGCAATGACCTAAATCTAATGTAATTCAAATTTCATTTTATTTTTATTTTTGGACAATTATTTTGACTCGGGCTAATAAGATTCATATGTCTAATACATGAGAAGTAAGATTATTGGCCAAAATCAGCGAGAAGGAAGGAGGTGTGTTTCCACCATGGTTCTCAGAGGTCAAGCCAAAATTTAGCAAAAATGGAAGCCCTCCAACTAAGAGTGAAAGAAGATGCATTTATGCATGATGTTATAAAAGAAATACTCATCCAGCTGAGGGGTTACTAATTCTTTTATCTTGATTTTAAGCCTAAGCTTTAGGTGATGTTATGAGTTTTTTATTTTAATTTTGAATTGTTAAATTAAGTAGAGGATTTATTTTTCCCTAAGAGCCTAATCATCATCCAGGCTATACATCAAGCAAGGAAAAAACTAGGAAAAGGATGCCACTAAATGCACAAGTTAAATAAATCATCAATCAATTTATAAAGCTAATCACAAAAATAAGAGACCATTGTGGTCGGGTACCACCACACAAACCCAAAAACAAATTGGGTAGTTGAGCTCTACCCTTATACAATCCGGATTACAAATGAATTAATTACAATTAAGTAAGGAATCCATTGTTATGGGGGTCTTCATTATTCTTTTTTCTTTCTTTCTTCCTCTTCTCTTCTTCCTTCTTCTTTTCTTCTTTTGGATGGTTGGAAGGTGGATGCTCCAAAGGCTTCACATGGTACATAAGGCATGGCCTTGTAACCAATACTCATCCTAATCTCCATAGCAATCATTCCTAAATCCTAATTACAAAAATTACATGAAAAAAGGAAAAATGGAGATCTAACTAGCAACTGTAAAATAAAGATTATCTAATATAAACTATACAAATTCCAAGAATGTATATTGGACTTATCACACCACACATGGGTGACTAAGTCCATCTGGCCTATTGTATTATGCTTAGGGGGTAAAATCACCTGTACAGCAAAAAGCATTTATATTTTTATTTATTACAATGTCACATAAGCACAATCCCCTGCAGAAGACAACGGTTAGACTAAGATTGCCCTACCATTCAGTCTACGCACATGCACCCTAACATCCAGTCTAAAATATTACATCATAAAATAAAAGCAAACATCAAACCATGCATCGCCCTAACCTAAAGCTAGAAGTAGTGACTTAGCCTAATTTGTGTGCTTTTAAGGTTTGTGTGACATGTTTAGCTATGGCTTTAAGTTATAATTTTTTGAGTATGAAGAATGTTCAACTTAGATGAGGGTTTTATTTAAGTCATTTAGTTATTTTGGGTTGATTTTATTTTGTTTTTTTTATTGGGTTCAAGTAAATCTTACAATTAATTACTAAGTTATAAAGAGAGGGAAAGAGAAGAAACTTCTCTTTCCTTCCCTACCTTAAGTAAATTCTAAAGTGGATTCATGTTTTAGTTTTGTTTAGTGAATATTTTATTATGTGTTTTAATTAATCCTAAGTTTAGATGAACTATAAATAAACAATTCAAAAGAAAGGCATTTTAAGATTAAGTAAAGTGAATTAAATTCACAAAACACACATTACTTCATTTCTTTCCTAACATGTATAACATGCATATGAATGAATCCTAAGCATATCTATACATATTAAATGAGAATGTTTAGCACACTTTATGATGCATACTTAAGAAAATTTGAATGTTTATGATGCATGATTTTCAGAAAAGGGTTTCTTATCCAATTTTTACATGCACATATGAATGTATGAAAGGCATAAGTGAGTTCAGCGCCATTGTTAGCACCAGAGGTGTAAGGTACAAGACCTACTTAGGGCTACTTAAAACCTCATAACCCCGTGGTTGTCCAGACTAATATACCACTTTCCTTAAATACATGCATGTGTACAAAAGAAATGAATGGAAAAGAAAGATGCAAAAATTTGTATTTACTTTATGTTGGTTTGTTTATGCAATTTATATGTGTAAGTATAGGTGTCCTTCTTAAGTCATAGCATAGGAATGAATAGGAAATAGAATTATACAAACATTATATTCTTTTCAAATGAACTATACACTTTGTCAAACCCTATTCAAAATTATACCAAAAGAGAGGAGGAGGAAAACTACACTAAGCACATCCTTATATTTTACTCACATGCACGCTTATAAGTATGATATAAATAACACACTTTTAGTTTTAATAATTGATTCATATATTTTAAAAATAATTTAGATTTAATAGTGATAATAGCCACTTATATTATTACTTTTAGCCAAAACATGCAATTTGACATAAAGGAAAAATTTTCATTTTAAATTCAATTTTTGAAAAGCATGAATGTATGAAATCATATGACACACATATTTAGCATGTTGGGAAAGAACTAAAGTAATGAAAACATGTAAACATATTCACCTTAATTAATTCCTAAAGATAATCTTATGAAATAAGAAAGCTTAAAGCAAATCAATGTTTATTTAATGTGTTTTTTTGTTTGATTTTGAGTTTGATTTAATTTGGAAAATGTGAGGTGAGTTTGTTGTTCATAACCCATTCCCACATGTGTTTGATATTTTTGTTCAATTTTTAGGTGATTAGATTCATTTTATATTTTGATTAGGTTAAGGTATGAATTAAGCATGTTAATTACCCCTTACCTACACCACCTTAGCATAGTTAATCAAATAATTATGATACAATGAGATGACATAAATCACACAATGAATTTAAATCAGCAATGCACTTAAGAAGAAAAGGGCTTAATGCAATTTTGATGCATGATTAATGATTAATTAAGCTAAAGGGTTTAACTTAAGTAATTTCAAAACACCCCTCACACATATGAGTTGAATTTTTATTTCCTTAATTGTACTTAGGTTTTTGAACACCTAAGCATCTACCCAGGGTAGATTAATTAAGTTCTAGAAGGTTTTAGAATATTATGAAATTAATTAAGGGGATAATTAATGAATTCACCCTTAATTAAGGTAAGATTAAGGAATAAAGGGGGTTTAAGGAATATCTTAAGGAGAGTATCTCAAAATTATTCCTTAGACCTACATTCACTTTATCAAAACTTAATTAGCTCAATCAGATGGTTAAATCACTAATTATACCCTTAATTAGGCCTAATTATATTAAGGGAGTGATTAAGGAATGAACTAGCAATTCTCTTAATTAAGCCACCAATAAATCCCAAGAAAATTAAGGGATGCAGAAGTCATCCCTCTAATTACACTCAAAAAATTTGGGATCAATTAGTGGATTAATTAAAGAGTAATTAGTAAATTAACATTCCCAATAAAACCCAAATTCAGTGAAAAGAACTATCCAAAATCAATTTTAGAATATTTTATGTTCAATTATCCTTCTAATGTAATTTATTTCATATTTTTTTGAATTTTCTATGTTGAGATGTTAATTTTAGAAGTTTAGATGATTAATTAGGAATTAAATAAATCCCTAATCAGATTATTAATCCACTGGTGCCATGCATGCCGTTGATGAGGCATGCGCTTTACATGTGTCACAATCGGGTTGGTCACTTAACCTATCACATCGTAGCGCTACGTGGCGGCAACGCTATGCACTTTTTCCTCAATCGTCCAATCAAGGATTGGATGACTGAGATTAAAGCTATGGATTAGAGGATTAAAAATAAATATATTGCGCATTTTAATCCCAGCTGTCCATCCAAAATGCATTGATGGATGGCCAAAGATCCATCCTCGCTCTCTGTGAGCCATGGACACCTTCCATGTTTGAAGCTTTGATCCGAGCTCGATTGAACTTGGATTTGGATGAAAATTAACCCACACCATCACCATGCAACCTAGATTACATCTAACGGCTAGTTTTTTCATGGGGTGAAGATTTTCTTCATAAAGGACCAACACACAATAAAATTAAGCTCGTTTAATGGCTAACCTCGCCAGAGGTGATCACTGGTGCTCGATTCCCTTGGAGAAGCTTGTCAGATGAAGCACCGAGAGTTTGTGGCTTGGAGATTGAATGGATTCTTCTAGAGGCCAACTCCTTAGCTTGAGCTTTTGTCTAGGCACTCCTCCTCTACCTTTGAAGCTGGGAAAGTGTATGGCACGCTTGGTCCTCTGATGAAGCTTGAAGAAGGAATTGAGTTGATGTTGAGTGTGGAGAAAATTGGAAATTCAATCGAGCTCCCCTATTTTCAAGTGATGAAAATTGAGAAATGGGAATTTAAATCTCCCTCTAGGAAGCTTAGGGTCACTTGCAAATGGCTCCTCTGGCTTCCTAACACTCATTCGACAATGGCTCTCATGGAATGAGAGTGAATTAAGGGGAGTATATCTCCCCTTTGGCAATCGGACAACCAAGCATGGGCTTACCATTTTGATCCAATTGCCTTGATTTAAAGGGTTTGTTAGGCTGTTAGGAGTGTCCTTGCGTTCAATTTTGGCTAGAGAGTGGAATGGTGAACTTCTCATGTGCTTCAATTCAGTGTAAAGAAGATTCCCATGTGACCATTTCAAAGCATGTGCTTGGTTTGACCATTGGGCTAGGTTGGGCTAACCCAAACCCATTGGGTTGGGTGCACCAACCTCCCTAGTGTTCACTTGATCCACTAAGAGAGTGTCAAGTGGGAATGGAGAAGATTTGACCAAATTCTAAGTGGAATTGGCCAAAATTTATCCTATGGTCTAGGGGTAAAATGGTCATTTGGATGATTTTTGAATTTGGGTATGTTTGGTATGTTGAGAAAATAGGCTTGGCCAAGTTTCATTGAATTTGGAGTTCATTTGGTATGGTTTGGCTCATGTTGAACCATTTAGGTCAAAATGGGTCAACTTGGGTCAAGTTGACCCCCAAATTGGGTCAAACCAAGGGTTGGGTCAAGTTCATATGACCATTTGAAATGTTTTGGTAGTTATGGTTTGATTCAATTTGGTTTAGGTTTTAATTTGGTTCATATGACTTCATTTAGGTCAAATGGGTCAAGTTGACCAATTTGACCCATTTGACCTATTTGAGCTAGGTCATGGGTAAGTTTAGATTTGGTTGGTCATATGAAATGGATTGGTATCTTTGTTTTAATCAATTTTGGTTAAGTCTGAATTTGGCTCAATATGACCATTTAGGTCAAGTTGGGTTCATGGTCAATTGGGCTAGGTTAGGTCTAGTTGTCCAATTGAGGCTTTGGTCAAGTTCAACAAGTGATTTGGAATGAACTTGACCCATTGGTTTCAATCAATTTGGCTTAGATCAAGTTTTGACATATTTTGACTTTTTAGATTAAGTTGGGTCAACTTGGGTCAAGTGGACAATTGGGCTAGGTTAGGCTCAAATGTTGACTTGGTCAAGTTCAAACATTGGTCATGAATGAACTCAGATTAATAGTTTCAATCAATTTGGCCTATGGTGGATTTTGGCTATGTTAGGTTTCATTTTGGCTAAGTGTTGACTTGGTCAATCTTTAGGTTTGACTTGATTTGACCCAATTTGATTGATTGATCATCCCATAATGATTGTTAATCATGATGAGAGCATTGATGGGCTTAGTTCAATCCAATTTGGTTAGGATTAGAATTTAGCTCATAATGGGTACTTTAGGTCACTTTGGCTCAAGTAAGCCTAAGTGGGTCAAATGATTTGGTCAAAGCATGATTTGAGTTTGATTAAACTTGTATATGGACTTATGATTGAAATATTAATTCATTTGCAAGTGGTTTGAAGTCAAATGGGTTTTGATTCATTTGACAATTTCAAGTTCAAAGGGTGAACATGAAATGAATTTTGGCTTGATTTTTGAATTGAGTTTTGATTAAGTGATTGAAGTTTGTATTTATATTTGGATTCATGATTGAAGGATTGATTGAATCATGAAGAAAAAAAATAAGAGTTTGACTTGATTTGATGTTGATTTGGCTAAGTTCAAGAATTTGACTTGGAAGGCTTAGGTTGGGATTTGATTGAATTTGAACTTGAATTTTGGAGTTGGTTTTCGTTGTTTGAATTTATATTTCATTTATATATGTTGATATAATTGAGAATGTAAATGGGTTATGAGAAAATTTCAGAAATTTTAAGTGATTTGAACATGATAAGAATTTCATGAATTTGAATTGATTTGAAGATGATTTAGGCTAAGTCCTTAAGAGAGAATTAAGGACTTAGTAAATATTTTGGAATTTGGAATTTTAACTTGGAATTTGATTTGATTGATTTGAATTTGTATTTCATTTATATATGTGAATATAAATGATAATATAAGTGAGTTATTAGAAAATTTCATGAATTTAAGTTGATTTGAATATGATTTAAACTAATTCCTTAAGAGGGAATTAAGGACTTAGGAAATATTTTGAACTTGGAATTTCAATCATGGGTTTAAATCATGGGTTTCAATCATGGATTTTAATCATGTGATATTGATTTGAGTTTGGAGAAAATCAAATAAGACTGATTTGGGGTTTGAGAAAATTAATTAGGATTGATTTGGAATTTGACTTGAAGGAGAAGGTGAGGAATGCTTCAAGCTAAGGATAGGAAAATTTTCCTAACACCCTAAGGCATGACCTATTCCTATGGCTGACCTTCTAAGTCTCTAGGGTTAAGTTGAGTGTCCACCTAATCACTAGTTGTGTCTTAAGACTAAGGAACTCTTAGTGTTTAAGAGAAGCCCTATGTCTAAGATGGAGGGGTTGAGAGCTCATCCTAAAAATGAGGTCAATAGTCATTTGAATGTAGATTTCATTTATATTTGGGAGGATAATCAAAGGAACAATTGATTTATAAGAAAATCAATTGATTTTGAAGTGATTTGAAGGAAAATTTGGTTAAGCTCATGAAGGTAGGTTCATTGGGCTTAAAAGGGAATTTGATTTAGTTTGATTTAGTTTTGATGATTTGAGTATAGATTTTGTTTATATTTGTGAAGATGATTGAAGATATGATTAATTCATGAAGAAATTAATTGAACTTAGATTGAATTAGGTAGATTTGGCTAATTCATGGAATTAAATCACATGGCTTAAGAAAGATTTCAAGTTTGGATTTGATCATGGGCTTCAATCATTAGGAGCTAGATTTGAATTGGAATTTAATTGTTTTATTGAAGGATTGAATTGATAATTAATAAAATCAATTAAGTTTGGGTTAATTTAAATTAAGATAAAATCATAGGGCTTATGAAGGATTTTGAATTTGGATTTGATTATAGATTTCAATCATTTGATTTGAAATTTGGATTTAGATTTGAATTTTGAATTTGAATTTGAGGTTCGGTTTGAGATTTAGATTTTGATTAGATTTAAGATGGTGCACATGGATTGGGTTTAGGCTATAGGATATGTGATTTTCTTAAGTCCTAAGGCATAGCCTAATCTTATGATCAACCCTTCTAAGTCTCCAGGCTTAGGTTAAGTATTCACATAATCACTAGAAGTGTCTTATGGCTAAGGAGCTCTTAATGTCTAGAAGAGTCTTAAGTTTAAAGAGAGAAGGTTGAGAGCTCACTCCAAAAGTGAGGTCAATAGCTATGCTCAAGCCAGCCCTTAAAAGTAATACAATCCTTTAAGACATGACTAATCATGCGGTGGCAGAGGCAATAGTTAGGATCATTACTCTTTTCCACTTTCTCTGGCCTCTTGGGCTTTGGTAACTGAAAATCAAGTTTCATTAAGAGATTCTTAATGATTTTCCTAACTACATCTCTTTTGAATGAATATGGCTTATTCAATCTATCGGTAAGAGTATGTGGGTAATAACTACCTGACGGTGGATAGGAGTACCGTTGTTGGGTATGCTACTGAGGTGGTGGGAATGATGATTGTGATGGCTAATATGATAGCCGAGGTGGTGGTAGAGGAGGTGGAAAAAGAGGTTGTTGAGCTCAGGGTCTCTCATATTGGACTCTGGCTGGCTTCTTCCCTCTATCCACTAACATAACTATCCCTAGCTTCTTCTCAAATACCCGGCTTGGGCCAAGATGATTGGTCTGGAAAGGGAAACTATTTAGCTTTTTCTTGTAGGCTAATTTCCTTGTTGATTAATTTCTCAAATATCCGGATGTAAAGCCCTTAAGCATTAAGGCAACCGGGCCATGAATATTCTTGAGAAGAATCTCAATGGCATGCTATTTGAATAGTTGTGGCTTGCATTTCATGCTTAGGTTGCACCACCTAAGAATATAATCAACAAGAGACTCATTGGGAACTTGCTTCGCCATAACGAGATTGCCTACAATGACTCTTTGTAGAGCTCTAGGAAATCTATTAACAAAGAGGAGCTCCAACTCAGCAAAAGTCTTAATCAAACTATTGGGAAGTCTAGCATACCAATCAAATGCAACCCTTGCTAGGCTACTGACAAAGAGTCTAAACAAGAGTGCATCACTGCCGCCAATGTTGTAACAGCCAGCTCTAAAATGTGTAATATGCTGACGCGGGTTCCCACTTCCATCAATGATCTTGAAGGAAGGTGGCACAAAACCCTTGGGTATTGAACTACATCAAATTCTTCTAGGTATAGTCTAGACTTTGGAATGGATGAGCTCTCCCTAGCTTGTGCCATCTCTTCCCTCACCTACTGCTCTACCATATGCTTGATATCCTTTTAATGCATGGAGATGCCATCTATGACCTTCCTATGCAAGCTACCAACATCATCGTCCTTAAGAGTGCACCTATGATAGTCAAAGTATGCACCAACTCTAGTCTACTAGCTACCATGGGAGAAGATTGTGAAACTGGGGATGAGGTCTACAATGCTAAAACCACTGCCATCAACTTCTCTACTTTCTTCTCCATCTTGTCAATGTGATCATCCCTCACGTGGTGAGGAGGTCGAGTCAGTGAGAAGTATCACCTTCTTCAAGCACACCACCTTCTTTGTCGATCTACTATAAGGACCCCCATGTGTCAACCATGTTGACCTCAGTTATGTTGTCTAATCTGTCATCCTCATCAGGATTGAAGCTGACTCTATCCTCCTCCTGATCTGAATGGTCACTCATGAGAATTAATCTTTTCTCGACAAAGTAGTCCTCTAATATGTCATCTATTGATCAGTCTACTATGTCTGGTTGGACCGGTATGAACATTCACTGACGAGTGTCCATAAGACTGTGCTCATTTGTCTCTATGCACTGGACGCTGCCTATTGTCAAGACTTCCCCACTAGAGGATCAACTATCATGGGGACTATATCTATGTCCCCTCCCCTCTCTACCTCTATCAGTGGTGGTGCTGATGTGATGATGACACTCTTAGGTCACCACTCCTTTCTGACCACAGCTGAGATAGAGGGTCGAGCAGGGGAGATCGATCTCACCTTAACAGGTGGAGTGGATAGAGTGGGATCCTTAGGTCATAGCCAGATCACCAATGAGGATGGCCTTTCCCTGGATCGGGGCTTCTGAATCTTGGTAGGAGTGGTGGATGCTATAAGCTTAACGAGTGATAGTGGATGGCAAGTGGAGTGGTGTGATGGCAACACCGACTACCTCTCAATTAAAGATCTTCTCCTGCATCAGAGTGTGCTAGTAAGAATAATATTATCAAATGATCATCCACGGCGGTGACGAAATCCATCGTGTAGGTCGCCGCGTACCTCGCTCTCTCTTGCCATCCTGGGCCTCCATGGCTCTCTCCTTGTGGATCTAACCCCAAACACTCCTTGAGATCATAGATCTTAGATCAAAAAGGGTACCAGACTCATAAGCTCTCGACACGATGAAGAACAGTGGGGCATAAAATGCTCCCAGGCGTCTCAAAGTATGTTGGTGGTGGAGGTGATGCACCGATCCTCCTGTAATTCTCTTCTCCATCTAAGGCCGAGAGGGGATGAAACCTACTACAACTCAAAAGTGGAGAGGTCTCACGGGGAGAACCCTCATCAGTTATGTGGGAAGCGGCATCGATCTCCCTAGCTGCACGCTCGTGGTCCCGCTTGACCTTCCTATCTTTGTTGCGGTGTTGGGTTGGGTGAGCAGAGCAGAGGGGGAACTAGAACATACCTCGAAGGTAGGGAGACTATCTCGGAGGCCAAGATGGCCTTCCTCTTTGGAGTGACCAAAGAGGAGGAAGTAGCTCTCACTAGAGCTTTGGCGGGGGACAAGAACCACTAAGCTGCACCTAACACTGCCCGACATGAGGTGTGGGAACCACGACAGCCTTCCTCTTCAACGAGGGGAACTCATAGTCAAATGGTATTTCAAAGCGGATAAGTGGCATATGTCCCGTCACCTCCTCCCTACTAATAGTTATGAGGGTTGTCCCCTCACAAGTAATCTAGACTCCCTCAAATCCACGGTAAAGGTAAATTAGATGTGTGGCGTTAGTTGTGGTGATATTGGCCTAATCCAAGGCCAAATCTACACTAGAGGGGAAGGAGAAAACAAACTTGCCAGGGTGCACTGTCTGAAGGTTGAACAGACTGATTGTGCTAAAATCACTACATTTGTTTGAAATGTAACTGAGTCAGACCCTTACTTTAGTATTTGTCTTCAATCATTAACTTCTAAACTTAATTTAGAATTTGAACCCACACTTAACAAATTTAGGTATGTTAAGTGGGGTTCATTGAATTTTTGGAGAGATTTTTTTTTTGTTTTGACGATTGGAGGAGAGACTTTTCCATGTGGTTTTGATTTAGAACCCATACTCAACCAATTTAAGTAGGTTAGGTGGGGTTCAAATATTTGGAGAGACTTTTGGAGACATATATGTTGTATGTCTTGTTTAAAATTTTGATTTGGAAAACCTTTAGAAAATTTGGGCATGCTGAAAAAAGTTTTTAATTATATGTTTGAGAATTTTGTGGAGATATCTTTGTCTGTGATGATTTATTATGTGTGTGATATATGTTGATTTGATTTGAAAGTGAGGCTTCTTACTTAACAAATTTGATATGTCAAGTAAAGGTTAAGTGTATTTATGATTTTAAAATGAGACTCTTAACAAATTTGGTATGTTAAGTAGGAGTCAAGTATATTCATGATTTTAAAATGAGGCTCTTACTTATCAAAATTGGTATGTTAAGTATGAGCCAAGTGTGTTATGATTTTTGAAAATGAGACTCTTACTTAACAAATTTGGTATGTTAAGTAGGAGCCAAGTGTGTTATGATTTGCTTTCTCTTTTTGGAAAGAGAGAGGAACTCCTTGTTTGACAAATATGGTATGCCAAATATACTTCAAAATGTGTTGTGATTTTTAAAGAAGGAAATATATTTAACAAATTTAATTATGTTAAATAGAGTTCAATTTGTTTTTGTGATTTTTGAAAATGGGACTCTCATTTGACAAATTTGGGTATGTCAAATGGAGTCCAAATGTGTTTTGATGTTCAAGACTTTAGAAAAGAGGAATTTTATTTGATAAATGTAAATGTGTTAAATAGAATTCAATTTGCTTTGATTTTCCAAAGAATGGAACCCTCATTTGACAAATTTGGGTATGTCAAATTGGGGTTCAAATATGCCTTGATTTTGTGTATGATTTCTTGCTTTTGAAAAGAGGGAAACTCCAACTCTAGCACATATGAAATATGCCAAGTGGGGTTCAATTTTATGTCATGATTTTATTTGAAAATAGAATCTTCATTCAACAAATTTGGGTATGTTGAATGGAGATAGCCATTTCAAAAATGTTCTTTTGAAAAGGGATTTTAAAAAAAAAAAATGTTGATTTTGATTTTGAAAAGAACCTCCATGTAAAAATTATAGGAATTGTTAAATGATGTTTGGTTATATGAGTTATATGCTTTTTAAAAATTTCTTGTGAATTTTGTGAAAAATATTTTGCTATGTGAATTTTGAAAAAGTGCTTTAGAAAGTGGCATTTTTCAAAAGAGTTTATTTTCATAAATATATGATGAACCTTACCTCACCAAGCTAGTGTTAAAGAGGTTCTAAATTTTAGTCATCTCCTTTCATTAGTTAATTTTATCTTTTACCTATTGGGGGACCCAATACGAGGTTCAAGACTATAGAAGCCTCAATGCACACACATAGACTAAGACACCACTTTTAGCTTTATGTTAGGGTGGTGCATGAAGTGATGTGTTTGATTTTGTGGTGCATTATTTTAGACTAGATGTTAGGGTGTATGCTTCGTAGACTGGATGTTAGGTCATGATTAGCCTAATCATGTTTTATGTAGAGGATTATGCTTAAGGGGTGCATAAAATAAATATAAATTCTCTTTGCAGGTTACTTAAACACCCTAAGTATAATCCAAGTTAAAATAGGTGGGCTTGGTTACCAATGTGTAGGGTGTTAAGTCCAAATTATATATATAACTACTTAGTTGTATGGTGTGTTTAGCTAATACTTATTTTATAAGTATAATTAGATTTACTCTTCCTATTATTAATATAATTTTGTATTAGGAATTAGGATTAGTGTTATGGGAGATTAGGATAAGCATTGTTGGAAGGTTTTGTCATGGGAGGCCTGTGATGCCTTTGAAGTGGAGCAAATCAAATCCAAATGAAGAAATGAAGGAGATATGAAGATTCAAATATTAGAAGACCCCCATAGCATTTATTTATTTATAAATTGTAATTATTCTTTCATATTTTAGGTTGTATAAGGGTAGAGCTTGACTACCCACTTTCTCTTTTTGGTTTCTGGTACCAAACTGCACCAGCCTCTTATTCTTTTGTGTTAGTTATAAAAATTATTTGATATTTTGTTTAGCTTGTGCAATAAAAACAACATGCATTTTTCTAGTTTCTTTAAGAATGATGATTTAATATGTGGCCTGGACCCGATTAGGCTCTTAGAGAAAAATTAATTTTTCTACCCTAACTATAACTCATAACTAAAGTTGTAAATAATTCACAACATCATATATAGCATGGGTATTAAATCAAGATAATTGAAAGATTTAGCAACCCCTTAGCTGAATATGTATGTTTAATATCATGCATTCATATTACTTCACTCTTGCTATGAGAGGATTTCCATCCTTGTACAATAGGGGAAGACTTGACCTTTGAGGGTCTCCTCTATGGTGAAAAATACCTCTTTCTCTCTAATTTAGCCCATAATCTCATTTCATCATGCATTTAGATATATAAAAATCCTATGGCCTTTGTCAAAATGAATTGTCAAATACAAATAAAATTTGAAAATATTTATATTAGACTAAATCATTACTCAT
This sequence comes from Cymbidium sinense, assembly GCA_021442155.1. Lineage (NCBI taxonomy): Eukaryota > Viridiplantae > Streptophyta > Magnoliopsida > Asparagales > Orchidaceae > Cymbidium > Cymbidium sinense. The sequence continues at coordinate 13,005,461 of CM038217.1, read as the reverse complement.
ACCACTCACGCTCTAGTCTCTTAGGGAGTGGGCTTATGGATTTTAGTCTCTTTCTAAATAATAATAGCCTAACTATCTTGCAAAATCATATGACTTACCTACATGGTTTTAAAATGTAGGAGGAGTTAGTTGACTTCCACTCTAGGTGGTTATAAGTCCAGTAGTTGGGTGATTTATTCTCTCTTGTGCAGGTAAACCATATACCCACTTTTGCTTAGATTTAGGTCGTGCTTTAGCTCTTACTAAAGCTCCCTAGATTTAGATCTAAGGTGGCTGTTTTCTTTGGGCTACAAGCATAAATCCTTACTCTTTGGGCATTTCCATAATCTTGTATTGTTGGATTATAAGCCCTAGTGATCTAATAAAATTTCAACTCAAATAAATAATTTTTCTCAATTTCAAATATATAAAACCCAACTATATGATAGATTGGAATGCTCACTAGGTTTCTTATAATCATGAGAATTCCCTACTCATCTCTTTGGCTTTCAAAATAAGTCTCTCCATTCGGACCTTCCCACTTGGTTTTCCAATATAACCAATTTATTGATAGTCTTACCCTTGAAATCTTTGGACACAACAATTGTCTACTTTAATCAAGAGTATTCCTAAGGAATTCACCTTTCTTAGGATGTAATTAACTATAGGGGCTTATCCCCATAGAAAACTTTAGAACCCGATTTAATATAAACCCTACTTTATTTATCCATGTAAAGTAGGGGGGAAACCTCTCATATATTCAAAGATATCATTTCTTAGGAGTCTTTATTAGGTGATTAAGTCCATTGAAGGGTGATACATCTATCTTTCAAGATAGTACATCATACTTCAATGTCATACCCGATCACTTTAATAAGTACACCCTCAGATTTGTGTGGTGTCCCCCATATACATATCTAAAATAAATACCATAGTGTCATTGTTAAACCAGAAAATTGAGGTAATCAAATGAACTCCTTGGGGTTATTTAAAGCCTCATATTCCTGGGATGTCCATACAATATACTCGCTATCTTAAATACATATGAATGTATATACAATTATAAGAATAAAAATTATGCAAAAGATTGTATTTTATTGATTAAATTGTTTATACATGTAAATTAAAGCTTTATCCAAATTCTAATACAAATATACATAAGAATGAAATTAAATAAGTACATGCCATTGTTAAACTAGGAAGTGAAGTAATCAAATGACATCCTTGGGGCTACTTAAAGCCTCATATTTCGGGGATGTCTAGACTATATACTTATTATCATTCAAATATATATAAATTCATATATGAACATAAGAAAGAAGGCACTATCTTTACATGTAATACATTTTTGGTATGCTTAAATGATTATGAATGCATGTGTTTTTAATAAAAATGAGATTCTCATTCTTTAATTAAATACATATATACATGTATAAAAAGATGTAAGCAAGTACATGCCATTATTAAACTAGAGAAGTAAGGTAATCAAATGACCTCATTGGGGTCACTTAAAGTCTCGTATTCTCAGGATGTCCAGAATATATACTTACTATCTTAAATACATATGAATATATACATAATTAGAAGAATGAAAATCATGCAAAAAAATTATATTATATTTTATTAAATTATTTATACATGTAAATTAAAGCTATATTCAAATTCTAATACAATATATAGGAATGAAATTAAATAAGTATGTGCCATTGTTAAACCAAGAAAGTAAAGTAATCAAATGATCTTATTGGGGCTACTTAAAGCCTGTATTTTGGATGTCAGACTATATACTTATTATCATTCAAACATATGTAAATCCATATATGAACACAAGAAAGAAGGCAAACTTCAAATGCTTAAACTATAAACACATGCAAATCTTATGTATGTATTCATAGCTAATATCACTCCACATTTCATTATCAATTTATAACTTTTGGTAAGTAATTTTGAATTTATTAGTGATAATAGCCATACATATATTAAAATTTAAGCCAACACATGCAATTTTACATAAGTAAATTCATTTATTTATTTTATTTTGAAAGTACGAATGCATGAGATCACATGACATACAATATTTAAAGTGATTGAAGAGAAATAGCCAAACATCTCCACATAATTCATTCAACTACATTAATTCCTAAGGACAATCACATCAAATAAGATTACTTAAAGAAAACCAAAGCTTCTTATTAATTTTGATTTTGGATTTTGATTGAACTTAAAGAGAAGAGATTATTTATTGTTTTTATCCCATTCCCACATTAATGATCTTAATTTGTTAAGGAAGATAATTAAGTGATTTTTATGATTTAATTAAGTTGAATCAGTAAATCCATTTAATTACCCTTTTCTATGCTTCTTTATTTTAATTAATTATTTAATCATGAACCATGAATGATATGAACATGAGAGAAAATAAAAGTGCAATGCTTCTAAAGGGCCTAATGCAATTGACTCATGATTAGAGATTAATTAAGTTAAAGAATCAAATTAAGTACTCTTATGATTTTCCCACACTCATGGGCTAATCATAATTTCCTTAGGTTTTTATATTATTGATCACATAAAGAGAAACCCTTAATTTAAATGTTGATCATTTGAATGTTTTTAATAATTTATTTTGATTTTGTTTAGCCATTAATTAATTAATTAATTAATTTCTTAATTAATCCATGTATTAATTAACTCTCTTTAATGAAATGAATTTGAAAAAGTAATTAGGAAAGAGGTCCTAATCTCTCTCACACCATTCCACTATTAATAATGATTGATGAACCTTAATTAATTAATCTTTACTATTTAGAACCTTAATTAATTATTAAATTAATTAAAGAGTAATTAAAGTTTGAATTTTAAAATTTTCTAATTACATAGCCAATAAATCCCAAGAAAATTATCACATAGGTCATCCCATTAAATCAACATGCCAAGTTTGGGATTAATTGCCCAAGTAATTAGGCTTAATTAAATTAATTAAAAAATATTCAAACCCTAATTAAGCTTAATCAATGTTCAAAATCAAATTAAATTATCTTTATTAAATGCTCCTCTATTTAACCTTCCCAAAATGTATTTAATTGCATTTTTTTTACAATTAGTTATGAATTTAAAAAGTTTTAGCCTATTTAATTTCATTTTTAAACACTAATTAATCTAATCTTGTCGGCGCCACATGGACGATTGGCATGTCGCAATGCTTTTCACGTGGCACCATGGGATTGGCCACTTAAGCCGTCCGACGTGGTGCTAACGTGGCGGCGGCAGACGTGCTTTCATCCCCGGATGGTCAAACTGTGGGAATTAATCTTGTGATTCCTATTATGAATAAATTAAGATTATTTAGCGTATTAATCATGATCGTCTGTTCCAATCACGCTGAACCGGATGGATGATCCTTCATCCTAACGAGCGAAAAATGGACACCATCCTCCCCGGTTGATCCGAGCTTGTAGGAGCTCGTGAGGCATCGAGATCAATCCCAAATTAAATCATTCATATAGGAGATCAAGAGGGAACCTATGTTGGGATTCACATGAAAACACAATTTGTTTCACAAAGGCCCAAAAAATTGAAATTACTACGATTTCTAGAATTTACCTAGCTGGAGCTTAGGACCGGTGGTTAACCGACCGAGGTAGCTTCATCTTGAAGAGATAAAGCCCTACTGAGAAGCTCGTGACTTGCCTCCTCGTCGGTTGCTTTGTAGACTAAATGTTGTCAAAATTCTCGCCGGAGTTAGTCTAAGAGTGGTCTCCGGTGCTCGAATCAATCAGGAATCAATTCGTTTCACCTTGCCTAAGCTTGGTGAATGTGTGGGTAGAGTTAATTTAAAAATTATGGAGTTTGGATGCGGTTGGATAGAGTATGTGTCCTATTTCGCTCAATTTCAACTTCATTAGTGATGAAGAGGCTCTAGGAACTCAGGAATGTAGTCGGGGAGGTCTCAGTTGCTCAGCTCTCTCTCTCTCTCTCTCTCTCTCTCTCTATGAGCTTGAATAAAATTGAGGCGAGTATCCCCTCTGCTCCCTCCAATCTGATGGTTTGGATTGGTTCTGAAAATTGCAGGTGTTTGGCCAACACGTGACCGTGGGTGGCAAAGAATTGGTGAGGTGGCTCAGTTTGAGTGATTAAGTGAAGGGGAGTGGCTACCAAAGGCTAAGGTGGTTGTCTTTGGTTACCTATGTGTGCCAATGAGAGGAAGTGGGTTAGCTCACCTCTACTTGGCTCATGGCTAACCCAACCATCTTTGGGTTAGGTGAGCTAGTGGTCCTCATGTCCATTTAGAGCTTAGGGTGGCTGCCAAAGGTAGGAGAGTGGGTTTGACCTTCCAAGAATGAGTTTTTTCCCATTTAGGAGGCTTTACCTAATGGGGTAATGGGTCAAATCAGGTTAGACTTGGGTTGGGTTTGATTTGGGGTGACCCAAGGATGAGTCATGCCAAGTTTGAATAGGTTTGGGCTTGGTTTAGTTGGGTTTGGCTTAATTTGACCCATGTAGGTCAAATTGGGCTAGATTGGTTAGGTTTAACAATTGGTCAAATTGGGTCCAACCAAAGCTTGGGTCAAGTTCAAACGATGATTTGGGATGTTTGGATTCAATCGATTTGATTTAATTTTGAGTGGATTTGAATTTGACCCATATGAGTTCATATGGATCAAATGGGCTAAGTTGATCAATTTGGTAAAATTAATCAAATTGGCTTGGGTTAGGTGTTGGTTTAAGTTCAATTGATCATTTAAAGATTATTGTAGGCATTGATTTCAATCAATTTAGATTTAGGAATGATTTAGGCTAATTTGATCATTTAGGTCAATTTGAGCTAAATGGGTTAGTTGGGTTTCAATTGATCAAATTAGGTTCAATAGAGGCTTTGATCATGTTCAATAATCAATTTGTAATAGATTTGAGTCATTGGTTGCAATTAATTTGGATTAGAATTTGATTTGGCCCAATTTGGCCTTTAGGTCAAATTAGGTCAACTTGAGTCAAGAGGCTATTTGGGTTTGGTTTGACTCAATTGATGATCAAGTAATGTTCAAGGGTTGGTTTATGATTGATTGGAATAATTATTTTCAATTGATTTTATTGGAATAAGATTGGTTCATTTGACTCATGTAGGCTAATTGGGTCAACTTTATCTAATGACCAAATTGACTTGGATTGACCCAATTGATTACAATTGAACAATCAAGGGTGATCAACAATCATTGTAGGAGGTTTTGGATTGTTTGGTTCAATCCAATTTGGGTTAGATTGAGGTTTATTTTAAGTCGGTCATTTAGGTCACTTTGGGTCAAGTGAACCTAAAGGGTCAATTGGCTTGATTGGATTGATTTGATGGCAATTAGGCTACCCAAGATGATCAATAATTATCATGGTGAAGATTTGAGTGGTTGATCTATTCCAATTTAGGTTGGATTGGAGTTTGGTCCAATTTGAGTTGGATTAGAGTTTGGTCCAATTTGGTCAAATTGGTCACTTTGGGTCAAGTGGACCAATTGGGCTAATTGAATTGGATTAGGTTGATTTGGGCTGAATTGAGTTTGATTGAGTTTGATAATTGATTTAGGATTGATTGATGGCTTTGGTTGTAATTAATTTGAATTTAATCAGATTTTAACTCATTTGACCATTTTGGGTTCAAATGGGCTAGCTTGGGTCAATTGAATTGATTTTGTTCAATGGATTTGATTGGTTTGATTATAGAGTTTGGAATGAGGGTTTTGAATGGTTGGAGTGCTTTTGTGAAAATCAATGAGTTAAGTTGGATTGAAGGAGTTTTGGTTAAGTCCATCGCGTTGGCTTAAGGGATTAAGATGGATTTAGGTTATGGGTTTCAATTATTTTGCTTGGAGCTTGAATATGAATTAGAATTCAATTAGGATTAGTTAAATTGATCTGAGGTTTGGTTTTGGCTAAGATGATAGGCATGGGTCTTGGTTGGGCCATAGGACGGGTAGGTTCCTTTAGTCCTAAGGCAACTCCTCCTAAGCCTCTAGGTTTGGATCAAGTATTCACCAAGTCACTAGAAGTGTCCTATGACTAAGAAAGTCTTAATGTCTAGAAGACTCTTAGGTTTAAGATGAGAGATTGAATCCTCACTCCAAAAGTGAGGTCAACAGATGATGGATAGAGAAAGTTAAGGGGCCTAAGGTTATGGGTTTTTAATAAAAAACTAAAATTTATTTTTATTTATTAAGAACTTTTATTAAGAGGGACAATTTTCCCAAAATGGGCATCTACTAAAAGGGTAAAAATTTCTCGTTGTGTGAAATAAACAAGAGTTGTTTCACCATTAATTTTAACACAACAAAATATTATCATAATAATTATAACATTATATGATATAACTCTGATAAAATTAAGTGCAATCACAATAGTTATAACACAATTATAGTAAAATTGTAATGTGTAAGATTGCAATCAACATAGTTATAACACAATATAAACTAACTGTAATATAATAAAATACAATCATAATACATATAATATAACACAATTTAATATCCTCATATATAATAACTTTGATACAATAAAATACAATTTTAATAACTATAATATAACATAATTTAATCTCCTCTCTAGTGTTTTAGGTGAGTGGTCATCCACTTAATGTTGATGAGGTCAATTCTATCCCATTCAACATAGTACTTAAGATATTCATCATTATCATTATGAAATATTAAATTTGATCCCACATCTCAAAATTTATAAAATCCTAAATTTATAAATTCTTTTTCATTAAATCGAGAATTTTCTTTGCCCTTCTAAGAAGATCAAAAATGTCAAACAACCTAATAACTTTATCCATCACAGCCCCAAACTCTATGTGAAACTTGAGTAGTTTATCACTTTAATATAGACATGATTAGACTTATTATTTTCATATATAACAATCCAATTCAAAAGAATTTATTTCATAAAAGATAAATAACACAAATTGAAATTTTTGATATGAACATTTTCAAACCATGTTGAACTATTGAAGCAAGTTTTGAACTAGATATAAATATGGTTCAAGCTTGGCATGAACGAGATTCAAATCTTGTTTGAATTTAATTCAAACATTGCTTGAAATTATTTTAAACAAGATTTAAATATGGTTATGATAATTAATATAATGTTTACTATATTTTTATAGTTTTGGTTTTAGTAAGCAAATGTTGTTTGAAAATCTTATTATAAGTTCATACCATGTTTATTTTTAAACCTATTACAACTTAGAATTATTAATAAGAAATACATTCAAATCTAAATAGTAATAAAAAAATAATAATAACATCACTAAACTTATAAAAGATGGTTGGAATATAGAGAATGTCATTATGATGCTTTTCTACATATTGATTACATAAACTTTGAGATTATTAGAGCTATAATTGAGGTAATGAAAAGTGGATATTTGAACAACATTATTGTTCAAAATGCCTCTTGCCTCAAGGTTTCATCATATATTATTATGTTGTAGGGGCATTTCGATCTAAAATGAAGTTTTACGCATACTTTTTTCGTGAAAATAAATATTATGAGTATTTAGCCAACTACATATCTCATAAGACATATAAAATCAAATTTCTCCTTTAAAATTATTTAGCTTGATATTAGACTTGAAATATATCAAAATTCAAGCACAATAATATATTTAAAGCACTTTAATTATTTAGTTTTTGAATAATTTGTTCATGCTTGGATAATTTTAAATTGAGTTATTGATATCTTTTAATTTTAATCATTTGAGAGATGTTTAACTCGGTTATTTATATTTTATGCTTATATAATTAATTATCATAAAAAAAAATATGGCAATTAAGAATAGATCATGACACGAACATATATTAGAAACTTTTAGATCAAGTGTGGGATAATCCTAACTCTAATTTTAGAAAATTATAGCTGAAATAAAAGTTTCGATGAGGTTACTCCAGAATATCAAAGGTGCCTTAATTTGAGTTCAAATATACTTAAATCAAGCACTCAAAGTATAATTATAAATTTTATGATATTATTTAAAGGATCAAATAATATCTGAATCTTACTTTAATAAAATAAAAATAAGTATCTTAATGAGAATAATTCAATGATCTCAAGATCATTTAATTTTGATGTGATTAAAGTATTTAAATATCTAAAAAATAATATATAATTATATGGCATAATCATGAATCATTTGATAGAATATTTTGAGATTTTGACTAAAATAATCAAAATAATACTCATAAAAAAAATTATAAAATAGGCTTATATTTTTTTTATAAGAATGATATTTTATGATAGAGTTAGAAAGAGCTCTTCCCGACAATGAATGTTGATAATCACCACTGACGACCATCATCACTTGACTCATGGTGCTTGACCATCTTTGTTCAATCATTATCATTCAATTACCATCACACAAGCACCTTCTCACAACTGCTAATCAGCATCGACCATTGCCAAAAAGATTATGCACGTTATAGATAATAATATCAACAAATGCCATTATTAAAAAGGTTTATGCATACTATCAAATAATATTATTGTATACCATTGCTAAAGCAGATGTACACTATTAACACCAACATCAAAGCATGTCATCATTAGTAAGATAAATGCTTACCACAATAATAATACTAACACATGTCATTGCCATTGAGTCGTTGCTTGCTATTGATATCATGATAACTAATGTCATTGTGATAAAAGATAATGCATATTGTTGACACTAATGTTAGTGTATGTCATCACTAATATGGTTGATATATACTGTCAAGACCAATGTTAATATATGATATAACTAATTAAGTTGATTCACATTATTGATATAATGGTAAATCACGTCCTAGTTACTATACACGCTATTGGTGCTAATGTCAATGCATGTTATCAGCAATAACACTAATGTATATTACTGATATTAATGTCAATGCACACTGTCATGAATAATATTAATACTCATCATCGACATTAACTAAAACATAAATAATTACCAATCAGATTGACACACATAGTTAACAATAGTATTAATAAATGCATGATCATATAGATTGATGCTCATCATCCATATCATCTTCAATGTTTTTCTATTGTCATGAAGATCAATGCATATTTTTTGTACCTATATTAATGTAGGACATTGGTAATAAGGATGTGTTAATAATAAACAACTAAGTGGTATGTATGTAAATCTAACATTTAACATTGTGCAGACTTTAAGACCATATTCATTAGCTGCCCACATTATATAAAATTATATTTTCATTAATGTTAAAATATAAATATATAAAAATTAATACGATTAGTACAACAACATGCAACGAACTCCGTCGAGAAGTCCATGGCTCAATGCCGTCCACTTCTGACTTCTCTCTTTCCCCTGTTTGATTTTTCATTTTTCAAATACCTCAGCTGCTTCCTCCTCTGATCCAGCCAAGCTAATCTGCCCATTTGAGTCCTTCCGCCTGTGTTCATTCTCAATCCATCATTTATGTTGTCAAATTAATGCTCCGAAGTGATGATTTGCAAACGCTTTTGATTTTGAACCCTTTCTATTGCCAAATTTAAACTGTATCTCGTTGTTTTCACCTGTTATTTTTTTCCTCTAGAGCTGATTTGAAAAACTCTCAGATCCCCAGTTGAGCTAACCGACCATAAGTGGCGCTATTGTAATGTATTCGGGTAGGAATTAGGAGGCGTTGGGAATACTTTGGTTTGACCACTCGGAGAAATCTACAGAATGGGGATGAGAAAGGCGTCGCCATTTTTCGCCGTAATCTTGGGATTTGGGTTCTTTATTGCGACCTACAATCTCGTTGCTCCGGTAATCCACAACCAAAATTGGAATTTTCCGACGCAATTGGTAGATCGTTCAACCCTTGCTCTTCGATCTGATCCTATTGTTAGGATGCCAAATGAGTTGAGAAAGTTGGGAAGACCAAGGAGGCTGTTTCATGTGGCCCTCACTGCGACCGATGCGCCTTATAGCAAGTGGCAGTGCAGAATAATGTACTATTGGTACAAGAAGATGAAGGATGTGGAGGGATCAGAAATGGGAGGGTTCACGCGGGTTTTACATTCAGGGAGTCCGGATAATTTGATGGATGAGATCCCTACCTTTGTTGTGGATCCTCTACCTGCTGGTATGGATAGGGTAAGGAATCTTCCCCCTTAATGATTTTCTTCTACTTTCTTGAGCAATATGTGCGTGTTTATATTTTATATTTTCAGAACCTTACTTCTGACCTCATATTATCAGAGAAAATAAGAAGAAAGGGAAAGTGCTGTTTTTATTTAAAAACTAATGAATTGTCACTGTTTTACATGTGTAATATATATAGGAAAAATGAAAAACAAGAAAGGACAATGGATAACCGGCTATACAACAATTAGAACAACAACAAGCCTTTATCCCACTGTGAGATCGGCTACATGAATCCTTCTTCTCCATTGTATCATATTATGTATTAAATTCTCTTTTAATTCTAATAAACTAAGGTCACTTTTTATACATCTTAATTAAGTCTTTTTAGATCTATTTGTACCTTTCTTAACATAAGGTAAATCTAGTACATATACTCTCCTAATCGGGTCATTGAATGGCCGACGCTTTATGTGGTCAAACCACTGATGACTCTCTAATCTTATCTGCCACTAGTGCTACTCCAACCTTTTTCCGAACATACTCATTTCGCATTTTATCTCTAAGAGTAAAGCCACTCATCCACCTGAGCATTCTCATCTCTGCAAAACTTAACTTAGACTTATGCTTCTCTTTTACTTGCCAATATTCTGCACCATAAATCATTGCAGGTCTTACCACCATCTTATAAAATTTTTCCTATGTTTAAGCGGTACTTTTCTATCACACAATAGGCTAGATGCATTCCTCCACTTCAACAATCCAACTTGAATTTTGCTAATAACATCTTCATCTATTTCACCGTTATTTTGAACAATAGAGTCTAGATATCTGAAACGCTTACTCTTTTTAATGACTTGATCACCCAATGTTACAACACCACCACTAGAACTTCCACAACTAAAATTACACTCCATATATTCAGTTTTAGATCTACTCAAATGAAGACTATTAGACTCTAGGGTTGACCTCCATAATTCAAGTTTCTCTTGGACTCCCTCTATAGTCTTATCAACAAGAAGAATATCATCAGCAAAAAGCATACACCAAGGTACATCTTCCTGTAAATGCCTAGTAAGAAGATCCATAACTAAAGCAAAAACATAACGGTTTAAAGCCGATCCTTGATGTAATCCAACTGAAATAGGAAAATATTTTATCAATCTTCCTTGTGTTTGGACACTAGTAATAGCTCTAGCATACATATCCTTAATGACTTGAATATAACTAATATTAACTCCTTTTCTAGAACTCTCCAAAGGACTTCTCTTGGAACTTTATCATAAGCTTTCTCTAAATCAATAAATATCATGTGTATATCATCCTTACTTTCTTCTCTATACTTCTCCATCAAACTTGTCAACAAATGTATAGCATCCATAGTGGATCTATCCAGCATGAAACCAAAATGATTTTGAGAAATTTTTGTGTCACATCGTAACCTATTCTCAATTGCTCTTTCCCATAATTTTAATGTATGACACATCAACTTAATTCCTCTATAATTTGCACATTCTTGTGCATCACCTTTATTCTTAAATATAGGAACCAACAAACTCTTTCTTCATTCATTTGACATTTTTTTAGTCTTTAAAATAACATTAAAAAGATTTATAAGCCAAAAAATTCTTTGATCTCCTAAATATTTCCACACTTCTATTGAAATATCATTAGGTCCTACCATTTTTTCACACTTTATTTTCTTCAAAGCTTCTTCAATTTTAAATTTACTGATACGATAATAAAAATAAAATTTTCTATTTTGTTTAGGGTATTAAGGTTCTAAAATTAATCGTATTCTCAAATCTTTCATTGAAAATTTTATCAAAATAACTCATCCATCTATTTTCAATATCCTTTTCTAAGAAAAATATTTTATAATTTTTAACCTTAATACACCTCACTTGAACTAGTTTTTTATTTTTGTTATCTCTTTACTTGACTAACTTATCCATATATCTTTCACCTTCTTTGATATCCAATTTATTGTATAAATTACTAAAATTTAATTTTTATCATATATTATTTTTTTAGATTCTCTTCGGGTCACTTTATATCTTTTCTAATGCTCCGAGTTTTTGCATCTAAATCAAGTTTTATAATAATATTTCTTTTATTTCTTATCTTTTCTTGCACATTTTGACTTCATTGTCAATTATTTTTATTAAAAAAAGCTCTTTCTTTTAATTTTTCAAGCACATTTTTTGCAACTTGCTTAATTTCACTTACTATTTTTTTCCATATAATATTAGCTTCCTTATAAACATCTCAAATTCTAAGCTCTTGTAATTTTCTCTTAAAATAATTTTGATTAGTGTTTTTTAAGTATCCCTATCTAATCCTAGGATAATAATTTAATTTATTTTTCATCTTACAATCCTTTATCTTAAAATATAAAACTAACAGTCGATGTTGGATACTTTAAATTTTCACTCGGAATGACCTTGCAATCTTTATAATCTAAATAATTTATTTTTCTTATCAGAAAATAAATCAATCTATGTTTTACTAGATCCATTCTTATAAGTAATAATATGCTCATCTCTTTTCTCAAATAAAATATTAGCAACTACAAATCATAATCTAAAATCTAATATAATCTTACATTCTTTATTAGTCACTTTAAATTTATAGTCATTATTAATACTTTTAAACTCTTTTATCACTCTACCAACACGTCTATTTAAGTCTCCTCTAATAAATATCTTTTTTTTCAAGATGTATCTTTTATATTAATCTCTCTAAATCATTATAAATTTTTTTTTTGAGCCTACATTCAAACCTATTTGAGGAGCATAAACACTTATAACATTGATAATCTTTCAAGTTATAATTCTATCTCCAATTCTATTAATACTTATAACATTATCCTTCAAATTTTTATCTATAATCACACATACACTATTTTTAATTTGACTCTACCTGAATATCAAAGTTTAAAACATAAACTATCAATCTCCTTGACCTTCTCTCCAACCCATTTAATTTTTTGAATAGATAAAATATTTATCTTCCTATGAATCATAATATCTATTACTTCTATTAATTGTAAGAGTACCTATATCCCAAGTTTCTAAACTAATTCTAGTTTGGTGGACTAACTTCTTTACCTGCATCCATCATAATGTACGAATCTTTGCTTATTTAACACTGCATCCGAGCACTGATGCAGCGGCCTTTGCACACTTTTCACTATATTTTAGCCATATAACGTATCGCTTCTAGGGAATACCTTAGCATTAACACAATGTTTTAAATAATTCAAGATTATTTCGATAAGTTTTATACTGGCTGTCGATTGCCTATCGCAACCCTCCATTTTTCACTTCTGGGACTTTGGACCCGACAAAGGTAGTGTTAATGGATAACCGGCTATAACTGGTAAAAACTTGTTAGATACAATAATATATTTAATAATCCCCTTCAAGGTGGACGATAGATATCCTTGATGACCATCTTGGATAGAAGAGTAGATAATTGTGTTGAAGGTAACACCTTGGTAAACATATCAGCTAGTTGATGAATTGACTGAATGGGCATGGGTTTGATAAATCCGTCGGATACTTTATCATGAAAAAAATGACAATCAATCTCAATATGTTTGATACGCTCATGAAATGTGGGGTTATTGGCTATATTAATTGCTATTTGATTGTCACAAAAGAGAATATTCTGTCTAGTGGTTTGAACACGAAAATCCCATAAAAGCTGATTGATCCAAATTAACTAACTGTAGCAGCCAATGCACGATTCTCTGCTTCAGCTGATGATCGCGACACAACATTTTGTTTCTTTGCCTTCCAAGAAATTAGTGAACCGCCTAGAAAAATAGAGAATCCACTAACTGATTTTCTTGTATCTGCAGCAGGAAACACTTTTAGTTATATGTCAGAAAAACTAGAAACCTTATCTCGGAGTAGATTTTTGGTAATGAAGAAGATGATGTGTAGCTGCCATATGTGGAATTCTTGGTTGAGCTAGATATTGGCTCAGTTTGTGCATCGCGAAAGTGATGTCTGGGCGAGAAAACGTTAAGGTATAACAAATTTTCAATTAAACGCCTATATTATGATGTATCTAATAGGAGTTAGCTATCTAAAGTTACGGGTGAGTATTCGGTCGGTTCGGTTGAATTTTTTGGTAAACGAACAAATCGAACCAAATAACTTAAAATAACCGAACCATCCAAATAACATATAAAACCGAACTATAATTCGGTTTATTCGATTCAATTTTCGGTTAAACCGAATAACATATAAAAATTAAATTTTTTTAATGAATGAATTAATTAAAACACAATCTAATAAATTTTATACTTTAAAAATTTCTTAGTCAATTAGAAATCTATAAATCTATACAAATAATTAAACATTTACAATCAAAATTACATATTTATAACTTTTTAGCTAATTTTGGTTTATTCGGCTTAATCAATCTCTTTTAAAAAAAATCAAACCAAAAATTGAAAATCGAATAAGTAGGCATTTACAATCAAAAATCAAACTTTGAGATTTAAAACCGAACCAAATTGACCAAATAACGTCGGTTCGGTTTCATTTTTCTATTTGAACTGACTAGTGCACACCCCTATCTAAAGCATTTAATTTATTATTGGGATCCATAGGATTGTTAGATGGCTTGCATGCTAACAACCTTGTATCTTCTAACAACTGCAGTGTATTATGAGGTTGGGACAACACAATTCCAGTGTTTGATCGAGCAATTTGAAGTCCAAGAAAATACTTCAAATATCCTAAGTCAGTAAGTTGGAATTGAGTTTGTAAAAAATGTTTTACTTTGTTAACAACAGCATTAGTAGGTCCTGTGATGATGATATCATCAACATATATCAATAAAGCAACAAAATTTGTGCTAGCATCTTTAGTAAATAATGAGTATTCTGATTTGGATTGAGTGCAACTAAAAGAAATAAGAGAATTAGATAATTTCGAGTACCATGCTCGAGAGGCTTGCTTAAGCCCATAAATAGATTTGTGCAACTTACAAATAAGTTTATCATTTTTATTTAATATCTCCCCCTTGTTATAGAAACCAGGAGGCAAATCTATAAACTTCTTCTGACAAATTCCCATGTAAAAAGGCATTATTAATGTCTAATTGATTGAGAACCCAATTATGATTAGCAGCAAGGGCAAGAAGTATTTTTACTCTAACCATTTTAGCTACAGACGAAAAAGTGTCTAAAAAATTAATTCTTTCTTGTTGGCTATATCCCTTGGCGACGAGCCGAGCTTTGTATTTATTTATGAATCCATTATAATTTTGTTTAATCTTATAGACCCATCGACAATCAATGGCATTCTTCTCTTTTGGGAGGTTAACAATTGACCATGTTTGATTAGTCATAAGAGCATGAATTTCAACCTCCATAGCATTACACCATTCAGGAAAACAAACAACTTGATGATAGATAGTATTGTGGCTTTTGTTGAGAAGAAATATGCAAAATATATTTTGATAAGGATTAGATAATTTATTGTAAGTAATGTAATTAGAAATTGAGTGGCAATTATTATCCTTTTGGGCTAATTCATTCATTTGAGTTCTGATATAAAGTAAATTGCAATGATAATCTTTGAGATAGGAAGGAGCTGTATGGTCGGTTTGATCGCCTTAGTGTGTGTTGAACTGAGTTTTCAATAGAAACTTGAGTGTCATGAGGAATATTATCAATACAAGTTGTGGTGCAGTAGCTTCATCATATATTGATGACATTTCTAATCTATGAGAAGGATTAGGGAGAATTAAATTAGAAAAAGGATCTTCTAACCCATCCATGTTAGTGACTGAATGAGAAGGAAAATAATTTTCATGAAGAACCACATCTCAGGAAATGATAATTTGTTTTCTAACAACTTCATACATCTTATATTCTTTAATCCCAGGTGGATAACTTTAAAAGCACATATTCTTGCTCGTGGATCAAACTTGGTTCTTTGAACAGGTAATGTGGAAACAAAACCCAAGCATCCAACAACATTAAAATAAGAATAATCAGCAGTATTCTTATGTAGGATTTCATATGGACTTTAATGATTTAATAATGAGGATGGCGTTCTATTAATAAAAAAAGTAACAGTAAGAATACATTCATTCCAAAAATTGATGAGAACACCTGATTGAAAATATAGAGCTGAAAATATAGTCTGAGCAACATTTAAAAGATGTTAGTGTTTTCTTTCAACAACTGAATTCTGTTGTGGCTGATTAATGCAAGAACGATGATGTAGAATTCCAAGTTTATCAAATAAATCAACAAAATTAAATTCTTTAGCATTATCAGACTTAAGAATCTTAATAGTGCTTTTAAATTGATTGTTAGTCATATTGAAAAATTTTGGAATAATATTAGACACATCAGTTTATGCTTAAGTAAATATACCCAAGTGAATCTAGTATAATAGCAGCAACAACAGCAAGCCTTTATCCCACTAAATGAGGTCGGCTACATGAATCCTTCATCTCTATTGTGTCCTATTATGTGTCAAATTCTCATTTAATTCAAGTATACTAAGGTCATTTTTTATATATCTTAATCATGTCTTTTTAGGTCTATCTCTACCTTTCTTAACATAAGGCAAATCTAATACATCTACTCTTTTAACCGGGTCATTGGACAACTAACGCTTTATGTGGCCAAACCATCTAAGACGACTCTCTCTAATTTTATCTGCCACTGGAGCTACTCCAACTTTTTCCCGAATATACTCATTTCGCATTTTATTTCTAAAAGTAATGCCACTCGTCCACCTGAGCATCCTCATCTCTGCAACACTTAACTTAGTCTCATGCTTCTCTTTTATTGGCCAACATTCTGCACCATAAATTATTGCAGGTCTTACCACCATCTTATAAAATTTTCCCTTAAGTTTAAGAGGTACTTTTCTATCACAGAATAGGCCAAATGCACTCCACTTCAACCATCCAACTTGAATTTTACTAATAACATCTCCATCTATTTCACCATCATTTTAAACAATAGAGCCTAAATATCTGAATCTCTCACTCTTTTTAATGACTTGTTCACCTAATCATTAATAAGTGTGAGAAAATATCGATGACCTGAATGAGTCACATGAAATGGACCTCATATATCGCAATATATTAAATCAAAAGTATTAGCAATCATATGATTATGTGAAGGAAAAGGCAATCTACGTTGTTTAGCAAGAGGACATATGTAACATGGATTAGATTTATTAGATTCAGATATATCACAACCTAGCTGTTGTTTAAGACAATGTAACTTTTTATTTGATTGATGGCCGAAGTGTTTATTCCAAATATCAATGGAAACATTGTTAACACAGACAAGATTTGTGTTCATGATATCAGGATCAAGTATATGAGATTTTTGTTCTTTTCATCCTTACCAAACATTCTTCTGCTGTTGATTTCCTGGATCGCAAAAATGATTAGAAAAGAATGTCACAGCTATCTTTTTATCCATCATAAGAGAACTCACAGAGAGCAAGCTAAACTAAAATTTTGGTATAAATGAAACATTGTGCAAAGTTATGTAATCATTTACTTTTATGTTTCCAAAATATTTAGCTTTAATTTGTGTGCAATTTGGAAGAGTGTGAGTAAAATTATCAATTTTTTGTAAATAAGTAAATAATTCTTTGTAAGCACATATATGACCGGTAGCAAAACAGTCACCTTCATTTCCGGAAGAATGAGTGGTGGAAGTGAAACATGTATTGGCAAAGTTAGCATTTGCGTCACTAGCGTTGAATGAAGAATTCAAACATTATGAAAACATTGCTAGAAGATTTTGTAGTTGTTTCTTGTCAAGATAATGAAAATTTTCACTGTTTGTTGAACTCAGAGATGAGTTTTTGATGGCTGCAATTGAAAAATTTTATTGTGAGAATTGTGATTTTGCTTGTATCGTGGAGGATAACCATTAAGGTTGTAGCATCTTTCTTTAGTGTGGCCTTAACGCTTGCAATAAGTGTAATAAGGCTTATCTTTCTTGTTGATTATCATTTGAATAATTTATTGAATTTTCAGCATTGTTCTTGATGGCAAAAGCAACCACATCTGTGTTATTTCTATTGGACAAATGTTGACCCAAATCATGTTGGCGTTCCTCTTGAGACAAAAGAGCAAACACACAACTAATGTTCGGGATGGGATCTATAAGTAGGATTTGACTGCGAATTTGAGTAAAAGAGTCATTCTGTCCCATTAAAAGAGACATTGCATACTTAGTTTGGTGATAAGCTGCAAATTCTTTTATTCCCCCACAAGTGCAATTTCCGCAAGAACAAAAGAGTTGGTAATTATTTAATTATTCCCAAAGAGTTTTGAGATTGGTATAATATAAGGCAACAGAAAGTTGTTCTTGCCTTAAATTAATTAACTCGTGATGTAATTGAAATATTTTAGGGCCATTATTTTGCTGACAATGATCTCTGGGATTAACCCATATTTCTTGCATAGTGTCCGAATAGAAAAGACTAGCCAAAATCTCTTTGGATACGAAATTTAGGATCCAAGAGATTACAATGTTATTATTCAGCATCCAAGAATTAGTGAGGTTAGCATCATTACCTTCTGGCCTTTTGATCGAACCATCTATAAATCCCAACTTATTTTTGGCTGAAAGAGCTATCACCATTGCCCGACTCCAAGAAGAGTAGTTATCTCTTGTTAAAATCTGCGAAACAAGAGCTATACGAGGGGTATTTGAATGGTGGATGTAATACGGGCTGAGCGGATCTTCAACACTCATCCTGTCAACGATTGTCGCTATGAGTGGCATTTTCAAAGCGAAGTCATGTCCTAGCTAATCGGTATAAAAGAGTTGAAACCTACTCTTATATCATATTAAAGAAAATAAGAAGAAAGGGAGGTGCTGCTTTTATTTAAAAACTAATGAATGGTCATTGTTTTACAAGTGTAATATATATAGGAAAAACGAAAAACAAGAAAGTACAATGGATTTCTTTTGTCCAGTTTTATTATTTCGAAATGTTTCTGTGAAATGAGAAACAATTTAAGGATTAAATTGAGCATTGTTATTCTGTTATATATATATACATGCAGGAATTTCATGTTAGTGGAGAAAAATTTTATAGTTATCTTAATATTGCACAATGATTCCACACATTGATATTTAACTAGCTGATGTCTCGCACGTGATGCATGATTTTTTATGTATGCTGGAAAGAGAAAATCATGTGATTTAGGCTTGGTGAAATAGATCCACAATATAGATTGAAGATGATAAAGATCTACCTTTCCCTATAGTTGGAGGTGGAATTACAAGACATGAACTATAAGAGTTGTCTGATGCTATGATGGGTGCGGAATATTGGTGGTGGCGGTGATGTTGAAGGTAGATAATAGTTAGCGAAGGAAATTGGCATTGGTCAATTATGGTGGCAGCTCAATCTCAGAGATTGAGTGGTGATTTGTGTTGCTCTAACAGTCAAACAATGTGTTGGTGATTGACAATGAGCAAAAATAATGTAATTGGTTGATAGATAAAATGGTAGAAGAGTGACAATGATCATTGATGTGGTCATATGTTGAAGTAGAAGTTTGGTATAGGAAGGTGGCCAATGTGATTGTTCTCCTGGGGAAGGATGACTGGCCAATCAGGAATGAAAAATTAAAATTCAAGATAAGAATAATCACAAACAATTAACTTGAGTTCCAAATGATAGTTAGTGCTTTTAATTCTTCAAGTCTAAGAATCCTCTGTATAAAAAATTTTCTATAAATGTGTTTTTGAATGGTTGATTTATACCCATTTGGACTTGGATCCAAGCATTCTTAGTAATATTTGTTTGTCTTGTCAAATCATACAATCTTGACTATAAATTTGTTGAAAATAGGGTTCGATGATCTTTGAATCAATTTTTGATGTTTTTGATACTTAGGCATTTTATATTTCAAAATTGCAGTAAAATTCGTACCTAATATGATGAATCTTTTGGTGGTGCATCAATTATGATTGTTCTTCTATTTGGATAAAACTTTCTATCAACTTTTGTTGTTTGGAAATGCTGAACATATATTCCATATGAATTACTTAAACACATCTTATTATCATAAAATGAAGTTTGTTTTAATATTGAAAATTGCTGTATTATATGGATTAATGTGCTCACATGCATACCAAAATATGGTTATAAATCTCTAGGATTTTGCAATAATTATGTAGATCTTTCATTAAAAAAATTAAGTAGGCACTTATTGCTTCTTTCTTTATTGGTCTTCAGGCGCCATTAAATTTATTGTATTTGTTATTTTCATGGGTAGATCTAGAAGAAAATAAGATTCAGATCTAGTTACCATTCATACGGCAGATTATTTTGACATTAATCATTGTATTCACATCTTGTGAGAATCTTAGGGATATGCTCCCTAGCCTCATGTTATTGAGCATTGGCATTATGCTGAACTGCTTATTAAGATTACAGGGCAAACCTATTTTAAAAAGCTCTTGGATTGAAAGTTCAGTCCGTCTCCATCACCTGAGTCCAGTCAATCTGTCCTCACACCACTTTTTCTTTTTTTATTTTTGTTTTGCAAACGATGATTGCTTTGTTTTTGAGGAAAATAATGGAGAATATATTGCTATTTTCTTGCAACATTTAGTTTGGAACTATTTGGCCAATTGCCTTCTATTTCCCTCCCTTCAATCTTTCTTTTTTTGAGTGCTGCAAGGGAAACATATATTGGATTAGTGGAGTTGCATCGTCCTTCCGTTATATTTTTATCATCATATTTCGCTGTTTTCTGACATTGCTTGCAGGGTTACATTGTACTGAATAGACCATGGGCATTTGTTCAGTGGCTGGAAAAAGCGAAGATTGAGGAAGAGTAAGAATATCTGAACCTGTTTAGCCAGTCACCTCTGTCTGCTTTTATGACATGTCTTGCAAATTTCTTATGGTTGGCCTACAATTGCAGTTACATATTAATGGGAGAACCAGACCATATATTTGTGAATCCTTTACCCAACTTGTCTCGTGGAGATTACCCAGCAGCATTCTCGTTCTTCTATATTAAACCCTCTGATCATGAGAAAATCATAAGGAAGTTCTATCCCAAAGAGAAAGGTCCTGTAACAAATGTTGATCCAATTGGCAATTCTCCTGTCATCGTAAAGAAGGTAGACATTTTAGCTGAAGCATTTGGAGTGCTGATTGCGGAGCCTCTATTAATATTTGCAGCATATAGTTGTGTTACGGAGTTCTTGTCAGTTGAATTGTTTGATGAAATTTCAAAATTTTAAAGTTCAAGCTTACTTTACGAAATAATTACTTGATTTCACCGTCTGAAATGCTTTCTAGTACAACTGGGGAAATTTTTTTTCTTGACCTGCCTAGATTTAATTTATCTTTCTTACTTTATGCAATGTTTTTTATTTTGTTGGACTTGTTCAGTCGCAACTTGAAAAAATTGCTCCTACCTGGATGAATGTCTCTTTAAAAATGAAAGATGATCCGGAGACTGATAAAGCTTTTGGATGGGTGCTTGAAATGTGAGATTAATTTATAATGTTCTCTGTATTAGTGTTTTTTCCCCTAGTTGTTTGGACCATGTTGATTGATTTTAAGTTTGTTTCATGTTGACCATAGGTATGCTTATGCTGTTGCGAGTGCATTGCATGGTGTGCAGCATGTTCTCCGTAAAGATTTTATGATACAGGTATCATTTTTCATTACTGGTCAATTATTCTGAACTTGATTTTTTTATCTTTGGATGTTAATATACACTGAGTTGGGTCTAGAATGTCTTTTTAATAAACTGAAATGTTTATCAGCCTCCTTGGGACTTGAAGGTTGGAAATTCATTCATTATCCATTACACTTATGGTTGTGATTACACTTTAAAGGTGATTTCTTTGAATGTGCGAGTGAATTCTACTGGAATATTTTCATCAAGTGCTACATTAATTGTTTTTCTTTAGTTTTAATCATGTATTGATCTTCATTTTAAAGGGTGAACTGACTTATGGAAAGATTGGGGAGTGGCGCTTTGACAAGAGATCGCACCTTCAAGGACCACCACCAAGGAACCTTTCCTTACCCCCACCAGGAGTCCCTGAAAGTGTGGTATAGCCTTCACTCCTGATTAAATATTTGGATTCTTTGGTGGAATCTTTCATGTTATTATCTACAAAATAGTTAAGGACCTTACCACGGGATTGTATGATATACATTTTCTCTGAATGCTGATCAACATTAATTTTGCTTTGCACCTACTATGTGAGCTGGCTTGAACTTTTTTCTGCACTGTATGCATAGATTAGAGACCCTGAACTTGATCCGATGCTTTACCTTTCAAAGTTTTATTCTTTGATCCCCATTTTTCATGTTTTTATGATTGAAGCGTTGCTCTTTCCTTTTTCTTCACACCTCACAGTCAATGAAACCTATTTCAATGAAATTATTTATAAAATTAATGGCCGCAAGAATCCAAAATTTTTTTACATTTAGAGAGTTGAAGAAAATTCCTCATTCTTTCACGTTTTATGCATGCCAAATGATTATGGGCAGATTTATTTGGAAACATAATATTTATTTTTCTGAATCATAATGTTTTTATTTTGATTTATAATATTTTTTCGTGCTAAATCATATGATATTCTTCTGATTACATGGCTTGAGGATAATTTCCCAAGGATGTGATCAAAATTGGTCACTTTTTTTCAAGAGAATGATCACCATTGTAAATTATTAAATTCTATGCATAAGTGCATTCTCACGTGAGAACCCATACTTTGGACACATGATTTTTTCAATTACTTGCTACCAAGAAACACTCGTTGGCTTCCCGTAGTAGAAATGTTTAATGCTTAATCATTTCCGGTTTACATAAATCTAGTCAACAGTCTTTAGTTTGAGTTTCACAATGGAATGACTCCTATGATGTTAACTACTACCGTTGCTTTAGGTAGCATGCATGCGCACATTTTATGGTAGAATCTAGTCGAAGTGGAAGATCGTTATCAGGCATACTATACATGGGATTTTTTTCATCAAATATATTAGAGTTTGAGATCTATCCTAGATGCTGATGGAGAACAATGTAGATGCAAATTGAAGTCGCATGCTCAACCTGGGCCAATATAACCTCTGATTTTATTTTTTGGAATTAGCCTTTTGTTCTTTCCATTTCGTGCATGTTCTTTGAATAGCTTACTGCTCTCATGTTCAATGTTTAATTTCTGTGCATGTGAATGGCATGACAAATTCTAATATTTGAAAGGAAAAAATTCCACTTATATGGTTTTCTAGATTGCTTTGGTTTGCTTCATGAATTTGAATTCCAGAACCAGATGCTTGTTTTAGGCGATAGCATTGCATCTGCTAATGTTTTTTTAGAAGAAGTTCCAGTGTATGTTGTTGCGATAGTGTCATCCTTCCTGCTTCTAGTCTGAAGAAATTCATCTGCATTCTCTTTCACTTTTTGGTTTGATATTTACAATAGGTTTGAATGTCTATTTTTAATTTTCTTTTCAGACTGAAAGAAAATCGCTCCTCCTGCAAATAAATAGATGAAGGGATTACAATCCCTTTCGTTGAGTTACTGGTCCCTTTTTAAAACAGACATTTATATTTGTTTAACTGACATAATATTTTGTAGTTTCAAGTAGCAAGTCTGCATTAACTCAAGTTGGGTAACAATTTAACCATTGTGTTTTTTACTCTCTTCTTCAGTTAATTTGTTTTGTATTCATCCTTAGCTGTTGTTTTCCAAGCTTTCTCTCCTTACTGTGCCTAGTTTTCTCAGAATCTAAGCGTTGAGCAATCTTATATGTTTTCATTTAGTAATTTCTTATTGTTATTTTAAGGTTTTGATGGTGATATGTTCATTATTCTTCTTTTATCACGCAGGTTAGGCTTGTGAAAATGGTGAATGAGGCTACTGCTAACATTCCTGGTTGGGATGAAGGAAGGTAGAGAGCCGACAGTAGGAGTCAGAGATTTATAACACAGGCTATTCAGATAAAACCCTCCTTCAATAAGGCATTTCTCAATTTGGTAATATGTTGATTGATGAATTATTCTTGTAGAAAAGTTTTTGTTTACTTGAGAAATGCTTTTACATATTGGAACTTACGTTGCTCAACTCAAAGCTTTTGAAAGAAGTGTGGTATTGAAACTTCAATTGATT
Organism: Cymbidium sinense; assembly: GCA_021442155.1. Lineage (NCBI taxonomy): Eukaryota > Viridiplantae > Streptophyta > Magnoliopsida > Asparagales > Orchidaceae > Cymbidium > Cymbidium sinense. The sequence goes on along the minus strand of CM038217.1, from coordinate 12,981,202 downwards.
TGTTTTCCATGTGTACTATTTGATGTGTATTCTTTCAATATGTTCTTGGTTATGTATAAAAGCTTACAAAGAAGGTTGGAGAAAAATCCAATTCTGTAATAATAGACGGTGAGGTTGGAGTTCGCCACCAACATGATGTATTTTCAAGTAAACTATGCTTCTTTTTAATTTAAAATAACGATGCATTTTCTTAGAACTAAGCTGGTAAATTGTGTGTTCTTTTTTTTGGTATAAGATGAAAATTATAGTAGGAAACAATCTTGTATTTCTTTTACTCGAGGCAGTTCAAAAAAGTACTCGAAAGAATATGACAGCATATAATACCAACTGTTACGTGGCACAATCAAAATCCAGAATTTTTTTATCTTTAAAATAATATATATACATATATGTATGTATATATATATATATATATATATATATATATATATATATATATATATATATATAACTGATCTTATCTAGATTTAGCACAATTCAAGTTCATTCTGAGTCATGAATGATACATTAGTTGTCTCCTGCCCTTCATTATCAGTTTAATCCAATAAGAAGTTATTCTGATGTTTGAGTGAATTTGAGTTTTCAAGCCAATTTCAAAGGCCTAATTTGTATGAATTGATGTCTTATAGAGATGGCGAGCTATTCTCCTAACAGATTACCAGCCTACTTATTGATCCCTGTTGACGTATTATGCATACTTAAAACTTATCAATTCATGAACCTTTGATAACGCACCGAAGTCCAAATACCAAGATTCTAAGAAATAAAGCTTTTATTTTTTTTCAAAAAAAAAAAAACTATATATTTCTTCATTGTGAAATGTCAACTTCTATATTGTTCTTGAAGTTGCCGCACAGATGAACAAATCAAGATGAACTAGTCTATCCCTCTCCTTTTTGTTGCAGGGTAATGGTGGTTTAAACTTGGATGTGAAATATTATTGCCATCTTTTCAGGTCATTTCATGAAAATGTGTGCCAAAGTCCTTCAATGCTTAGATTACATCTCCACTATGCCTAGTTTAATTGAATCATTGTCATTTGGACTTTGTGAGAGTAGATATCAAAATCATTGTTATTATGCTATTACCTTTTACCCCTCATGGACACCTTTGCTTAACTGTCCTTCAAGGCACCTCCCTTTGCTCGATTACTTCCCGGACCAATAATTGATAAGAAGATCCAATTGGTCATTATGGCCAAGCAATCACGAGACAATTCAAAAAATTTATCCATACCTTGATGAGTATGAATTTATTCAATAACCAATAAGGTTCACTATTCTCTAGTTTAATATATTCAATGGACTTTGGAATCCTAAGAAATAGGACTGCAAATGAACTGAGCATTCAACAAGCTACTGAATCGGCGATTAGAGCTTGTTTATATTCGTTCGATTAACTAATTTGTGAGGATTTTATTTGGAATAATATGTAGATTTTGGAGGGTACTTATTTAGGTAATTAGATATGCCATTAAGGGATAAATATATTATCTTGAAAGATAAATATATTATCTTATAATGGATTTGATTTTTTAATAAGAACTTCTAAGACTAATGAGTCTTCTTAATATTCCAAAGTTTTTTTTTCTTGAATTACATGAAAAATATAGAATAAAGTTTATTTTATTTTGTGATCATAGTTTTTTATAAGGGCAAGCCCTTACTGTTAATTATATCTTAGGAATGAGGATCTTTTTTAATAATACTCTCGATTAAAGAAATTGATTTTTATCTCTATAGATTTCAAAGCTTGTCTTAAAAGAATTGTTTAATTTGAAAATTCAAAGGGGAACGTTTCAAGGTGGAAGAGTTCTTTTCTGAAGTCAATAGGGAATAAGCAGGAAATACTTTTAGATATATGGAAGCATAGTAAGCATTTCAACTATCATATTATTAGGTCTTATATTTTTTAGATTGAATTTATTAGAGTTATGAGTTTGACATTTTATTAAAAATCTAGACTTAGATTCTAACAACATAAGACTATAGAAATGAAGTGGTTGAAGACTTATTCTAACAAGATGCTCCAGAATCTAAGTCTAAAAATGCTTCTAACATTAGTCAGAAGCTTGACTTATTATAAGTTTTGGTAATTAACGATTCATTTTCTTACCTAAGAAAATGAAATTATCTCTAACTCTTCTAGACTTATTTTTTACATGAAAGGGTTACGTTAACACCACCTAAGCGATTCAAAATCATAATTGCAGTCTTATGTATGTAAGATGGCTAGGTTGTTGTGCTTAGGAAGAAAGCTAAGAGCCTTAACTCACTCCCTAACCCTATGATAATGACTGATATGTGCTTAGGGAAGAAAGCTAGAGCCTTAACTCACTCCCTAACCTTATGATAATGACTGATATGGTATACATCTAGTTAATGCAACAAATTTCTTATTTTATGTATTTTGACTCACAATATAGTTTAAAGTCCTTGGGTATACAATTCATGCCTAATATGAGATGTAGTTAAAAAATGATTATGGGCCAAATCAAAATGTGAAGCCACACTTCCCTAAGAAGGGTGGTCATCCTCACAGGTTAGATGTCCCCTTATGTGTAATGGGTGAAACGACCAATTCAAGAAAAATGGATAATATGCTTTCATGATTCGTAAAAGCTAATTAATGCTAGTTGATTTTAAATTATGCCTAGGATTTTAATTGAATGAGGTTATGAGTTTTTTTAAATTTTATGCTTGAATTATTTAAATTTTATTAGGGTAGAAAATTTTAGCTTTCCTAAGAGCTTAATGTATCCAGGCTTTATCACATAACACAATAATCACCGAAAGAAATTTATGAAAAATATGCACTTCTATTATGCACCCCAAAATAAATCAAGCTAAATTCAAATTAAATTAAACGAACTGGTGCGGCCAGGTATTGTTGTATACCCTAGAAAAAAAAAAAGTAGGCAACCGAGCTCTGCCCTTATAAAGCCTGATCTAGAACTAAAAATTTGATCTATGAGATCTTCATTAACTTTTTGTTGCCTTCTTCAAGGATCTCCTTAGGCTCTACCAGGGACCATTGAATAAGTAAAGTCAGCTCCTATTAATCTTAAACCCCATAAATCCTAACCTAATTCTAAGCTCAAATTACATTTTAAATTTTCAAAATAAAATCCTAGACCCGACAAAATAGATGTTAGGAAAAAAAATATACAACATACTAGCAGTTTATATTTCAACATATGGGCTTAGTGTTAGTGATTGTTAAGCTCATATGTTCTATTGTACTATGCTTAGGAACTTAAGCAGCACCTGCAAACAAATAATATTTATTTTATATTTATTATAACAGTCCTTTTAAGGATAATTCCTTGTAGAAAACAGTGTTAGCCTAGAAAGAACGCTTAACATTCAAACTAGCGAGTAAACAATCCTAGCCATATAATCTAAAATAATATATCACAAAATAAGAAAAAAAATAGCACATCTAAATCAGACATCAGCCTAACATAATTCTCAGTGACCTAGTATTTTATTGTGTGAAAAGAAGGCTTGTGTGGTATGATTGTACTAGGTTTTCCTTAAGTTTAATTTTTAATTTGAATTTAGAGTTTGTTTAATTTTGTCATTGGATGGTTTCAATTTAAGTGATTTAATTGATTTATGATTTTATTTCAATTTTAAGTTTATTTTTATGTTAAAGTTAGATTTATGTTTTAAAAAATGAAGAATAAAGTAAATTCTACTTAGAACAGAACCCATTTTATTCAACATCTTAATTCTAATAGAATAAAATTTCTATCCTTAGGGGTTGAACTAAGGACCAATGTATCTTGATTGACTCTTTTGATTTATTTGAATGATTTAATTAAACTAGATTTTATTTTAAGTAATATTTGTTTGATTTATTTTGAATTTTGAAGTTTGAATTTGTTTATCTTCATGTGTTTTAATTATTGATATTAACTTTAGATTTATTAAGTTTTAGTTTGATTTAATTTAATGTTAATAGTTTAAGTAATATTTAATTCTCTTTTTCTTGCTTAATATTTAACCCCTTTCTTAGGTTTCATTTTATTGAATTTTATGTCATTTTTGTTTATTAACTAATTTTAAATGTTATTTGGATTTGATGATTCTATTTTTTTCATTTAAGTTTGGTTTGAATTGATGAAAATATTTTAATTTAATTAACTTACAATTTAATTAAAGCTCAATGCAATCTTTTATTTAAATTATAATTAAGTGTTTAATCATTTGTTAAGGTTAATAATTTGATTTATATGTTGGTTACTATAGCTTGATTGTTTTATTTAATTCAACTAATCTTTCATTTTAGTTTAATTTGTTTAAAATTTAAATTTGTAATTTCAATTTAAATTTTGATTGATTTATATTATTATTTTTATAGTTGATATAGCCAATCAATTATTAAGGTTTAATTCAATTTATTATTTTAATCAACATTTATTTCATATTTAATATTTTATTAAGTTTGATTTTAGACTTATTAGATTCATGAAGTTAAATGATTTAAAATGATATTATTTGAGTTTTATAATTTTATATCATGATTAAGTTTAATTGGGTTAATTGATTAATCATTAAACTTAGTGTTGATTTGAAGAGGGTTTGTAATTTGTTATTTAGTTAAATTTCATATGGTTAATTTTTTTTTTTTTATATTATTTGAACACTAATCCTAGCTCAAGAAGCTTATAAAGATGAAACAATTAGGGCGCTAAACATAAACTAGTTCATCCTAAGCTTCTGATTTATTTAAATATTCATATTATGGATGAGTTAAATGATTATTCATTTTTTATTTATAATTCAATTATTCATTTTATTTAATTCATTTTACTTTGGTTTTGATTTAGTGGTTTATTTAAATTCTTTGTATTGGTTTAACTAATTTATTATTCAATGAAGTTTTATTTCAAATTAAGTTATAGTTGTATTTCCATTCTCTTTATATTGGTTTAACTAATTTATGATTCAATTAAGTTTATTTCAAATTAAGTTATAGTTGTATTTCCATTCTATTTGACTCACTTTGCATTAAAACCCATTTATTTAGTTTCATCTTTATTAATAGATTAGTATGAATTTATAATTCATTTCTTTTATTTTAAGTAAGTTATTTTAGTTAGATTTGATTACGTCTGATTTATAATTAAGGTTGATTTAATTAATTTGATTTGAATAATCGATTAAATAGTTATGTTTAATTTTTTTTATTGATGTGATTAAAATCTATTTAACTTGATTTGTTATATTTAAGTGACTTAAGTTAATGTTTGACAAATTTATTTAAAGATAACTTAAACTTCATAAGATTAATTTGATTGGATAATTAATTTAGTTAAAGGTTTGATTGAATGATTTATTTACTGATCTAATTGAAGATATATCTTGCTTACATGATTAACTTAATTCAACTTAATTAGTTGGTCAATTAATTTAATTAAGGTTTTAGTATTTATACTTGAGAAGGGGATTTTAGATGTTCATGATTTAATTAGTTTCGAAATTTAGATTGAGTTGTTCACAATTTTAGTCAACCAAATTAAGTACGTGCCTTGATTGATGGTTAATGGTCTAGTTAAGTGATTGATTAATTTAATTTGAAGTTTCATTGTTAAATGGATTAAGGGTTATCCTTATTTAGAAGTTGATGACTTAATTATGTCTAATTTAATTAAATAATTGGTATTAGATTAAAGATTAATTAATCTTTTATTTTATTAAATGAATGGCTTAATTAGGATTTTAGCTAAAGAATTTGACTAATAATTAAGTCAATCTTAGCTAGGTATATTTTTTAATTTTTTCGTCATTAAGTTAGTTGAAGGTTACTAGATTAAATGTTGATTCATTAATCATTATGACTAATTTAGTTAAATAATTCTTATGATTAGGATCAAATTAATAGTTAATCAGGCTTTGACTCAATTGAAGAATTAACTAACTAGATGATTAGCATTTGATCTAATAATTAACTAACTTTGCCTTAACCAAAAGTAGAATTGATTAAACTAACCATGGTTAATTTAACCAACATTTAATTATGAGATTATTATTATTTTAATTAGTGATTTAATTAAAGTTTCATGTTCAATTTGATTTACAGGATTCAAATTTTACTAATGATTATTTTAATTATTTAGATGATCTTATTAAATATGATTAAACATTTGATTAGTTGTTTAGTGTTTAGTTTAAGTTCATTAGTTCTTAATTTAGTTGATTGTTTAACTTGATTAAGACAAACATCAATCTTTAACTTAAATTAATTTAGATTTCTAATTAATGGCATATTGCATTTAATTAACTTTGAATTCATTATTTAATTAATATTTGGTTTGATTTTCTTAATTAAGTTCTAATTAAATACTTCATTAAATTTGATTAAAATTTGTAGCATATGACTATGTACTTTAGTTAAGCTTAAATCTCCTAATAATTCACTTCAAATGTTTTAATTCTATTCTTTTTTTAGATATTGATTTTTTTTTAGTTGAGGATTCCATTTATCATGAATTTCTCTTTTTTTTAATTGATTAATTTTGAATTTAAACATATTTTAAGCTTCAATTAAATGGTTTTGAGGTTTAATGAGATCTAAAATATTTGAATATTTTTCTTAAGTGGTATCATGCTAAATAAAGTGATTTAGACTATTTTAATAATTTTTATTATTTTGAAATTAACTATTTCATGAAATTAGACATTTGAACTTTGAAGTTTGATGACTTTTAATCCATTCATCATTTTGGCTTGAAATTTTATTGTATATGTGTTTTAATCTCTATTTCATTCCCTAAAAATTTAAGACCAATTTAATTATTGTTTTATGATTAATTGAAAATTTTTTATTTTTATTCAAACCTAAATTAAGCTCAAAATACCCAATAAAATTCAGAGATTTTGGGTTCATTGGATTTCTCTCGAAAAGATGAATCTAACGAGCCCTTATTTGTAATTTTTTTGACAAGTATTTTATTTTTTGTTTATAATTTTTTGAAGTTTCACATGATTTTAAGTATTTTTTAAATCTAAAAAATCCCTAAAATTCTCTTTGATCTAGTCATCACTGATTGGATCACGCTTTATGCATGTTGATGGCTCATTGGGCCACATTTTCACTAGTGTGGATCTAGTAAGAAAACTAAAGGTTTGATCTGATCGTCCAATCTTTGATCGGACTGTCTAGATCAAATTTGTTGATCTAATAGATGAAATTAATTCTGAACCTCTTGTAATCTCAGTTGTTTGTCCTATTTAAATAGGATTGAATGGTTGTCGACCTTTCTCCCTCATAACCATAAAATTGGGATGGAAGGATCGCTTCGGGCGGATGTAATCCGCCCGAAATCGCCTCAAATCTGCAATTTTCTGGCGAGAATCACCAAAAAACTTTCGAATTCGCATCAAAGGGGTTGGAAAAATATAAAATGCAAGGGAATCTATGGATATTTCCTAATTTCACATAATCTCACTTCACAAACCATGGAAACCTAATGGCAGGCTGTGATTTGACGAAATTATCTCGTTGGAGCCAATATCTAGCAATTTAGTCGATTCAAAAACATTCTTGGATGCGAGACAAAGCTTCAAGGTGAATATTCCCACTTGCTTCCTCTCTGATTGCTAGGAATGTTAACGCCACCTCCTCTCACTAGAGCTCGATGTATTTTGGTCGACTTGGGGTTTGGGGAGGTGGGGAAAAGCTCCTTGGATGATGGTCAGTGTGTATGGAGTGCTCAAAGTTGCCAAGATAGGCTAGAGATATGGATTTATAAGTGGCTGGCCTCTCCTCCATTGGAGGAGATTGGAGGTGGCCGACATAGCTAATTGGTGCCTCCCACTTATTGTGGGAGGTGGTTACTTGATTGGGAATCGCCTCAAAGTCATGCAACTTGAGGGATGGTGGAGGGGTAATGAGAGATTGGAGATTTTGGTGCCTCTTGCATTTTTTTTCTTGCTACATTTAATATCTTTTCCATTTGATATCTTATCTAGCCACCAAAGTTGATGTCTGATTTATACTTTAGGTAGATTGGCTGGTTTTGGGTTGTCAAAATCCAATTTGAGCTTTGATTTTAATGGTTGATTGGGTTTAAGTAATCCAAATTGACTCATTGGCTTTGGATTTAAGGTTCAATTATAGTCAATTGGTTATTTCATTCTTATGAGTTTAATCAACTTGATTTAATTTGGTTTTGAAATGATTGGAACTTATGTTGACCCATTTTGACCAAAGTGAATCTAATTGGGTTTACATGACCCAATTGATCATGTTAGAATTGAATTAAGCTCTAATTATGTTTGGATAATTATTTAGGGTGATTTTGATTAATTAATGTCATTTAGTTTGGATAATTTTGAGTTTGACCACCTTTGACCAAAATTGATTAAATTGATTTATCTGATTTAATTCATTATTTTATGTTTAGATTAGGCTTCAATTATGTTCGATGAATTATTTTGAGTGATGTGGGTTAGTTAATTTCATTTAATTTGGGTTAAATTTGAGTAAATTGACTTAAATGGGTCAAATTGGGTTAGATGATCCAATTGGATAATTTAGGCTATGTTTGGATTTCAAATATATTTAGCGAATTATTTATAGCATTTAAAATTAATTGATTTTAATTAATTTTGATTATATCTTGAGTTTGACCAATTTTGATCAAAATCGGGCTTATTTGGTTAAGATGAGCTCATTTAGGTCAAATGATTAAATTTATCAAATTAGATCGAGGAACTGATTCAATTATGCATAAAGCGATCGAAGGCCCGGATCGCGCGATCCGACCCGTTCAATCCCGTGAACCACGGGATCGGACAATGGCTGTAACCCGCCGGCGATGAACAGTATTTTCAGGCTTTTTAAAGGGAAAAATGAGAGTTTCTAAGCCAAAACTTATCCAAATTGACCTCTTTTCGTGTCGATTCGCACCGAAAAAATTCTATTTTCTAATTGGATGATTTAAAGTAAAAATACGAGATTATCTAGGGAAAATTCCTAAAATTGCAAGAAAATTAACACAAAATGCGAAATCCTAAGGTCGGCTACGGTTGGCAAAATTTATCTTGTCGGGGATGGTTTCCGGCGGCGGTGAAGATCCGAGTGAACTCCTGGGTATGTGAGGAAGCTTTGGAGTAATCTTTATCCCTTGCCTCCCTTCGGAACGTTGCCTTCTCCAATGTTTACCATCGCCTCGCCGGAAGATCAATTATTTGTATTTTTGAGCTCAAAAATGGCTCAAATAGGTGGGGGATGGGTTCCTTTTTGCTTTGGGGAGCTTTTGTGGGCTCAATGGTGGTGGGAGCAAGAGATCTAAAGCCTCATCTCCCCCTCCTTTTATAATGGTTAAAAATTCATTATTTTTTAAATTTTTGGCTCTAAATTGATTGTCATCTTGCTTGGGGTGGTTGGAGTGGATAATGGATTGATTGAAGACTTTAAATTTTTGCTCCAAAGTCCTCTCTTGCTACCATATGATCAACCCTATTCAATGCAAATATTGAGGAGGAGTTAAGTGCATGTGATGGGGGAGAATTAAATGAGGTTAGGTGGAATCTTATGTGGGGGAGGATCCATGAGGGATTTAAATGGGTTGGGTTGGTTTTGGGCTGATCCCAAATGGGTTTGGGTCGGGTTTGATCAACCCCCAATGGTTCTTGGCTTGGCAAGAGATTTGGCCCAATTTGGGTCATATGAGTTATATTGGGTCAAATTGACCCATTTGACCAAAATTGGCAAAATTAGCTTGTGTTATGGGTTGATTCATGTTCAATTAGCTAATTGAATATGAATGTGGTCTATGGTTTGAATTAATTTGGTTTTAATTTGGATTTAGGCCAAATTGATCCTTAGCCAATTTAGCAAGTTGGGTCAAGTTGACCAATTGGGTTCGATTGATCAAATTGAATTTAATTATAGCTTTGGTCAAGTTCAATAATCAATTTAGAATGAACTTGAGCCATTAGTTTCAATCAATTTGGGTTAGTTCATAATTTGACCCGATTTGGTCCTTTAGGCCAATTTGGGTCAATTTGGATCAAATGGCCAATTGGGCTTGGTTTGACCCAATTGATTGCAATTGCTCATCGTAGAAAATTTTGGTGAGCTTGGTTCAATCCAATTTGGGATGGATTAAAAGTTGGCTCAAATGGGTCCTTTAGGTCACTTTAGGTCAAGTGGACCTAAGTAGTCAATTGGTTTGGTTTTGGTTTAATTCAAGTTTAGTTGAACTTGTATATGAGCCTAGATTAAAATATAAATTCAATGTCAATCAATTTAGAGTCCAATGAGTTTTGGCTCAATTGAAATTTTTAAGTCAAAGGGCTAACTTAATCTTGACTAAGGTTGACTTGAATTTGATTTGATGATTGTAGGTTTTATTTATATTTGGATAATGATCGAATCTCGAGAGAAAATCCACTGGTTTTGACTTGATTTGAATATAATTTTGCTAAGTCCAAATAATTAGCTTAAAGGGCTTAGATTGATTTGATTTGATTTTCGATATAATTTTAGTCATTTGAATTGGATTTCATTTATATTTGTGAATATAAATAAAGAAATAATTGATTTATAAAGAGATCAATTGAGTTAGATTTGGTCTAAGGGAGTTTTGGCTAAACTTATGAATGTGGTTCATATGGCTTAAGAAGGGTCTTAGGATTTGAATTTGATTTTAGGTTTCAATCATTCGGAGTCAAATTTAAAATTATATTTGAAATTTGAATTTGAATTTGAGATTTGGTTTGAGAATCAGTTTGATTTGAAAAGTGTATCTGGGGTTTTAAAGCTATAGGATAGGTAATTTCTTTAAGCCCTAAGGCATAGCCTAACCTTATGATTAACACTTCTAAGTCTCTAGGCTTAAGTTAAGTGTTCACCTAATCACTAGAAGTGTCTAATGATTAAGGAATTCTTAGTGTCTAGAAGAGTCCTAAGTCTAAGAAGAGGAGGTTAAGAGCTCACTCCAAAAGTGAGGTCAACAAGATGAAAACCTATTGAAGATTCAATGACTATATAACTATGAATAGAAGAAAGCAATTAAATATTATTTTTAAGAGATCTAACAAGCTATTAGATAAATTTAAAATGCCTTCAATGCCACCGAACCCGCAATACTCAAATGCAAGCGGGCATAAGGAACCATTTAAAAATTCAAAGTAAATACGTCACCGGATTCGCAGCACTTTATATAAGCGAACAGAAGACGTTAATTAAGATATTCTCAAATACACCCGTATGATCCCCAACATTACCCTGAGTGCTTAAATTTAAGTGTCTGAGGATGTGTTGCGATGAATCTTGGACTAGTCCGTTAACAAAATCAAAAAATCTATTATAATGATTTCAAATTAATGAAATATTTGAGAAGCTAATTTTATCATGTGACAGTAGATTTGATCTTCTGTTAGGAGCTAAACAGAGTTGACAGAATCTAAAGTTCTCAAATATATTTAAGTCAATCAATTAACTACCACGATGATGGCTGTGTTAAACGGTGATTTCAACCAGAGGGGATACTTTCATCAAAATGTGATTCTAATTTTAAATCAAATTAACTCAAATTGAATGTCAATCTAAAAAAATTGTTTAAATTAAACTCTATCATTAAAAGCTTAAAGCAAAACTCAATCTATCCACCTTTCGTAATTATTTATCGGGGGTGACAAATTAAGAAAACTCTAGCTCACAAAATAATGTCAAATCGTGTGTTCTATGTTCACTCTCAATCAATCTCTTACCATGAGGGTTTGTGTCCTCCGATTGCGGTTTGACTTAGACTGAGGATGCAATTATCGAGTCCTCCGATTGGGTGGTTTTGGGTCGTTCTATTATATTACAATCATGACCGTAGCCCGTATACTCCCCAATGACTTTGCCCTTTGAGCTATGAATCATAGGGTATACTAGATAGGGCAAATAATTCTCTGTCAGCTAAGGTAGACTTAAGTCTGTCTCCTTAGACAAACATCACCCCAGGTCTACAAGAATTTTTGGACGACGTAACCCATGTATTGCCAATAAGAATCCTTCAGTCAAGTTGGGTTGATTACCTCCTCTGACTAAGTAGACTAGAGATCACAAATGGATGACAAACCACGAGAACTAGACGCACGCCATTATTCCCCAACCGGTTCAGTTACGTATTGCTCTTCAAATTCATCATCAAATTACAAATGAACCGCTCTTATATCTTATCATTTAGCGTCTCCACATGTCAGAAAGTTCTCTCTTTACTTTGTGGGAAATGATTAGCTATAAGGCTTGTGTCTCTAGGAAACACAGGCAGATCTAAAATCTTCACCAAATGAGGATAAAATCAGCGGGTAGTGTCTTATATTATTGATCTACACGAAAATTACGACGTTTAAAATATCTCTCTTCATTCGATATTGCTCGAGGGTGGCGAATTTTTTAGAACTATATGGGCTCAACTCGATTCGATTTTTTTGCAACCATACTACGAAATACTGAGCTCAATCTACAAGCAATTATTGCAACATTTAAGGAAAATGACACTATCCTCCTCTGTTAGTTTGTCGGTACCCTTAACAAGCATATCCTCTACAGTCTTTAAATATTCTAAACAACTCCATTCACACTTTTTTAAAGCATGGAACTCTATTGACAAGTTTACCATGGCTCAACAAATACTATTGTAAGAGGATCGAAGGATAAGCCGTCAGCTTAAGTTCTTATTTCATTGTGTTTGTTGAGTCTTCTATTTTTGAGCTAATAATTTTAATAGTATGTATTTTGTTGCTGATTTTATGCACTCATCATTCATTTGTACTTTTTTTGTTAAATTTTAATATATTGGAATTTGACTTCATTATTAAAAAAAGAGAGCATTTACATATCTAGTATATAGTTCTTATATATTTATATATATATAATACTTTAATTTTTATATTTATATTAAAATATCTAAATTTTTAATATTATATCAAAAATATTTAATCATTAATTTTTTAAAATAAAATATAATTTTTTATATATATAGAAAAATTATTATATTTATAAATTTTAAATTTTAAATGTTTTTATGATAATATATTCACATATAATAAATATATAAGTTTTGAATTCAAAATTTTTAGTTAAAATTTTAAATTCTTAATTATTAAGTTAAGATATTTATAAATTTTAAATATTAGATATATAAATAATAAGAATTGTATGTGTACTAAATCTTCTTTAAAAAAAACACTATAGCAGTATAGCATAATACATTAATGTATGAGTAATTAAGAAGGCAATTAATGAGCTTCAGAATATATGCTTGAGTTGGCTGCACGCCATTACTCCCCCAAGAAAGAAAAATAAAAACGTGCTATTAAAGTGCATTTTTAGGTGTCAGATAGCTGCAGAATTTTCTCTAGGTGTATTTAATCTTATGGGGGTAATCAGCAAAGAGCCAACAGAGGCAGGGCAGGCGTCTTGAAGTTAAGGTTCTTGAAATTGTCTGACAGTCAAACTTATGTTTTATGAAAATTATAACTTGCGTTTTTTTACCTCAATCAATTGATTGAGATTTTATTTTATTTTTAGAGATCCTAAATTTTAAAATTTAGAGAATACGTGAATGTGTAAATTTATTATGAAAATAATTTAAATATTTCAAAAGAAAATTTATAAATTTATTAAATGTTATTATTTAATTAGAAGCGATTGACTATTAATATTAAGCAAGTTTAAAATATGTTAAAAAATGATGATTTTACTTCCCCACAAATTATGTAAAAATTAAGAGAATGTTTGAGATCACTTTTTCATTTTTTTCATATTTGTTTTAAAGTTTTTATTTTATTTTTATTTTGATTTCAAATAAAATATATTTAGTGGTGATAATTATTTTTAAAAATATTGAAAATATTAAAAATTGTTTTGAGTATGATTTATTTAAAAAATTTAAAAATAGTTAAAAAAATTAATATGCTTGGGATCAAATTTTTTTTTAGGTTTTTATTTTTTATGTTAATTTTAAAAAATACATTTATTTTTTATTTTTGAAAATGAATCACATTATTTCTTTTAACTCAAAATAATTTTTAGATATTTTGAATATCTTTAAAAAAATTATTACGCTTGATTATGTCCTATTTCAAAATAAAAATAAAAATAAAAATTAAATTAAAAAATAAAAATGATCTCAAAGCTCTTAAACAAGAATGTTTTTAAAAATCACTTAAAATGAAAACAATTTCGTAAAACAAATTGAACTCAAATAGAACCTTAGTATGTTTCTTACATTTTTGTTTTTAAAATAAATCCTCTTGCCCTTAAAAATATTTAAAATATTTTAAAGATATTTTAAATATTTTTAAAAATAACTATTACTACTATATATATTTTATTTTAAATTAAATTATAAATAATATAAAATAATAATAATAATAATAATAATAATAAATAAAGGTGATCCCAAACAGCCCATAAATTAATATTTGTTGAAGTATGTTCTATATCATGAAGAAAATAAATAAATCTAAAAGAAACAATTCAATTATAATGCGACTCAATTCGTTTTTTTTTTATAAAATTTAGATTGAAAACCTGAAATGTGGAGACCTTAGCTCTATGGTTTAAACGAGACGGTGCCAAGTATATATATATTTAAGAATATATTTGAGATAATTTTTTGATTGTTTTATTTTTTTAAAAAGTAGCTAGAAAATAAAATAGTTTTATTTGACTATCAATTTTTTGGCTGCTTTTTAAAAAATTTTGTGGTGAAAAAATTATTTTGAGAACCAAAACTATTAGAGTGTGATGGTATCGAATGATACTTTTTGAATTTTTTTTAAAAAATAATATTTATAATACACACAACAGTTTTTTACAGCAGCTTTATAATCAACTTTTTAAAAAACTATAGCTATCCCAAATAGGCCTTAAGTGGACAACTGCTATTATATATTTATTAATTTTTTTTCATAATTCATATGGTGCTAATATTGGTTAAAATTTGTTATTTATCTGATCGTATTCTTTTAAGATTTTAATAATATAAGTAAACATAAACAAAACTATCATTTAAAAGACAATTGTTTATTATTTTAAATAAAAAAAATGTAAAGAAGCTAAATTCAAGATGACATCATAAAAGAGCAACGTTGAGTTATTACAACATAAAATCGCAACACCAAGATTTAACTTTTGCGTTATTTTCACTAAGAAATATACATATTAATAATTAATAATTTATAGCTTAAAGATTTTTTTAACAAATTGAACCTAAATAAATGAAGCTTTGTTTATGATTGATTTGTTAAGGAATTGAGCCTAAATATTATGTTTATGTTATGCTTATTAGGCTATAAATAAGCAAATATGTGCTCCTCATAAACTGAGCATAGTAGTTCACAAATATCAAGTTGAATAAATACCCATACTTAGCTCCAAGTTTAGAAAAATAACTCAAAAAATTTGATTGGCTTCGTTTAGAATCACTCTAAAAGTAAGCTAAATTAAGTTCCCACTAGAAAAGCAATGAGCAAAGATTGAGTTTTTTTTACTAATCACAAACGTGGTATAATATATCACATCTACTTCTAAATAGATCAAACACGCAAGAACAACAACATGAAGGTACTTAAGGCATAATCTAAGAAATGAGCATTCATAATACTCTTCTTCACATCTACCTAGATATTGGCTGGTAATTTTCTCATTTTTTTTATTTGTTGTTTTAATATTGTGTAACTTTGGAATGCTTTTTTGAGAGAATATTAGTTTTGATTTATAAAATAAGGATAAGTGAGCACTGGTAAGGTTTTTCTTGCTCATCTCCTCTTATATATCAATTTAATTTATTTCTTTCTTAAGTTGTCTCTCCATGGATGGTCAAATTCTCTCTCCTTTTTTAGCATAATTGAACATCTCCTTGTCATCTTCATAAAATGCGTTCCTCGGAAGATCTCTGTCTCACTAACCTCCAACTATCTCTAATGTCCACCACTTTTCATCATATTTTTTCATTCCCCTCTTTTCCTTCATCTCTACCCTTAACCTTGTCTCTCTTCTCACCTTGGTGCTAGGATAATCATTTTTAATCAATAACATGCCTCTTTTACAACTTCCCTTCTTCCCCCACTTCACTATTGAAATGAAGAAGTCTCTAGTAATCTCAACACAAAGTCATACAAAATATTACTGAATGATTGATGCTTAAGTTTCCTTCATATTTGAAAAGATATTTGTCAAATCTAAGGGGTGAAATCTTGCATTAGTCAGGTATGAACTCAATAAAGTTTTATATTATAAAACCCTTTATTATAGAAGAAAGTATATATTCTTATTTAGCTATCAAATGATTATATTTCTCTTTAAATTAGTTTTGGCGACTATTTTAATATGACTTTGATAAAGGGTTTGAGAATAGTCATTCAATTCTTCTAAGAAAATGGCTTAAGGGTTTTGTGCTTGTGAAAGAAGAATTTTTTTTTTTATCTCCTCACCAGGGTTATGTTTCTAAACTTCCCCTCTTATTATTGAAATTTAGAGCATATTTCAAAATTTTCTAGCAAAATTGAGGGTTTCCTTGATGTTAACAATATTACAACTTTTTATTGAATGCATACCTTGGTTGGAATTTATGTCCAAGTCTTTATGAAATACATACATGTGCAATTATAAGTAATGGCCCGTGATAATGCCTTTTAACACTAACTTATTTTAATTAATTATTAAGTTTATTTTTACCCAATTTGAATTTAATTTACATATATTAATTTTTGGTCAATGTGATGCTTTGATATGCGAAATGAATATGTTTAGGAAAAGATTGGAGTAGCTCTAGTGGCAAGTAAGATTGGAGAGACACCTTAGATAGTTTGACCATATAAAGCATCGGCCGTTTGATGACCCGATTAGGAGAGTAGATGTATTAGATTTTCCTTATGTTAAAAAATATAGAGGTAGACCTAAAAAGACTTATAAAAATGATCTTAGTTTATTATAATTAAATGAGAATTTTATACTTAATATGACGCAATGGAAAAGAATGAATTGTTGTTGTGATGCTTTGATATGCCTACCAAGTATTATTCCAAAGATTTTTACTGTTTAAATGATCATATACAAAATTTTTAAAGAGTAGTGGTATGATCCATTGAAGAGTGTTATAATATGAATTAATTGAGCATGTATAATTGATTTTTTTAAAATTATTTTTGCATATATTTTTTATCCATTATATGAACCATCTTCATTATGTTTTAGTGTATTTAGAAGCACCATATTTTTTTTTCTTAAAATTTTGAACATTATATTGACATATGTATAATTTACTTATTAAAAATTATTTATAATTGGCATATGTCCATAGAATTAGACATTCTTAGAGTTGTCTAGGGTTCATTGTGTAAATAAATTTTGTTGTTATATACTTAGTATATTATTTTATAGTTTTTTATTTTTTAAATCAATATTTAATTCAATATTAGTTGCTTAAGTTAATTGAACTATTCACTTAAAAGGTTAATGTAGTGTCAACAACAAAAATGTCATCCTTTATCGTAAATATCAATTGCCTTTTATTTTATCTTCATTTGTCCAGCAACCCATGGGAGCTGAATGAAAGAAAGATTTTTAATTTAATTTTTTTTATTTTTCTAGTAAAAGAGTGTGGTTAAAGAGAAAGCTTGTGATTAGAATGATTGGAGGAGATTTTAAAACTTGAGTCAATTAAAAATAATATTTTTATATTAAATAAGCTATCATACTCTATCTTGAATTTTAGTACTTTCATTTCTTTTGTTTTTTTATCTTATTAACATAAATTTTATTAAAGTAAGATGTGATAATATGTGCATTCCTTTCATAATGTCAATTTTGTTATTTTAATTGCTATTATAATAGTTAGGCATATTTCTATGTTACTATATTTTTTAAACTTTTATTGGGTATTTATTAATCCTTTAAAATTATGTTCTAGGTGAATAATATTTAGCAAGTATAAAATTCTAAAAAGTGTTGTTATTATTTTTTAATCATATTATAAGGTGGTGCATATGTTATATTTAGTCTATTCACGGTGGATTAAGTCTACAATTTAAATTTGAATTGTTATTTTTTATTGTAATTTATATAAACAATTTAGTCATAATGTACCAAATGTTTTTTTTTTCATAAATCATAAAAATATTAGTTATATTATGTATATACACACACCCACTCACACACATGTCTATGTGCACATGCATGTATGTTTAATATATATAAGGTCAATTAATTTTTAGGTTAATTCCAAAGTAGAATGGTAAGTAGATGAGCTTTCCTTTCAAATCTATGAGATTTGGGTATTAACTCATTCCTATAAGAGCAGCATGAGCTAGTTATTATAATTTTGCAATTAATCGATTGGGTCAAGTTGATAATTTTAACATTTTATCATCTAAAATATTTTGAATCATTATCAGACCATATAAAGATGTGTAATTATTCAAAGCAATCAAATCCATTTTACTAATTAGCTAGAAGATGATTTACTTCTTTAGATAGTAAGTAGTGATCTGTTATCTTTCTTTATTATTTGTGGGCTCTGAAAATTTGCCACCGACCTCTCGACATATTGAAAAGAGTATGATTTAAGTGTCGGTGTAATTTTTAGAAGGTAGATGGAATAGTAGATAAGACACTACCCAGCGATTTCGCCCTCATTTGGTAAGGACTTTAGATCTGGTTCTAGGTTTCCTATAAGCACAAGTTGTTGGCTTAATAAGCCTCATGTTCAATCCGATCAATTTTGATGATAACAAACGAATGCTTGAATGTTCTAATGAATATTTTTATGTGTTTCAGATATATCAATTGCTAATTACATATTCAATACATCTCATAATATGTTTAAGTAAATTGCAAGAGTAGAAGAATGAAAGATAGATCAAATTCGATAATGTGAAGCTCAAAATATAATATTTTATATTATATGCATTTATTCATTAGCATGAATCAATTTTCTCACAACTTAACATATTATTTTGACAATTCAAATGCTATGTATGAAATATATAATTGAATATTAATTAGATAGAGATTTATATAAATTGACCTCATTAAAATAATATGTTAAGTTATGAGCAAATTGATTCATGCCAATGAATAAATGCATATAACATAAAATGTTATATTTTGAGCTTCACATTATCCAATTTGATCTATCTTTCATTCTTCTACTCTTGCAATTTCCCATATTATGAGATGTATTGGATATGTAATTAGCAATTGATATATAAAACATAAAACATTCATTAGAACATTCAAGCATTCATTTTATCATCAAAATTGATCGGATTGAACTTGAGGCTCATTAATCCAACTTTTGATGATGACAAACTAATGTTGGGTATTGATTTTGATGAAGGTGCAAATTGACCTTTCATCATAGTTTTTGAAAAAAAATTCTCTTCTAAAAAAAATTTATGCATAAGAGATGAATAATGTTGTTCCCCCTAAATGTATGCATAAAATAGACTTAATACTAACCAACATTTTACTCTTCTCCCCCTTTTGATAGCATCAAAAAGTGAGAACAAGCTACATACAATTTTAAATATTAGGATCTAACATTCCAAGCATGCGTCTTAAAGTACAAAAACGTTCTTCTAGTAAGGGTTTTGTTAAAATATCTACAATTTGTAAATTGGTACCAATGAAATTAATATTAACATCACCTTTCAAAACATGATCCCTAATAAAATAATGTCTAATTTCTATATGCTTGGTTTGTGAGTCTTTGGATGGGATTTTTAATAATTTCTTGTCACCTGAACTAGAATGTGATCTTGCTTAATACCAAAATCTTCTAATTGTTGCTTTTAAAGGACTGAGCAACACAACTACCACTATGTACTTTCGGTAGTGGATAAAGCTACAAAATTTTGTTTCTAGATGACAAAGACACAAGTGATGATCCTAAAATGACATGTGCGATGTGCTTTTTCTATCTACTTTGCATCCGCAAAATCCGAATAAGCAACCAAATCACATGATAAAGAATTTTAGGATACCATAAACCTAACCTAGTAGTGCTATTAAATACCGAAAGATGCTTAACTACTATTAAATGAGATTCTTCTGGTGAAAGAGAACACACAAACAAAGAAACATAATATCAGCCTACTAGAGGTATAAAAGTAAACCTATCATACTCCTATAAAGTTTTTGATCAACAGATTTTCCTAATTCATCTAAATCCAATTTTATAGATGGGCTCATAGGAGTTTTACTAGATTTAAATCTTTTCATGTCAAACCTCTCAAACAATTCATTTGTGTACTTGGTTTGATAGATGAATGTGCCATTTTCTTGTTGCTTCACATGAAGACCTAAGAAAAAAAATTAAGTTCTCCCATCATACTCATTTCAAACTCTTTAGACATCAAAGTTGAAAACATATGGCACAAAGATTCATTTGTACTTCCAAATAATATATCATCTACATATGCTTGTACCACAATCAAATCATCATCTATGCTCTTAAGGAATAAGGTGGTATCTACTCTACCCTTTCTAAATCCATGATTTATCAAAAAATTACTTAATCTATCATACCAAGCACAAGGAGCCTGTTTTAAACCATATAAGGCTTTCTTTAATTTATACACATGATTTGGACAATCAAGGCTCTCAAATCCAGGTGGTTGCTCTACAAATACATCTTGTAAATAAATCCATTCAAAAATGCACTCTTGACATCCATTTGAAAAAGTTTAAAATTTTTAAAATAAGCATAAGCAAGGAGTAACCTGATAGCTTCTAGTCTTGCTAAAAAAAGATTCTTCAAAATCTATACCTTCAACTTGTGTGTACCCTTGTGCAACTAACCTAGCTTTATTTCTAACAATACAACCTGAATCATCTAGCTTATTCTTAAAGACCCATTTTGTTCCAATGATATTTTGATCATGGGGTCTTGGGACTAATTCCCAAACATCATTTCTTACAAATTGATTCAACTCCTCTTCCAAAGAAATAATCCAAATATTATCATTTAATGCTTCTTCTAATTGTTTAGGTTCAACCTCAAATAAAAATGCTGAATGATCTACAACTTCTCTACTATGTCTTCTTGTCATAACTCCTTTTGAAGGATCTCTTATAATTAGTTCCTTTGGATGATTTTTATTATATTTCCATTCTTTAGGCAATGAATCATCCATATTATCTTCTAAAGATATTTTCTTAAAATTATCAATCTCTTCATCAATCACTTTATTTCTAATAGGATCAATTAAATTTTCATCAAAAATAACATGTATTGATTCTACAATCAATTTTCTCTTATTGTAAACTCTATAAGCTCTACTAGAAGAGAGTATCCTAAGAAAATACCATCATCTAATTTGCAATCAAACTTACCTAAATGATCTTTTCCATTATTCAAAATAAAGCATTTACATCCAAATACATGAAAGTGTTCAATCTTAGGCTTCTTTCCAAAAAATAATTCATAGGGTGTATTCTTCAAAATTGGTCTAAAATAGATCCTATTCATCACATAACATGCGTATTTCTTACCAAACATATTTTGGCAATTTATACTCATCAAGCATAGATCTACTTAATTCAATTAATATTCTATTTTTTTCTCTCTACTACATTTTGTTGGGGAGTTCTAGGTGCAGAAAAATTATGTCTAATCCCATGTTCATCACAATAATCTTGAAATAATTTATTTTTAAATTCACCACCATGATCAGTTTGAACCCTATTAATCAAAAGGCCTTTTTCTTTTTGAATATATTTAGAAAACTTTCTAAACTCACCAAAAACATCATCCTTGTAAGTTTAAATAAAACTCAAGTATATCTAGAGAAATCATCAACAATCACAAAACTATAATTTTTTCCACCTAAGCTAGTGGTGCTAATAAGACCAAATAAATCCATGTGCAATAATTCTAGAGGTATAGAAGAAGAAATAATATTTTTATTTTTAAATGAGCTTCTAGAATGCTTACCATGAATACATGCATCACAAACATAGTTTGAATGAAAATTTAATTTAGGCAATCCAACTACTAAATCGGGTTTGGCAATTTTATTAAGTGTGTGCATGTTAATATGACATAGTCTCTTATGCCATATCATCATCATGAGTGCTTTTAAAATAAAGTAAATTCAAATTCACATCATGAAAGCTATCTAAATCAATGACAAAATATTTTTATATCTTTTCCTACTAACAAAACATTTTCATTATTTTTTATAATGCAATATGATGCATGGAATACTACATTCAAACCTTTATCACACAATTGACTAATAGAAATCAAATTATGTTTTAATCCTTCTACTAAAAACTTTATCTAAAGATAGAATTCTTACAAATAGAACCAATGCCAATGATCTTTCCCTTTGCATTATCTCCATATGTAACAAATCCTCCATCACTTGATTCTAAAGTTGTGAATTTATCTTTATCTCCCATCATATGTCTTGAACATCCACTGTCAAAGTACCACATGCCTTCTTTGATTTTGCTTTGAAGGCATTCCTCTTGAGAATCTAAGTCAGATTCTCCATTTGCCATAAGACATATGTTGACTTCTTCATCGGATGAGCAAGTACTTGATTCATTTGAATCTGGATTGGCCCATAAAGCTATCTTCTTCTTCTTATGGTACTTTTTCTCCTTCATATTTTTTTCTTCTTTTCACATCAATCTCTTTCTTCTTTGATTCAGCAAGTTCTAGACAATCACCTCTTATGTGTCCAGGCTTTTTACAATGGTAGCAAATGATCCCTTCACTTGCAAGAAATTTTTTAGTTTGAAATTTATACTTTTTAGAATTTTTATACCTTTGATTCTTCTTCCTTAGCAAGTTCCCAAGCCTTTTGGATAGCATGACTCATCACTATCACCATCGAGCTTGAGATGTTATGCTCATCACTATCATCAACTTGTAATGCAATGGCTTTTCCTTTCTCCTTCTCCCTTTTCTTTGAGTTATCCATCTTTTCCCTTTGATCAATAACTTTGTTCATGTGCTATCAAAGAACCCAAAAAAAGGATCAAGTGGATAAAAGAGATATTAATAGTTGTTACTTTAGCTTCCCATTCTTTTGGAAGACATCTAAGAATCTTATAGACTAAGTCTTGATTCTATATATTTTTCAAGAGAATACAATATGTTAATTATTTTCATGAATCTAGTACATCGAAATAGATTGAAGGAGATATATGAAATAACTCATATTCATGAACAAGTCTATTTATGTGAGCATCTTTAACTTCACTAGTTCCTTCATAAGTTATAATGAGTTTATCCCATATTTCTTTTGTTGTACTTAACATAGAAATTTTCATGTAATCATCGGTAATAAAGCATAATGTAAAATATTACAAGTAGCATTTAATTCATCAAGTTATCTTTTTCAGACCATTCCTCAAAGGTTTTTCTACTTTAATTCCATTTACTTCTCATGGGTGTATGATATTGATGTATCAACATATACCACGTGCATCTTGACCTCTTAAAATATACTAATTTATTTTTCCAATAGTCAAATGGTATCTAAAAGTGGAGGTCTATGAGTGGATTGTCCCTCTCGTAGTGAACCCTTTGGGAAACCTTGTGCCATAGTGAAAAGACCTACTCTTGGATGTTAAGCCAATAAAGAGCTGCTCATATATGTCATCCTATAACACCTAAGAGGGTGGGGGAGAATTGGGTGATATTAAAAAATTTAAAACTTAAATCTTAAATTTTAATTTTTAATAGAAAATTAATTTTTGATTTTATAATGACAAGATACAATTCTTAATGCAGCAAAAATAAAAGTACTGTAAAGTAAAGAGAGATAATAGGCACACAATTTTAATTGGTTAGACCCCAAAATACTATGTCCATGCCTAGCCTGTTAGGAATCCACAAAATGCAAAATAACACAAATAGTACTCTCCTATAGCAGGTGAGTACAACCCCTACAATAATATGTTCTCTACAAAGGCTACAACCCCAATATAAATTTTGACACAAAAGAAAATACAAAATAATAAATTTTGATAAAATAAATCTCTCACAAATATGCCAAGCTATCCAATTCAAATAATGATCTCACAACTTACAAATGATCACTTAAAAAATTTTGGCAAGATAAAATGCTCACTTAATATTGATAAGAAATAATAAAATAAATATCTTAAATTGATCTTACTAAGATGTTTATGTTATTACAATTTGTAGATAATATAAAAATTATTTCAAAATAAATTCACAATATTCTTTTGCACAATAAAATAAATTTTATCAAAGAATAATTTGTTTATTTTAATGAAAAATATTCTTTTAATTAAAGCTAATGATCATAAAATACTTAAATAAAATGAGTATATGATAGATCTAAGTAGGCTGGTAAGCTTTTAATTAAAAAGAGAGATCTAGTAAATATGAAAATAATATCAACATAATAATTTAATTTAAAATACTTAAAATATACTTCTAAAATAGATATAAGAATAAATGATCTTTAAAAAGGAGATTAATGAAGAAATATTTCAAGAAACCAAAAGAAATTTGTAGGAAGTTAAAAATTTCAACAAGTCGAAATAGATCCTACAAACTATCACAAGATTTTTTCACAAAAGATGATTGAAAGCGTTGATGTGAAAACAATGTCCAAAGACTAATCCACCAAAAGTATATTAGAAAGAATAAATAGATGGTGAAAATAGCATGAACAACTAAAAGGATTAATATCAAGAAAACAAACTCAAGTAATTTGAGAAAGCTTGCTTAGTTGAAGATGTTGAAGCTTCCAAACTAAGGATTTGATCTTGCAATATTTGGAGAACACTTGGAAGGAAAATCTATAAAATTTTCTCTTAGATTTGCTGGAGGGATTTTGAATTTTGAATGAGGAATACTTTCATGAAGAGAATGAGGGCTATTTATAGGCAAGAATGTCATTTTAAATTATTTCAAAAATATATATTATTCTAACCTCATGCTATCATGTGATAATTTAATATTCAATAAAAATATAATTTATATTAAATAAATTTTAAATTAAAGCAGCCAAAATTTGGCTATTCACATGGGCAAGTCAAAAATAATCAAATATGGCTCTTAATATATTCAAAGCATGTAGCATGTATTCATTATTAAAATCAGCTAATGTTTGAAAAGTCATAATAAATTCAATTTTAATCAAACGTGGGTCATGTGACCTATCAAATTAAAGGAAAAAAAATCTAAGGAATCCATTGGAGATGAAATCAGATATAAATTCCTTGATTATAAAATGACTTTGGCTAAAATACAAAAATTTCATATATTTTTGTTAATTTTGACATGTGACATTTAAATATTATGATATAATTTATATATAATCATACATATGTTAGTTATTATATACCCATCAAAATAAATAAACATATTTAATTATATTAAGTAAATAAAATAATTACACCTACAGTTAATTACCCCTCGCAATGCTCAGAGAAAATTTTGATTAATGCTAGTCATTAGATCGCTTAATGCGTAGCACATAGTAGCAGTATGTGGAGTTTTTAAAATTTAGATTTAGGATTTATGAAATTCATTATCATTAGCTTAAAGCGGATGGTTGGGAGAATGATGACATGCTCGATCTAGATCCCATGGTTCCGTTATCCCGGGCTATTGCAATCCCTAGTCTACTTAGTTGAGTATCGACCCAACGAAAGGATCCTTATCGAACACATAGGTTACGCTACCCAAGAAATCCTCAGACTGGGGTGGTGTTTGCTAAGGAGACAGACTTAAGTGTACCTTAGCACGTGAGGACTTTTCCTTATCAAGTATACCCTATGATTCACAACTCAAAGGGCAGAGCCCTTGGAGAGCATACGGGCTACGATCATGATCGTAATATAATGGTTTCATTTGGCGGCAACCACGCGATCAGAGGACTCTGGTCATAACTACATCATATGTGGAGCCTACTGGCCAAACCATGCAGTCAGAGGACACGGGCCACATCCTTATTGGCGTGAGATTGATTAAGAGTGAACATAGTAGAACACTTGATTTGACATTGGCTCTTTTGTAAGCTATAATTTTCTAAATTTATCACCTTCAACAAACTATTGCAGAAGGTGGATTGAATAGAGTTTGCTTTAAATATTTAAGGATTAAATTTTATTTAAGCAGTTTTTAGATTGATGATTAATTTAAGTTAATTTTATTTAAAATTAGAATCACATTTTAATGGAAGTATCCTCCTGGTTGAAATCACCATTCAACACAGCCATCATCGGGGTTTATGAGTTTACATGATCCTGTCGACTTTATTAGCTTAATAATAGAGGATCAGATATACTGCCACATGACAAAATTAACTTCTCAGATATTTTAATAAGATGAAATTTTTATAATAATTAGATTTTTAGATTTTATTAACCAGGACCCAGTCCTAAGACCAAATTGGGAAGCAACCCACGCAACATCCTAATACACTTGAATCTAAACATTCAGTATTATGTCAGGGCCCATGTGGGTGTTTAATAATTCAGATAATTTTATGTTTGAATTATGAGATTAATTTTATATTTATTTAATCTCAACTTATCCTATGCAGCCTTTTTAGACATTAAAATTTGTACTTTAAATCTCTATGTCTGAGCACATGCATGCATTTATAGCTTAGATAATTTCATCTAATTAATGAAATCATTGATTTCAAAAATCATAATTAGAATGAAATTCCTTAATTTTTGGATTGAAAGAAGCTCCATAATTTATAGAGAATTTTATTTAGCATCGCCTTCTATCTGCTTGTACAAAGAATTGCAAATCCGATGGTGTAGAAGGCATTTTAAATTATTCTAGTAGCTTATTGGACCCCTTGGAAATAATATTTGATCGCATCTCCTCTTTTTTTTATTCAAAATTGCCTAATCTTTGAACCTTCAATAGACTCTCATTTATATCCGTTAGCAATCCTCGAACTAATTAAGAACTCTATTTAGTTTTTTTTATCCAATTTAAGTATTTAATAAGACTAATAGCATGCTTCATATATTTTTCAAGAATTTCTTGATAATGCATATTTGTAATCTTTCGATTTCATTAGGAATCCCTTATGAATTCTTTGATTTTCTTAAATTTACTTGGATATATTTGAAGAATATATCCTAATTCAAAGGGGTTATTTTGTGATTTGATTTGATGTTCAATCAAGATTTCAACTTCATTTGACATCAGCTATAATTCTTCAAGTGTTCAATTAGAGCCTTCTTCAATTCATTTTAAAATAGACATTGCAATGTAAGAAGGCATGCTCATTTTGAATCCCACTTTAAAGCTTGATTTGAACTCTATCTCATTTGAAAATTACTCTTGAGCTTCATACAATCTCCCTATGACACGAATTCAAAGTCATCTTTATACTTGACCTATCCACTTTCCACTATTTTTAATGTGTTGTAGAATATAAATCAAAAGGTTCAATTGATTCATGTTACCCAACAAATGCTCATCGTTGTATTTACTTATTAGTTTTAAATAAGCGAGGTCCTATATTAACTCTTCCTAGCTCTATAAATAAGGCTAAGAGAGGGACTTGCATTTCATTCTACTTATTTGAGGAATTGTGTTACCTTGGGGTTCGAGAGGGGAGAAAGTCTAATTCCATTTTGAGTAAGTGTTTTATTTCTTTCAAACGTTTCTTAAGTATTTCCCATCCATTTTTTTTTGATTTAAGGCTTATCATTGTATTTACTATGCATTTCTTATTTAGTTTTAAGTTTAGATGATTTCCATTTTAATTTGCTTAAGTCCAGAATTTTAGTTAAAATTTTGACCGCATTCCAGCTAGGGAGGTGGCATCTAACAATTTTTTTGGCTTGCTCGGTACGGCCTATTGAGTGTAGCGAGTGGTGTCTTGGGACACCATAAGCTCTCACACCCGCCACTTATCATGCATGGTCTTAAAACAAAAAGAGGACACAAGCACATATATATATCTCCACATTCATACATTTCAAACTAATTTTCCTGTGCACTTGTAATGATCGGCAAGGAGGATTGTGGATTTCGGCAAAGGAGAATTTTAGATTTCGGCAAAGGGGAATTATAGATTTTGGCAAAGGGGAAATGTAGATTTCAGCAAAGGGCAATTATAGAATTCGGCGAAGGGGAATTGTAGATTTTGGCGAAGGAGAATTTTAGATTTTGGCAAAGGGGAATTGTAGATTTCGGCGAAGGGGAATTGTAGATTTCGGTAAAGGGGAATTGTAGATTTCAATGATGAGGAATTGTAGATTTCAGCAAAGAGAAATTATAGATTTCGACAAAGGGGAATTATTTCGGCTAGCTGCTCCAAGCGGATGGGAAAGAGAGGGAGGTTTGGTAAGGGTGAGGAGGCAAATCAAGAGGCAGGTCGGGTAAGGATGAGGGGGAAAACCGAGAGGGAATAGAAAGGAGAGGGAGAACCCACCTTTTTTACATTTGGACGACAAGAAAATGAGGATCTTGTTGAAAAAAAAGAGAGAAAAGAATAAGGGACAGCTTTTACCACGAGGCGTGAGGAATCGAGAGGGAGCACTGAGGAATGCTCAAATGAAACAGGGAAGTTGAGAGGAGATCGTGCGGTTAAGGAGGAGGAAGCGGAGGGTCTTGCATGGAGCATGCGCGTGAAGGTGAGAAACTGGGTGTGGCTCGGGTCATGCAAAAGGGGAGAGCCAAATGAAGGTCGTGCGAATGGGATAGAAGGGAACTCAGGTCGTGTGTGAAGAGGGAAATTATGGGTCGGTTTTAGGGATTTAGGTTATTAGGCCTTTTAATAATATTTTTTATTGTTTAATCAACTTTAATATAAACTTCATGTTGACCTCAATATGGGGTTGATATATATGTTGATTCAAGGTTATTCTGATGTTCCAAATGCAACAACGCGGTCCATTTCATGATCGAAGGTTGTTTGGTTCAAATTGACATCAAATTAGATCAATTTTGGCTCAAAATGTGCATTATCATTTTCGACCGCTCAACATTCACATAGACTTGTCTGAATCAATCGCATATAATTTCATTTGATAGATTTTAATGTTTCAAAGCTATCAATATAATTAATTTCTTGAACGAAGGTCATTTGGTTTAAGTCGGTGTCTCCTGATCTCGATATACGTGTCAGCATGTTGACAGCTTGATCACTTTATAGGTTGATTATTATATTTTGTAATATTTATATTCTAATCAATTTCAACATTCTGAATATAATGACAAAGTCTATTTGTCAATTGGAGATCATTTCGACTAATTTTAGCGACGTCCAGTATACTTCAGCCTCGATTTGTGCATTGTCACTTCCGCTCATTCGACATTCACACATATTCGTCTGAATTGAGTGTGGACAATCTCATTTGGTAGGTTTTTATATTTTAAAGATAATGATGTAATAAATTTATGAATGGAGGTTGTTTGGACATCCTCACAGCTTTTCGACTCTAATATGCTTATTGGCACTTTGATAGCTCGATCGCTTGATCGTTAGATTATGTAATATTTATATTCTGACCAATTTTGACATTCTGAACACAATGAAAAAGTCTGTTCGTCGATTGAAGGTCATTTGGGCTGATTTCGGCAATATTTGGTACATCTCAACTCTAATTTATGCTCTAAATCTTTCGAAGTCGATCGAATTTGTCTTATAAGCTCAATTCTTCTCATGTGGTATATATGAAGGTCAACAAATTCCCCTCAATAAATATAATTCGCCCATAAAGCGAGTCATATTTGTTGAAAATTAATTGACCTTATTGATTTTCTTCTCTCTATTTTTTGTTCCCCTTCTTTTTATTGCTTGTTAGTATTACTCCCTTTTTTTTGTTTATGCTTTGTTATGCTGTCATTTGGATTCTTATGTGCTATTTCTCTGATCACTTGACAGGAGAATGTTCAACTGGAGAAGACCTGATGATCTGTCATCTACTGAGCCTAGCGAGGAGGCTATTTGGTCGGAGATTGACAGACATGATCCTCATGGAGATGCTAATATGAGAGATAGGATTGAGCAGCACACCAATATGTTGAGAGGATGTGATTTTTACCAGGGTTTCTTTGTGCGCTCCGCCATGCTTTTTGACTGTACTTCAGACTCTGTTGCTTCTGAGGATCCTACAGATTGGGTGGCTACCAATAAGCTAAAATGCAGGGACTAAAATCTTCTAGATAGTACAGTAGCTCAGGTTAGTTCTAGATATTGTGATATTTTATAGCCTGCTTTTGACAACATTGAGTGGATAAGGTAGTCTAGATTTCTGAGCTATTGTCAGTTATAGTTGAGCTCATCAGACTTCCTTCGAGATTCATCTGTTGGCAAGATTCCTAGTCTCCCACATGGATATGGCACATGGGCTAGATACATCTTATAGGCTCATAGAGACACTTTACGGACAACTAGAATTTATGAGGCAGTATATGTGTCTTTATTTGATTTTGGAGGTATGCCTTCTTCCTGGGCTCATGGGGTAGTAGAGTTCTGGGATGGTAGTAGTAACACTTGTTGGATTGACCCGGAGGAGTTGATAATTACACTTTGGGACTTACAGGCTGTGTTAGGCCTTCCAGTGTTTGGTTACCACTACGAGGAGTGCGTTCCACCTGATGAGGAGTTATTTCACAGGCATCCTTTAGTTGATAGTGATTGACAGGGCAAGTTAGCCATGCCATCTATTTATATTGATCTTCTGAACCATTATCACCTGGCTTTTCGGGCATTAGGATGCTCTAGATCATCACTACATTGCCTATGAGTGCATGGATTCAAAGTTTCTTATAGGATTATGCTCTATGTAAGTAGATTGTAGCACTACATGATCCTTTTTGATTGGGTGTGTCAGATGACAATTACTTATCTAAGGTGACTATGGAGCCTATTTTATTAGCAGGAGAGACTTCTTCAGTCATACATGGATTGAGCGAGGATTTGTTCTTAGCAGAATTCATAGTGACATGGATTTGCATTTTTGTGCTTCCTATTATAGGAATCATTGTTGTCAGCTTTGCGCAACCATGATTTCTCAAGGTAAGCGATTTCTAGAATGTTAGAGATTTATGGGGGGTGATTTAGGTTCTCTAGAGTTACAAGATGTGACTCTACCTTGGCAGTACTTGTATGCTTAGGTTCACCTCCACTTACATGATGCCTTTACTTATTTTGAGTATCTAGCATTCTTTTCACGATGAGGATATCCTACAGTCTTGCAATTATACCAAGCAACGTCTACTTTGGAGATGGAGCAGATTCAAATGTTTTTCTTTGCTCCTCATTTGGTTAAAGATCAATTTTTGTTAGTCTACCAGCCGAACATACTTGGTTTACCCTCTGACTTGATAGAGGTTGATCTTTATGATAGTCTTGATGAGAATGGTAGATATTCATTACTTCATGGTCGACGGACATTGAGAGTATCTGAGTACTTTTTCAGTATACGTCAAGGATGATTATATTATCGATTTGGACAGTCAGTTATTATAGAGAGTTACCAGCCCAACCGAGTTACACGGTAGTTTGGTTTCTTCCAGTCGACTGTTCATGATGGCAGGCCATTCATCCCTGGTGTAGTGGACATTAGGAAGATCAGGATGATTTCCCTTGAGAAGCATTACTTTACTGTTTCAACTATTTGGCTACATTTACTAAGACTTGGTACTGGTGCTCACTTTCGAAAAGCTCCTCCACAGAGTCACACAGGTGTTAGTTATACCTACCTCACCTAGGTATGGTTGTCCTTTGGTCCTTTCTTGGAGCGAGGTGCCAGGATATATGAGCGTAGGGTGAGGTTTGGGAGTTCCTCAACGTCAGTCACCACCAGCAGGTCAGAACAACGCTAGAGGTATAATTACTAATTTTCTCCTTTTCAATACTTTTGTCATCTTCTTTGTTGTATCATTAAAATATATTCAATGCATTTGATATTTTAATTTGATTCGTGATAGATGCAATAGATGAATGTGTCGAATGAGGACACCACTCATAGTGAGTTAGAGCTAGGATTCCATTCATTATCGGGGATCCTTCACGCCTTATAGACATAGTGCCTTAGATCTGGGGCTTGGTTGATTGTTCCATAAGTCCACCTGCATAGCAGTTTGTTACTTCTGATGAGGTGCCACAGGTATCAGGTAGCACTAGATATACTATTGAGGACTCTAGAGTTGGGCCCTCGAGCATGCCTATCTTAGATACTGCTGTCTCAGATTTTGCTACTCTTTCTATGGAGCCACTTTTCCCCGTTGAGTCTTACTCTGCCCATTATACTGAGGAGACTTATGAGGTGAGAGATCTTGTACCTAGCAGAGTTTCTATTGAGCCAGCACATAGCCCTAGAGCATATCAGATAGTGAGGGTCCTCGAGGATTGCGTCGCTTACAATACACCAGTTCAGTCGAATTTGTCATGTTCATGTATTTTACTTCCTTCTTTCATTCTTTAGTTGCACTTCTTTATATTTATTGTTTTATCTCATAATGATTATTTTCATTCATTTCTTGCAGTGCCTGGTGTAGATTATGAGTTTGAGATCTACCATCGACATCCATGTACACAAGATCCATGCGATAGAGGCATGTGGGATTATAGCTTGGTGTTTTTGAGGGATGTGGTTTCTAGGCTTACTCCAAACTCACCAGAGTCACTAGACAGTTTTACATCATATGCAAACACCATTCTGGATCTTCTAGCTCGCACTAGCTTGGAGGAGTAGGTTCTCAGGTACTTGGAGACTCTCTGTAGAGACGTAGAGTTTTTGATCCACGAGATGAGATAGCACAATATTGTCCAATCTGGCACTTCTTGCGAGGTGAGGTGTAGCCGAAGGGAGACGCACATGATGAGTTTGAGGAAAGTACCAGGCTCTAGATATGACCGCCGAGTTTGATAGATGTTTCTTAATTAGATGGCAGACCGCGGATCAGAGCTGAGTTGAGCAGGAGAGCTCAAGCGGGGTGGACCGCATGATATGTCAATGTAGGGAGGCGATTTGACTAGAGCTACTGATGCTTTACAATTGGTTGAGAGTGAGCATCAATCTTTAGTTGTTTATTCAACACAGCTTCAGGAGCTACAGTCTAGGTTCCCATGATGTACTTTTTCTTTTTTTGTTTCTCTTTCCATCAGTCATGTATTATCTTGTTGTATTAGTGGATATCAGCATTCCTCTATTACTTTTATGCATTTTACTTTGGCAGGCTTGATGAGAAAATTAGCTTTGATTTATGCTTTGAGCTTGATTAGATCATTTGAAAATATATTGAAAGATCACCCTATAGGCAATATATAGATTGATTTAAGACAGCTCTGAATTGAGACTTTTATTAGATTTTCTTGGTCTATCGATCAAGTAGAAAGATCTCTTGGATTCTGGTTGCTTGTAATCACTAAGCTAGATTCAATTTGAGATTGAACAGTTGTCATCGTTGGACTGATGAGCAAGGGCTCTTTTACTACGCCTTTTCCTATGGCTTGTTGAGTGAGGAGAGCATCAGCAACTCGGCCACATTTGGGCTTATTGAGTTTGACCTTTAGAACTTACTCAAGTCTTCAACTTAAGCTGTGATGTGTTGGTGATTTGATCATTGGACTAAAGAACAGGGGCTCTTTCACTGCAACCATTTCTTATGACTTGTTGAGTGAGGAGAGCATTAGTAACTCAGCCATTTATAGGCTTATTGTGTTCAACCTTTAGAACTCATCTGTGTCCTAGACTTTCAGGATGTAGAGGTTGATGTTTTTTCAACTCAGTTGATTGAAGCTCCCAAAATTGGGAATTCTTCTGACTTGATCTTTAGAATTTAGCGAATATGGGAGATAAACTTTTGATATTTAAGGCTATCTTTTTATGTGTAGAAATAGATTCTTTTTATTTCTGCATGAACTTGCTACTTAACAATAATAATTTTGGATATATTCAAGGATTTCAGCGTAAAGCTTGATGTCAACCTGAATTAGAATATATTCGAGGATCTTGTTATATAACATGATTTCAACTTAGTTAAATATATAAAAATGCCTCCTGTTTACACAGGAAATTCTAAAACACTTTGAAAAGCACTAAAATAATTCAAGAAAATATATCAATGTTTTGGTTGATACATTTGCTCTTAAAAGGGTTTTAACATGTAACATTGATTTCATCTATGTATAAAAATCTAAAATACCCCCTGTGTAGTAAGAGAAATTTCACAGAAAAGCTTTTTTCATCTTGAGTAAGTATATTTATTTAGGGATCTCGGCATGAAGCACGATGTCAACCTAAATAGATATACTAAAAAAAATATCTATGTCTTGTAGGGGGATTTCTATTATACCTTGAGAATGTATTTATCATGTATAATATTTTTTAGGTAATGACCATTAATTGGTGGCATTGTCTTTCTCCCTTTAAGTTAATGAGTTAGTATGCCCCTCCTTGATACACTTTCTCAATGACGAAAGGGCCCTTCCAATTAGGCTCAAATTTGCCACTAAATTTTTGATTAGGAATAATTGGTCTTCTCAGCACCAAGACCAATTCTCCTTTTGGAATGTTCAAGGTCACACTATATGGTCAAAAGCCCTGGACATCTTTGCTTGATAAACCTCCAGATTTTGATGAGCTTGCAATCTAATTTCATCAAGCGCGTCGAGTTCCTCCATTCTCAGGCGAGCATTTTGATCTTCAGTTAGATTGTATTGGATGGCTACTTGAAGTGACGATAATTCAACTTCAAGTGGAAGAACTGCTTCAGTTCCAAATACCAATGAATAGGGAGTGGCTTTAATTAGTGTCTTATAGGCAGTTTGATACGCCCATAGTGCCTCTATTAGTTTAGTATGCCATTCTCTCTTATTTTTAGTAAGGATCTTTTTGAGTAGCTTGACTAATGTCTCATTGAAGACCTCTACCAAACCATTTGCTCTTGGATTATATATTGAAGAGTACCATCAATCAATTTTATGTCGATCGATAAATTTATAAATTTTTGTATTTTTGAAAGCTGTGCCATTATCAAAAATTATTCGATGCAACACTCCAAATCTATAGACTATATTATGCGTAAAGAAGTTAATCACTTGATTAGTAGTAATTTCTTTAAATGTTGTAGCTTCAGCCCACTTAAAGAAATAATTAATAGCTATTAGGATAAAGCAGTGTCCAGCTGATGAAGACGGATTAATTAGTCCAATTACATATGTACCCCAGCATTCGAATGGCCAAGATGCTATTGTTGGGTGTAGTAGATTTGGAGGTTGATGGATTATATTCCCATGTACTTGACAATCATGACACCTCTTAGCATGATTGATACAGTCTCTTATCATAGATGGCCAATAATAGCCCATCCTTTTGATGCTTACTGCCATCTTGGGACGTGATTGATGTGCACCACAAAGCCCTTCATAAACTTCAACCACCACTTTGGTACCTTCATCTGTATTTATGCATCGTAGCCACATTTGTTCAAAGGATCTATGATATAAAGTATTGTTGATGAAAGCATAACACAACATTCTCTTCTCGATTTAAGCTGTCAGTAATTTATTACTTGGTAATTTGCCTTCTTCAAAGTAGTCAATGAAGGGTTGCCTCCAATCATGTATCTCTTCTACTATAAAGGCTTCATACTATTTTTCTGAGGCAATATCATGCTTAGC
This sequence comes from Cymbidium sinense, assembly GCA_021442155.1. NCBI lineage: Eukaryota > Viridiplantae > Streptophyta > Magnoliopsida > Asparagales > Orchidaceae > Cymbidium > Cymbidium sinense. The sequence continues at coordinate 12,945,584 of CM038217.1, read as the reverse complement.
TGTTCTTCTTATAACTCCTTGTTGATTTTAGGGAGAATGAGGAGCAACCTGAGTAACATCCTGCTATGTCAAATTTGATAACCCCTCTACCTGCGGAGATTGGTACTTTGCTGGCTCTAGAATTCATCGAGTAAATATCCCGATCATGTCATAATCACCATTCATACTTGCCATTTTCTTAGCTAATTTTGCTAAGCAATCTACTTTGCTATTCTCAAATCGAGAGACTCAAGTTAATGTGATATTTGATATTTGCTTATAAGCTCGAGAACTCTCTTGTGATAGAAAGTTAACTCAAGCTTATTGATTTTATAGATGTCAAGTACTTGATTTATAGTAAGCTGAGAATCGCCAAAAATATGCAAGTTTTGAATGCCTGTGATGATAGCTTATTCAAGACCTGCCACTAATGCTTCATATTTAGCTTCATTATTAGTTCTTGGCTCGGTCAACCCATATGATCATCTCATTATCTCTCTTTCTTGTTTTATGAAGATGATGCCGATTGCTGCTCTTACCCTTGAGAAATTTGGAGGTTGGACTTGTTTGAACGGTGAAGATCCATCAAAGTACATCTCCCAAATTTGTGATTCTTCTCTTTTATGAATGAGCATAATTTTCTCATCAGGAAAATCATCATTAAGATAAGAGTCTGTAGGGATGGGATGTGCAGCAAGAAAAGCTACTAAGAGTTGTCCCATTACTGCTTTCTACGGAACATATGTGAGATCAAATTGTAAAAGCAATACTACTCATCTTGCCAAGAGACTTGTCAATGCTGGTCTTATCATCAAGTACTTCAGTAGAGCGATCCTTTAGATGAGGGTAATCTTATAAGAAAACATATAATGATGGAGCTTTTGGACTGCAAAGATCAATGCCAAACAGTACTTCTCTATCGGAGAGTATCTCATTTCTACTCCTATTAATCTTTGATTGATATAATAAAGAGCATTTTCTTTGCTTTCTTCATTATGTTATGCCAATAATGCTCTAAGGGACTCTTCAAATGCAGCTATGTATAGAATGAGGGGCTTCCTGAGTAGGCACTATAAGGATTGGTGGATTTAACACGTAGCTTTTAATACTATTGAAGGCTTCTTGAGATTCCTTGTCCCATTTGAATGGAGCATCCTTCTTCATTAACTTTCCAAATGGTTGATAGCATTCTAATAGGTTTGATATAAATCGACAAATGAAAGCAAGCTGTCCTTGTAAAGAATGGAGCTAACGTAAACTCTTTGGTGAAGGCATCTCCATGATTGCCTTGATTTTAGTATGATCAATTTAGTTCCTTTGTTACGTACAATATACCTAAGGAATTTTTCATAGGATGCCCCGAATGCACATTTTAGAGGATTCATCTTGAGATCATATTTTCTGATTCTCTCCAATACAATTCTCAAATCTTCAAAGTGATTTTCACAATTTAAGCTCTTCACCACCAAATCGTTAACATAACATTCCACCTTCTGGTAATCAACTCATCAAAAATACACATCATGGCTCTTCGATATGTAGCTCCAACATTCTTCAATCTAAAAGGCATGATTGTGTAGCAGTATATACCAATTGGCGTCCTAAATGATGTGTGCTTCTCATCTTCAGGAGCCATATTAATTTGATTGTATCCCGATTATCTGTCACATAAATGAGAACATGTTATATTTGGAAGTATTGTCCACTAGAAGTTCTGATATTGGAAACAAAAAGTCATGTTTTGGGCATGCCTTATTTAGGTCCTGAAAGTCAATGCTAACACGAATTTGATCATTTTTTTTCCTAACTAGGATAATGTTGGCTATCCAATATGCATACTTCTCCTTCCGGATGAAGCCTACTTTGATAAGCTTCTTAGCTTTTGTAATTATTTTTCTTCAATCTCCAATCTCATTTTCCTAGGAGTTTACTAAATAGGCATCACATCTAGTTTAATGACAAGTTTATGAACTTCTACATCAGGAGATAAGCCTGGTATTTTAGAATAAGTCTAGGCAAAGTAATTTTTGAATTCACAAAGTAGAAATTTTAGCTCTTCAACTTTCTCATCAGGTAGAAGGGCACTGACAAAAGTTGGATGGGGATCATTCTCAACTCCTAGGTTGATTTGTTTGAGTTCATCTATAGTAGTTATTTGTCCACCATCTTCGAGTTCTTCAGGTGCAGGCTTGACTTCTACTTCTTCATCATTTGTAAGAAGAATTTCATGGAGATCATCTTCTTTGTAACTATTAGTTTCAATCTCAACTTCTATTATATTATAACAAACTTTATCTTGATGAGATTTATGGATGAACCCAAGACCTTTAGTGACGAACTTATCACTTCTTCATAATATTTGAAGACTTCTTTGATTCCACATCTTGCTAAAGATTTGAGTTCTATGTTTAGTAGTTTTAATATGAATTCCAAGCTTATGCATCATTCTTCATAATTTATGTGGATAGTATATTGATATTCTTGTTGGCACTATCTCATCAAAATTTTTTATGTTGAGCATGCTGATCAAAATTGTGAGGCTGAACTCTTTAGATTTGTAAAATAGAGTTCTTGTTTTGCCACTCTCACTCAATATTGGCACATAGAATGTTATCAATTCTTCAATGTCATCTGACTCTGCCAAGTGAGCTATCCTTCTTGATGTGACCTTCTGAACCCTATTTCCATAAGTAGATTCAAAGTTATAGTCTGAATTCAAATCACTTATTTCATACTTTATCTTTCTTGAAAGTTTATAAGTTCTCTTAGGTTTGACAAAAATATTTTCTTCCTCTTGTGTGTCACTTCTTAAGTGAGGAACTGATCTTCTTGATTTAGATGTAGAATCAAGTGCCTTAGGGAGAGTCGGCATTGCCTCTTTCGTCCTCTTTACTTCTGCTCTTTCACCTTGTGAAGTTGCTTTTTAGTTCCTGAAGTGGATGCTACCACTTCAAGAGGCTCTATTGACTTAGGCTCTTTAGGGATGAAATATTTTGCATCTTCATAGATCTTTACTTCATGGACGGACAATGGTTAGAGGTTGTTAGGAATTCTGAATTCTTCTCCATCTCTTAGGAACTTCATACACTGATGCATAGTTGATGGGACCATGCCATACTCATGCAGCCACAGCTGACCCAAGAGAGCTCTAAGTGATGTATCAGCATCGATTATATGAAACTTGGCTTCTGTATATAAATCCTGAAACTTGAGCTGGAGAATAAAAGAACCCAGGTTTTTCTATCCTTTCTCATTGAAACTATGAACCATCAACTTATCTCTCCCAAGATATTGGATATCAAGTGATAATTCTCTTAATTTTTTTAGAATCATAAGATTGATAGAAGATCCTAGATCAATCAATATTTGGTTGATTAATATGTCATCACTCTCTATAGTAATATATAGAGGATGGTTGAAATCTACAATTCCTAACATAAGATCTTTTTCAAAAAATGTGATTACTTGGAGATCTTGAGTTTGCAATGATTCAGTCATACATTTTTCAACAAAGTAAGCTTCATAACTTTCTAGATCTTTGAGAGCCTGTATCAAATTTTCTCGGAGGTCTTTTGATATCAAGAGAGCCTCCTACACACTTAGTTGTGCAGGATCTTTCATGTGTGATAGAATATTATAATATCTTTTGCAATTTTAGGCTTTAATTTAGGATTTTTGGGAGTGATATCTTCATTGACTTTGATTTGTTTCCCTTTGTCTTTATTTGCATTTCCCTTCTTTGTTGAAGGTGATAAGACTTTATCACTTCTCAACTGAACTTGGATCACCTTATCTTGCTCAAATTTCTCTGAAGAGGTAGTTTCTTCAAATCCACTTCTTATTTTATAGGATTGTCCAAATGGGCTAGACTCATTTTTCAACTTCATACATTTTATATGTGATGAAATTGATAAGTCTGACTCTTCTCCATTGGGGAAACATAAATCTTCATCTTAACTATTATCTTTTTGTTGAGTCATTAAATAAAATTCAGATGTTAACTCTTCAGGCTCTTCTTATTTTCCTAATAAGAATTTTGATGGGTTTGTCGAGTCTGTCTAACTACCCTTGTCATTTTGAAGTAACTGATATTGAAGAACATCTGATACCACATAAATGATTTGGCATGTCTTTACTAGACAAGATTCACCATTATCTTCTTCATCCAATTCAACAATATGAAGTTTAGGCATAAAGTCTATAAGCCTAAATTATTGTCTTGTCGGCTGGTTATACTCCACTAAATTATTAATAATCTTTCGAGTTGTAGTTCTCTTCTTGATCTTCTTTTCTTAGCCAGCTTCTTTGACTTATGAAGCCTATGTTTAGTAGACTGCTCCTAATGCTGTGATGAAATAGCCTTATCAAAATGCCACTAAAAGCCCAAATACTTAGTTTAGGCATCTCTTTTAAGTCCAATATAGGTTCAAGTGGTGATTTCTACTTAACACTAGGGTCAACCTTCAGCTGCTTCAATATTTTCATGGTCTTCTTAGAGACTAATGTTTCCCATTCTTCATTCGAAATCAATTTTTCTTTCTTTTTGTCTTTAATGGATGATATGAAAGTGGACATAATCATCCTTTTATACTCTCTTTTTAGGTTGACTAGAACACTATTGGATAATGTAAATTCACCTCGTCGATGCTTCCTTTCTAGCCAATTTTTGAAGACATAACAATCTTCAATAGGATGATTGATCATTCGATGGTAGGGATAGTAATTTGAATTACTGACTTGACCAGCTTCTTTAGGCCTTTAATTTTTGGTAATTGTAGACCAGCTTTGACTGCTTGTTGAAATAATTTAGCCAAACTGTCTCTTCCAAAGAAATATTCTTTTATCATCTTTTCCTTAGAGATGGCCGCATTTGTTCATCATCTCTTATTGCTTATTTTGGATGTGCTCCATCACTTGGAAAAGTCTGAGGTTTATCATTGCCTCCCAATACCAATTTTGGCTATGGATTAGAATGGACAAGCTTCTTTCCCTTATCATCATTATACATTGGCTATTTTCCTTTATCCATATTATAAATTACTCAATTTTCACCACTTGAACTATAGGAAGCACATGAGTTTCATTTCTTCTTAAGTCTAAAGGTTTGCTTCTCTTTGCATTATCTGTATAGACTTCAGACTTAGGGCGATTCAACTTTTCAAATTTGGCCACCCTATTGGAATATTATAATTATCACCATACATAAAAATGATATCATTTTATCATTCATATTGCCTATTAGCAATTGGATCGCATATTCTTCTTCTAATTATTGCTCACATTTCATGCTTAGGTTACACCAATGAGTTATAAATTTTATCACTGACTCATCTTTTCTTCTCTTGAAGAATAAGGTCGGTGTTATTTTCTCTTCCAAACCTATTCACATATTATCTCTTTCAAAGGTTATAACTGAATCATTCGATAATTTTGCATACCACTCAAAAGCGGTTAAGATCAGGCTTCTAACAAATTGATAGAAAAGTAGCGCATCATTCCCTCCTGTGTTACCATAATGTGGTGTTTTATTTTTGGGGATGTGGGATTCCACAAAGATCCGCAGATGTACTCATTAGGGTGATCGAGCATTACATTAAGGAATGATGTATTATATCGAGAGATAGAAGTAACCATCTTATAATAGACCTAATCACTTAATAAGGACTCCTAAGGACAATGGGTCTTCGAATGTACTAGAGATCTTTCCCCTACCTTACATGGAAAAGTAAAGTAGGGTTTATTTTAAACTGGGTTTGTTAAGTTCCTTATGAAGGCAAGCTCCCATAGTTAATTACATCCTAAGGAATGAGATTCCTTAGGAATACTCTCAATTAAGGTAAATGATCATTGTCTCCAAAGATTTCAAAGATAGGACTATTAATCAATTAATTACTTTTAGAAAATCAAGCGAGATTTGAGAAAAGGTAAGAGTTATTTTTGGAACCAAAGGGAGATGAGTAGGTGATGCTCATGATACTAGGAAACCTAGTGAGCATCCCAAACTATCATATGGTTGGGCTTTATATTTTTGAAATTGAGGGGAATTATATGTTTGAGTTGAATTTTTTATCAGAAATTCAGAGCTTACAATTTCATAATACAAGATTATAGAAATGCCTAAGAGGTGAGAATTTATGCTTGTAGCCCGTAAAGGGAAAAAATGACCTCATATCTTAAATCTAGGAGCTTTGGCAAGGGCCAAAGCATGACCTAAATCTAAGGCAAAAAATGGGTATATGGTTTACCTCCACAAGAGAGGATAAACCACCTAACTATTAGATTTACAACCACCTAGGGGTGGCTGCTAACTAACTCCTCTTATGATTTTAAATACATGTAGGCAAGTCTTATGCTTTGCAAGATTACTAGGCTATTGTTTATTTAGAAAGGAGACTAAGTCCTTAAACATACTCCCTAAGAGACTAGATCATGAAGGGCATGAATAATGACCTAATCTAATGCTAATTTTGTTAAGTTTTATTTTGATTTTTGGACATTGTTATTTGACACAGGCTATGAGATTTTATATGCCTAATGTATGAGAAGATTAGTTATGGGCCAAAATCAGAAAGAAGGAGCTATGTTTCTATCATGGCTTTCAAAGGTCAAGCCATTTTCTCTGGCAAAGGTGGAAGCCCTCCATTAGTAAGAGTGAAGTAATATGATTTATGCATGATGAGAGACATACAATATCCAGCTAAGGGGTTGCTAAATCTTTTATTATCTTGACTTATGCCTTAGGATTTAGGTGAGGTTATGAGTTATTTAATTTTAATTTTGAGTTAATTAATTAGATAGAAAATTTATTTTTCCCTAAGAGCCTAATCGCATTAAGCCATTCATCAAACAATGAAGAAACCAGGAAAATCATGCCATCCTAATTGTGCAATCATGAACAAAACATTAATCAATTTACAAAATTGGAGTAAAAAAATAAGAGGCTGATGTGATCAAGCTCTACCGCACAAACCCGAAAAGGAAAATAGTTAGCCGAGCTCTACTCTTATACAACCCGAAATCCAAATGAATAATTACAATTAAAAGGAATTCATGTTATGGGGGTCTTCATTCTTCATTATTCATTCTTCATTTTGATTTGCTTCTTTTCTTTCTTCTTTTTGGCTTGATTGGAATATGGTTGCTCCAAAGGCATCACATGGTGCATAAGACTTGGTCTTATGACCAATGTTTACTTTAATCCCCCATAACATTCATTCCAAATCTTAATTATAAAATTTACATAGAAATGGGAAAGGTAAATTTAAATAAACCTGCAAAATAAAGGTTAGCTAAACATACCACACAACCCAAGCAGTTATATGAATAAGTTAGACTTAGCACCCCACACATGAGTAACCAAGCCCACCTGTCCTAGTTTGGATTATGCTTAGGGGTATAAGCAACCGCATAAAGAAAAGCATTTATATTTTTATTACAAGCTTAAGCACAATCCCTCCAAAAGACATGATTAGGCTATGATCGTCCTATCATCCAGTCTACGCACATACACCTTAACATCCATTCTAAAAACATTATACCACAAAATAAAATCAGACATCAAACCATGCACTACCCTAACATAGAGCTAGAAATGGTGACTTAGCCTAATGTGTGTGTCATTTAAGGCTTGTGTGGCATGTCTTAGCTAGGCTTTAAGGTTGGAATTTTCTAAGTGTGAAAGATTCAATTTAGATGGTGGTTTTGGTTAAAGTGATTTAGTTGATTTGTCAATTTTAGTTGGTAATTTGATTCGATTTGAATGAACCTACACTTAGCAACTAAATGTTGTAAAGAGAAGAAAGAGAGGAGGACTCTCTTTCATCCCTACCTTAAAGTATTTCTAAGGTAGATTCATTTATGGATTTCCTTTTATGAATGTTTTAGTATGTATTTTTATTAATCCTAAGTTTAGATTTACTCTAAACAATCCTATTCAATAAGAAAGGCTTCTTAGGATAAGTTAAGGTGAATTATTATCACATAACACACACCCATCCATTTCTTTCCACCATGTATACCATGCATATGAATGATCCTAAGCATAGATATACATGCAATGCAAATTTTAGCACACTTTGATGATGAATGCTAAGAGATATTATTTGAAAATTTGGATATTCAATTGAATGCATGTCTTTATTATGTAAAAAAGAATGACTCTTTTATCGATTTACTAAATGCACATCCACATGTATGAAAGACATAAGTGAGTTACATCACCATTATTTTCTACACCAGGGGTGTAAGGTACATGATCTACTTAGGGCTACTTAAAGCCTCATAGCACCGAGATGTCCGACTAATATACCACTTTTTTTAAATACATGTAAATATACAAAAAGAAATAAATGGATGAAGAATCATGCAAAAGATTATGTTTGATTTAGTTGTTCAATTTACATGTGTAAATGTGAAGATCCTTCTTAAGTCATAACATAGAAATACGTAGGAATATATTTAAGCAAGTGTTGTGTTCTTTCAAATGAACTAATACACTTTGCAAATCCTATTCAAATCCATGTTAAGAGATGAGAAGAAAATAACATAATACACATTTTATGCTACAATTACATGCAAGCTTATAAGTACTTATAAGTAGCATCACTTCATTCATAATCTTTGATTTATAAGTTTTGAAAATAATTTTTGGTTTAATGGTGATAATAGCCATCATATTCTTAACTTTAGCCAAAACATGCAATTTGACATAAAGAAAACATTTTCTTTATTTGATTTTTCAAAAGAAATGAATGCATGATTTCATATGGAAAACAATATTTAAAATGCTTAGAAAGAAATAAAGGGATGTAAGCACATGACTTCATTCACCCCTAATTAATTCCTAAGGATAATCATAAAAATATTATTTAAAATGAATCAAAATTATTTAAAGAGATTTTTATTTTTGATTTAATTTGATTTTAGAGAAATGAGTTTGCTGGTCCTAACCCATTTCCCCATGTGTGAATCAATTTAGTTTAATTTTAGAACAATTAGGTTGATTTTATATTTTGTTTAGGTATGAATTAATCCATTAATTACCCTTACCTATACCACTTTAAATATAATTATTTATGAGCCAACATATGATATGCAACCACATGGAATTTAAATCAGAAAATACACCTAAGAAATAAAGGGGCCTAATACAATTGGCTCATAATTATTGATTAATTAAGCTAAAGGGTTTAATTAAGTACTTTCATAACCATCCTACACATGTAGTTTGATTATAATTTCTTTTGAAGTTTCTTAGGTTATTGAACACCTAAGAATCTACCCAAAATTAAGTGATTAAGTTCTAGAATGATTTAGTTTTTGAATTTGATTAATTAATCTAATTAATGAAGTGATTAAATCATTAATTAATTTGTAAATTAATTAAGTATTTACCCAAATGAAATAAACTTAAGGGAAGAGATAGGAAAAGAAATCATAATCTCATTTCCTAAGTCCATTCACTATTTCATGATGATTAGCCAACTTAATTAGTGAATTTATCACTATTTAATATATTAATTAATCATTTAATTAATTAAGAAAGTGATTAGTGGTGAATCAAGCAATTCTCCTAATTAACCTAATAATAAATTTGAAGAAAATCATGGGAGGCAGAGATCATCCCACTAATCAACCCTAGGAAGTTTGGAATTAATTATTACAGTAATTAAGGAGTAATTAGCCAAATTACATTTCTAATAAAACCCAAATTGAGTTAAAATCACTATTCAAAATTAATTAATTTTAATTTTTTATTATTCCTCTTTGAATTATCTTTAAAATGAACTTGAGTTTGTATTTTTTGATTTTTCTATAATTAGTTATAAATTTTGGAAGTTTCAGCATTAAAAATGAATTAATAAGCCTAATTAACCCTTAATCTCGCCATGGCGATCACGATGCAAAGGCGCTTTACACATGGTGTGATGATTTATTATATTTAAGTTGTCACATCCGCTGTTCATCGGCATGTTTTCCACAAGCCATCGACAAGATCGATGGCGAATTAATCTCATGGTTTAGGCTTAAATAGAGGGGTATGCATGATCTAATCACAGCCGTCCATTCCAATCACGCGATGATTTTCCTTCCTGAACATGAGAGATGTCACCGCTTCTCTTCATTCTTCAACCAGCTCGATGGGATTCAAAGATCCCACACCTTCGGAAGGAGTGGATGCACATCCAACGGTCAAGATCTCAAGGGATGACACTTTCCTTTAAAAAAGACCAAGCTATTTTTTCTATGGCTACAAATTTGAGTAATACCTCACCAGAGGCTATCACCGGCGCTTCCAACAGAGGAGGTAGCTTCGTCTAGTAGAGACGAAGCCCTGTTGAAGGTATCAATACTTGATTTGAAGTGGATGGCTAGGTTGACCAAGCTCCTCTTCAATGGTGATCGGGCTTGATCAAGGTGAGGCTTCCCGTGGTTTGGTGACTTGGAAAATAACTTGATTAAGCTCGATGAAGTCCCTTGATGGTGCTCATGAAGTTAATTTGGTTTTGATGGAGAATTGGATGAGTTTGGCTTTAGATTGACCTCCCCTATTTTAGTTTTGGGTAAAATCAAGAAAGAGAAATCAAGGGAGCTTGGAAATGGGTTTGGGAAGCTTGGGTGCTTGGTTTGATGAGCTCAATGAATTAAGTGCCTTGATTTGAATGGGAATGAGGGAGTATATCTCCCCTGAACGATCGGATCGTGAAGCATTGATTGAGATTGATTGAATTTGGGTGTTTAACATCCCATGTGAGTCATTTTGTAGGAGGAGGGAGAGCTCATGTGCTACGTGAGTGCATTTGGTGATCCAAGTGATCAATTTCTTGGAGGGGTCGGTTGGCCTTGTTGGGACATGGTGACCCAACCCATTGGGTCATGTTCCACCCTCCTTGGTATGTGGATCCACTAGAGGATGTCAAGTGGCCTTGAGAAGAAATGACCAAATTCCAAGTGAATCAGGATATCCTTTGACCTAAGGGTAAAATGGTCATTTGGCCTTGATTTTGATTTGGGCAGATTTGAAATGATTCAAAAATGGGTTGGGCCAAATTTCAAGTGATTTGGAGTTTATTTAGTTTGATTTGGTTCAATTTGATCTATTAAGGTCAAGTTGGGTTAAGTTGACCAATTGGTCAAATTGGGTCAAACCATGGGTTAGGTCAAGTTCAAATGGTCATTTGTAGCCTATGAGTATCATTGGTTTGGTTCAATTTGGTTTATATTTAGTTTTGGTTCATTTAGATTCATTTAGGTCAAATGGGTCAAGTTGACCAATTTGACCCATTTGACCCAATTGTTGGGTCATGGGTTGGTTTAGGTTTGGTTGATCATTTGAAATATATTGCAAGCTTTTTTTAATCAATTTTGATTTGGTTTGATTTCAAGTTGATTTGACCTTTTGGTCAAGTTGTATGGTCAATTGACAATTAGTTGGTCAATTAAAGCTTTGGTCAAGTTCAACAATGATTTGGAATGAATTTGACCAATTGGTTGCAATCAATTTGCATAGATCAAGATTTGACCATTTTGGCTTTTAGGTCAATTTGGGTTAACTTAGGTCAAGTGGCCAATAGGCTTGGTTTGGCTCAATTGATGCTGATTATGTTGATCATTGATTGATTTTAGATTGTTTCAAACAATTTGGCTTACAGTGAATTTTGTCTTGTTTAGGTTTCATTTGGACTAAGTGTTGACTTGATCAAAGGCTAGGTTTGACCCAATTTGAGTGATTGATTATCCTAAGATGATTGTTGTTCACAATGTGAGGCTTAGATGGGCTTAGTTCAATCCAATTTGGGTTAGATTAGAATTTAGCTCAGAAAGGTCCTTTAGGTCACTTTGGGTCAAGTGAGCCTAAATGTTAATTGACTTGATCAAGTTTGATAAGTTGAACTCACATATGGACTTTTGAAATATAAATCCAAGTGATTTGAGTCAAATGGGTTTTGGTTCAGTTGACAATTTCAAGTCAAAAGGGTGAACATGGGTTTGACTTGGGTTGGTTTGATTTTGGTTTGGTGATTGTAGTTTATGTTTATATTTGGGCATGTGATTGAAGGATTGATTGTTTGAAGAGAAAATCCAAGGGTTTGGATTGATTTGAGAATGATTTGGTTAAGTTCAAGGATTTGACTTGAAAGAGTATAAGTTGGATTTTTTGTTAGATTTTGGGTTTAGTTTGAACTGATTTTGGTTATTTGAATTTATATTTCATTTATATTTGTGAATATAAATGAGAATACAAATGGGTTATGAGAAAATCTTTTGAGTTTGGAGTGATTTGGAATTGGAATTTGGGCTAAGTCCATAAGATGAAATCAAAGGGCTTAGGAAAGATTTTGAGATTTGAATTCAATCATGAGTTTCAATTATTTGATTTGGAATTGATTCATGATCTGGATTTTGATTTATAATTTGAAACAATAAATTGAGTTTGAATTGATTTGAGTTTGGAATTGATTTGAATTTTGAATTGATTTGAATTTGAAATTGATTTAAATTTGAAATTGATTTGAATTTAGAATTGATTTGAATTTGGAATTGATTTGAATTTGAAATTAATTTGAATTTAAAATTTGACTTGAAAGAAGGATGCAAGGATTTGGTTCAAGGGGTAGGCAAGTTTTCCTAATACCCTTAAGGCATAACCTATTCCTATGGCTAATTGTTCTAAGTCTCTAAGGTTAGATTAAGTGTTCATCTAATCACTAAAAATGTCTTAAGACTAAGGAACTCTTAGTGTCTAGAGGAGTCATATGTCAAAGATGGAGAAGTTGAGAGCTCACTTCAAAAGTGAGGTCAAAATGGCCAATAGTGGTGTGAAGCGTATATCGTGTATTGATGTTGACCAAGATGATCAACAAAACATTCGAACTATCACAAGCACTAATTGAAATGATCTACTCCCAAACCCAAGGTGTAGAAATAATCAAGTGCTTACTGCAATGCAACTCCACTTATATCAAAAACATAAGCGAGTGAAATGGGAATCCATTAGGGATTGAGTATGTGAACTTTTCACTAGGGAAAAAGGTTCAAGTTATTCACTATGAAATCCACTAGGGGATTAGAATTTGGAATCCATTGGGGGATGAAAATGTGAACCCTCCACTACGGGAGAAAGTTCAGGTTGGGTTGAATTAATTTCACTGGGGGAATTGGAAAGATTTGCATCTCACTGAGGAGAAGCTGGTTGATTTGTTTGTTTAATTGACTCCACTGAGAAAGGTTGGTTGATTTTATTTTAGATTTTAAGTTTTAAATTTTTTTGAAGTGGACCCTGTTGGTTTGCGATGGATCATACTGAGAATGAGCTTATATCAGCTTAGACATATCTCAGATTTATCAATCCAAAGGGGTAGTTACCACTACCACATGGTAGCCTATTATCTAATTATGTGGTAAAAAAGATTAATTTTAATTTCTCTTAAAAAGAAAAAGTGTATACTTCTATCTTCACTCTATGCGGGATAAAATGAAGACAGAAATATACTGTTTCTTTTTTAAGCATTTCAGCATCACATAGATCTGCAGATGCTCTTATTAAGGTGATCAGGTAAGACATTGAGGAGAGATGTACTATCTCGAGAGATAGAAGTCACCACACAATGGACCCAATCAAGGACTCAAGGATAATGGGTCCAATGTAAAGATTCTTCTCCTACTTTACATGAAAATAAAGCATGGTTTATTTTAATCGTTAAGTTCTCACAAAGCCCATAGTTAATTACATCCTAAGGAAGGATTTGGAATACTCTCAAAGGTAAATTATCATTGTCCAAAGATTTTAATAGGACTATCAATCGATTTATTTTGGAAGATCAAATGGGATTGATCAGAGAGAGGGAGTTATTATCGAAGCCAAATGAAGATAAGTAGGAGATGTTCACGATGCTAGGAAACCTAGCCAACATTTCAAACTATCCTATGGTTGGGCTTTACATATTTTTGAAATTAATTTAATTTGTTTGAGTTGATTTTTTTTATTAGAAATTTAGGGCTTATGATTCCTCAACACAAGATTGTAAAATGCCTAAGAGGTGAGGATTTACACTTATGGCCCACAAAGGGGAGAAGCAACCTCAAAACCTAAATCTAAGGAGCTTTGGCAAGAGCCAAAAGCATGACCTAACTCTAAGGCAAAAATAAGTATTTGATTTGCCTCCACAAGAGAGGACAAACCACCCGACTGATTAGACTTACAATCGCCTGGGGGTGGCCACCAATTAACTCCTATGATTTTTAAATTCTTGTAGGCAAGTCACATGCTTTATGTAAGATAGCTAGGCTGTTATTCATTTAGAAAGAGACTAAGTCCTTAAACTCACTCCCTGATAGACTAGATCATGTAAGGACATGAAAATGACCTAGATCTAATGCAATTCATATTACATTTTATTTTCATTTTAAGACAATCATTTTGACTCGAGCTTATAGGATTCATATGCCTAATGTATGAGAAGTAAGATTATTGGCCAAAATCAGTGATATGGGAGGATGTGTGTTTCCACCATGGCTCTCAAAGGTCAAGCCAAGTTTCTCTGGCAAAGGTGGAAACCCTTCAATTAAGAGTGAAATAAGATGCTTTTGTGCATGATATTATAGAAGAAATACTTATCCAGCTATGGGGTTGCTAATTCTTTTATCTTGATTTTTAGCCTAAGCTTAGGTGAGGTTATGAGTTCTCTTTTTTAATTTTGAATTGTTAAATTTGATAGAAGATTTATTTTTCCCAAAGAGCCTAATCCACATCCAAGTCATACATCAAGTAAGAAAGAAACTAGGAAAAGGATGCCATCTTAATGCACAAGATAAATAAATCATCAATCAATTTATAAAGCTAACGCAAAATAATAAGAGGTCATTTGTGGTCGGGCACCACCACACAAACCTGAAAATAAATTGGGTAGCCGAGCTCTACCCTTATACAACCCAGATTACAAATGAATTAAGTACATTTAATTAAGGAATTCATTATTATGGGAATCTTCAAGCTTTATTTCTTCATTATTCTTTTCTCTTTCTTCTTTCTTTTCTTCTTTATTCTTTGGTTCCTTCTTTTAGATGGTTGGAAGGTGGATGCTCCAAAAGCTTCACATGGCACATAAGACATGGCCTTATAACCAATGCTCATCCTAATCCTCATAACAATCATTCCAAAATCCTAATTACAAAAATTACATGAAAAGGGAAAATGGAAATTTAACTAATACCTGCAAAATAGATATTAGATAAAATAAACCATACAAATCCCAAGCATGTATATTAGACTTAACACCCCACACATGAGTGACTAAGTCCACCTGGCCTAATGGATTATACTTAGCGGTATAAGCATCTGCATAGCAAAAAGTATTTTTATTTTTATTTATTACAGCGCCCCTAAGCACAATCCCTTGTAGAAGATAATGGTTAGACTAAGATCATTTATCATTCACGCACATTCACCCTAACATCCGCCTAAAATATTACATCATAAATAAAAGAAACATTAAACCACAAATCAACCTAAAGGTAGAAGTGGTGACTTAGTCTAATGTGTGCTTTGAGGTTTGTGGTATGCTTATGACTTTAAGTTTTCAAGTGTGAAGAATGTTCAACTTAGGAGGGTTTCATTTAAGTTATTTTGTTGTTTTGGGTTGATTTTATTTTTGTTTTGATTAGGTTCAAGTGAATCCTACAATTAATTATTGTTTAAAAGAAGGAAAGAGAAAGAACTTTTCCTTCCCCATAAGTAATTTCTAAAGTAGATTCATATTTTAATTTTGTTTAGTGAATGTCTTACTATGTGTTTTAATTAATCCTAAGTTTAGATAAACTCTAAACAAACCTATTCAAAAGAAAGGCATTTTAAGATTAAGTAAAGTGAACTAAATTCACAAAACACACATCACTTCATTATTTTTTTCATTATAATATGCATGAATGAATCCTAAGCATATCTATTAAATGGAAATGTTTAGCATACTTTATGATGAATGCTGAAGTTACTTAAGAAAATTTGAATGCTTATGATACATGATTTTCATTAAGTAGAAAAGGGGTTTCTTATCCAATTTTCACATGCACATATGAATGTATGAAAGGCATAAGTGAGTACAACACCATTGTTAGCACTAGGGGTGTAAGGTACAAGACCTACTTAGGCTACTTAAAGCCTCGCAACCCCGGGTTGTCCAAACTAATAAACCACTTTCCTTAAATACAAACATATGTACAAAAAATGAATGGAAAAAAAAAAATGCAAAACCTTGTATTTGTACTTTGAATTCATTTATGCAATTTATATGTGTAAATGTAAGGATCCTTATTAAGTTATAACATGAAAGGTGATAAGAGTAGATTTAAACAAGTGTTATGTTCTTTTAAAAGAACTATACACTTTGCAAATCTTATTGAAGTCCATATTAAGAGGAATGAAAGGAAGCAAACATAAGACACATTTTTATATTCACATACAAGAATAAACTATAAGTCGCACACTTTCTATTTTGGTAATTGATTCATATATTTTAAAAATAATTTGGAATTTAATAGTGATAATAGCCACTCATATTTCTATTTTAGTCAAAACATGCAATTTGACATAAAGAAAATATTTCATTTTAATTTTGATTTTTGAAAAGCATGAATGCATGAAATTTATATGACATACACATTTAGCATGTTAGAAAAGAACTAAAGTGATGAAAGCATGTAAACACATTCACCCTAATTAATTCTTAAAGACAATCTTATGAAATAAGAAAGCTTAAAGAAAATCAAATTGTTTTTAAGGAAGGCTTGATTTTCTTTTAAGTTTGATTTAATTTGAGAAATGTGAGGTGAGTTTGCTATTCCTAGCCCATTCCCACATATGTTGGTTGTTTTAGTTTAATTTTTAGGTGATTAGATGATTTTTATATGATGCATAGGTTAAGGTATGAATTAAACATGTTAATTATCCATACCACCTTAATAATCAAATAATTATGAGCCAATGAGATGACATAAAACCTCACCAAGAATTTAAATTTGCAATGCACCTAGGAAGAAAGGGACCTAATGCAATTTGGCTCATGATTAATGATTAATTAAACTAAGGGGTTTAAGTTAAGTAAAAATCTCACACATATGATTATTTGATTTTCTTAATTGTACTTAGGCTCTGAACACCCAGCATCTACCGATAGATTAATTAAGTTCTAAAAGTTTTAGAATTTTATGAAATTAATTAAGGGGTAATAGTGAATTAACCCTTAAGGATGAATTAAGGAAGAAAATGGGGTTTAGGGAATATCTTAAGGAAAGTATCCCAAAATTATTCCATAAACCTCACATTTACTTAATCAAAACTTAATTGACTCAATCAGAGGGTTAAACCATTAATTATAACCTTAATTAAGCTTAATTACATAAAGAGGGTCATTAGGAATTAATCAAGTAATTCCACTAATTAAACCACCAATAAATTCCAAGAAAATTAGGGGAGGCAGAAGTCATCCCACTAATCATGCTTAAGAAGTTTGGAATTAATCAGTGATGTAATTAGAGGGTAATTAGCAAATTAACATTCACAATAAAACCCAAATTCATAGAAAAGAACTATTCAAATTAATTAAAATTAATTTATAATATTATGCTCAATTATCTTTCTAGTGCAATTTATTTCATATTTTTTTGATTTTTCTAGGCTTAGATATGAATATTTGAAGTTTCCTCGATTAATTAATAATTAAATAAGCCTAATTAAATGTTTAATCCCATGCCACGGAGGTTGATGCATGTGCTTTCCATTACGATGGGATTGGATCTTTAATTATCACATCATAGCGCGAAGGGCCTAACTTTTGGAGGGATCGACGAGATTAAAGTCGCGGATTAATTGTGAGTGCTACATTTTTAATCAATCCAAAATGCATGGATGGATGGCCAGAGATTTATCCCTGTAATTCCCTGTGAGCAATGGAGACCGTTCATGTTCTAGGACAAGATCCAAGCTCGGATTGGGCTAAAATTTAGCCCACACATTCGTCATGCAACCTAGATCACATCTAATGGCTAAAATCTCATGGGATTAAACTTTCTTCTACAAAGCTCCACACTATGGATAGATTAAGCTCGAAAAAATGGTTTACCTCTAGAGGTGATCATAAATTATTTGGAAGAATGGTTTTCGTGGAGTGAGATTGATTTTGCTTTTCTTACCTTATTTTCTTAGAAATGTGAGAAGTTTAAACTTTCTCAGAAGCTTGAAGAGTATCTAGCTTAGTTTCTATGCTTCAATTCAGAATTAAGATTGAATTGACTTAGGGGAAGTATATCTCCCCCTCGAGCAATCGGACTACCGAGAAGGATTGTGCCATTTAGATCCAATTGAGCTCATTCCATGAGTTTGTTAGTGCATGGTGTCCTGAGTTCAATTTTGGCCAGTGGAATGGTGAACTCATGTGCTTGAATTGAGTGGAAGGAGGATTATCTATTTCAAGGCATGTGGTTGGCCATTGCTAGGTTGACCCAAACCCATTCGGTTGGGTGCAACACACTCCCAAGTGTTCACTTGATCCACTAAAAGAGTGTTAAGTGATTATGAAGAGGATTTGACCAAATTCCATCTGGGATTGGCAAAAATTTACCCTTTGACCTAGGGGTAAAATGGTCATTTGATCTTAATTTTAGTTTGGGCATGTTTGGTATGATGAGAAAATAGGTTTGGCTATGTTTCATTGAATTTGGAGTTTGTTTGATGTGATTTGGCTCATGTTGACCCATTTAGTTCAAAATGGGTCAACTTGGATCAAGTTGACCAAATGGTCAAATTGGGTCAAACCAAGGGTTGGGTCAAGTTCATATGACCATTGGAAATGTTTTGGTGGCTTTAGTTTAGTTCAATTTGGCTTAGGTTTGAATTTGGTTCATTTGATTTCATTTAGGTCAAATGGGTCAAGTTGACCAATTTGACCCATTTGACCTATTTGAGCTAGGTCATGGGTAGTTTTAGTTTTGGTTGGTCATATGAAAGGGATTGGTATCTTTGTTTCCAATCAATTTTAGTAAAGTTTGAATTTGGCTCAATTTGACTAAGTCAAGTTCATGGCTAAGCTAGGTTAGTTGGCCAAAATTTTGGTCAAGTTCAAGAAGTGATTTGGAATGAACTTGACCCATTGGTTTCAATTTGGCTTGATCAAGTTTTGACACATCTTGACTTAAAATGGTCAACTTAAGTGGTCAATTGGGCTAGGTTAGGCTCAAATGTTGACTTGGTCAAGTTCAAATATTGTTCATAAATGAGTTTGATCAATGGTTTCAAACAATTTAGCCTTTGGTAATTTTTTTTATAGTTTCATTTGGTTGAATTGGTCAATTATTTTGACTTTGACCCAATTTGATTGATTAATCATCTCATGATGATTGCGATGAGGTAGATGGCTTTAGTTCAATCCAAATTAGGATTAGAATTTGGCTCATGAGTAATTTAAATCACTTTGGGTTAGGTCAAATGGCTTGGTCAAAGCGATTTGAGTTTGATTGAACTCACATATGGACTTAATTTGAAATAAATCCATTTCAAGTGCTTTGTCAAATGGTTGGATCCATTTGACAAGTTCAACAAAGAACATGAGTTTGATTTGGGCTTGATTTTTGAATTGAGTATTGGTTAAGTGATTGAAGTTTGTATTTATATTTGAATTCATGGTTGAAGCATTGATTAAATCATGAAGAAAAATCAAGGGTTTGGCAAGATTTGAAATTGATTTGGCTAAGTTCAAGAATTTGACTTGAAAGGCTTAGATTGGATTTTGAATGAATTTGAGTTTGATTTGGTTTTGGTTGTTTGAATTTATATTTCATTTATATATGTGAATATAAATGAGAATATAAATGGGTTTTGAGAAAATTTCATGAATTTGAACTGATTTGAAGTTGATTTGAGCTAAGTCCTTAAGAGGGAATTAAAGGACTTATGAAATATTTGAAATTTGGATTTGATTGCTGGATTTAGTTTGATTGATTTGAATTTATATTTCATTTATATATGTGAATATAAATGAGAATATAAATGGGTTGTGAGAAAATTTTATGAATTTGAGATGGTTTGAACTTGATTTGGGCTAAGTTCTTAAGAGGAAATCAATGAACTTAGGAAATATTTCAAACTTGGAATTTCAATCATGGTCTTCAATCATTTGATATTGATTTGAGTTTGGAGAAAATCAATTAAGATTGATCTGGAGTTTGAGAAAATCAATTAGGATTGATTTGGAGTTTGAATTGAAGGAACAAAGTGACGAATGTGGTTCAAGCTATAGGGTAGGAAAATTTTCCTAACACCCTCAAGGCATGACCTATTCTATGGCTAACTCTCTAAGTCTCTACGAATGACCTAATCGCTAGATGTGTCTTAAGACTAAGAATCTCTAAAGTATAAGAAGAGTCCTATATCTAAGATGGATTGAGAGCTCATCAAAATTAGTCAACACGACTTACATCTTCCGTAGGATTTGAGTGATCTTGGTGACACAATGAGTCAGACCCAATCTTAGGCTGGCTATTGAGTGAATGGCGCTGGGGTACTTAAAGTATCTCAAAGATAGTCAAAGTTAATTTCATTTTTTAATTATATTTGATAGATCTCATCGGTTTGTGATGTACTGCATTGAGTAGGGGCCATGTTGGCCTTGATCTAACTCAGATTTATCGATCCAAAGGGAGTAGTTTCCTGACTGAAGGGGAGAACTATCCAACCAAAGGGGTGCCTTTTGATTTACAATGACCAATTCAGGGAAGAAAGCACAAGGACTCACATCATTCCTGAATAAAAGACCACTGGGGTGGCACATTAACAAAGTAATATGTCAACCCGACCTAGGGCTGCCCGTCAGTTTGTGATAATCATGCTAGAAAGAATGCGTAGTAGGCTTATATCTTTCAGAGAGAAATGACCGCCGGGGTAACCTGTTTGTCAAAAAATAGATTGAACCTGAACTAAAGGAAACTACTTAGAGTTCTGACATGAGTACTTATCTCTACTCAAGAGTAGTCAGGCAATTCCTATAGAGAGTTCTGCTGACACTACCCTAAAGATAGGATGCTTGCTTGGGAAAGGGGCCTCTCTGGGCATGAATTCCTAATCCACAAGCGAATAAAATTTATTTATTTGTTTATCATGGACCCTATTGGTTTGCGAGGGATCATACTGAGAAGGAGCTTATATTAGCTTAGACCTACCTCAGATTTACTAAACCAAGGGAGAATCTGTGCATTCGCTGGATGAATTCTCTGACCACAGGGGTGGCTACTAGGAAATGGGGAATGTCCAGTACAAGAGTAGCCCGGGTAGTATCTAAATGGGGTCGCAAAGGATGTGATCCAAGTAGAGTGCTCGCAGGGGAGGGGCCGCTAAGGGCTTTATCCAAAACCTTGGAGAAGATAATGTTTATAGGTATTTGGTGGCCAACTCAAGGAGAAAGCGCGGGGACTCATATCTGCCAAGAGTGGTGTGTATCCATCGGGTGAGTCGCTGTCAGGATAGCAAACATCAACCAACTTATGGTTCTCGTCGGTTTGCGACAATCAGCCTAGAAGAAAGCATCAGGGACTCATATCCTCCTACAGCGGAACTGATTGTCAGGATAGTCTATCTTCGACTCGACATGGTGACTACTGAGTGAAAGCCATTGGGGAACTTATATCAACTTAAAAGTAGTCATGAGGAAAGGAGCCACTAGGAGACTTATCCTAAGCCTCAAATATACTCGACCTAGTCAGTGCATGATGGCTAGTTCAAGAAGAAAGTGTGTAGGCTTACATCCTCTTAAACAGAGTCTACATGAGGTAGCTTACTAGTTGAGCAGTATGGTATACCAAACTAGCAAGGCACTCATCAGTTTACAATGGTCAAGTCAGGAAGAAAGCACGGGGACTCACATCTGCCGGACAGATGACCATTGGGGTGACAGACTAGCAAGGTAGCATATCAACCCAACCTAGAGCAACTAATGACTGAGTGCCACAGAGGGATTGCTCCCACATCAAAATAGCCCGAGATAAAAGATATGTATTTATTTTTATGCTTATGTTTGTGTTTGTGTTTGTGGTTGTTGTTGTGTTAAAGGAGGACAGGATGCCACTTGGGTTCTCTTACACCTATCCTAAAACACGCTTAAGAGTTGATGAAATGGTGCCACGAATGGTAGTTGTGATCCAACCAAGAAAGGATGCCGCTTGGGTTCTCTCACACTTAACTTAGTTGTGCTAGTAGAAAAAGGATACCTCTTGGGTTCTCTTACACCTATTCTAGTAGCATCAGGGGAATCGTGTTCAATTTATGTTTGTGTAGTGAAAGAAGGATATGATGCCTCTTGGGTTCTCTTACCTACTCTAAAACACATCATGGCGGATTCACAAATAAGCAAACAATGCTTCAAAAGAAGAGAATATTTTGATGAATTGGAATGAAATTTTTTTTAAGATAATTATTTTCAAACATGATTTTATGGGGAGTATTTCTTCTAATAGAGCCCATTAATTGGAAGCATTGGGTGTTTCCCTTTACAATCAATAAGCTGATAAGATCCTCCTTGGGAGGCCATCTCTATGACAAAAGGGCCTTCCCAAGTGGGTTCAAACTTGCCTCCCATCTTTCGACGGGCAACAATTGGTCTCCTTAGAATCAAAAGAAGCTCTCCTACTTGAAAAGCTTTAGGGCAGACCAGCTTGTTGTGAGCTTGAATCATCTTGGCTTTATATAACTCGAGGTTTTAGCATGCCTGTAGGCGTCTCTCCTCCAAACCTTCGAGCTATTGTAACCGTAACTTGGCATTCTACTCTGTAGTGATTTTACTACCCATTGTTATCCTTAGTGATGGGAGTTGAACTTCTAATGGTAAAATGACTTTGGACCCATATACAAAGGAGAATGAGGTATCTTGAGTTGGAGTTCTGTATATGGTGTGGTATGCCCACAGACCTTCAACTAGCTGCTCATGCCACTATTATTTGTTATCGTCAACTATTTTCTTTAGTATCAGGATGAGAGTTTTATTGAATGCTTCTGCTAGGCCATTCGCCCTAGGATAATAGATAGTGGAGTATCTCCAATCTATATTATGTCTTTTGGTGAAGCTATTGATCTTGGTTTTTTTGAATGCAGTACCATTATTGGATATAATTCATCAAGGCACCCCGAACCTATATACTATATAGTTCTTGAAAAACTAGAGCACATACCGAAATGTGACCTCGAGTGGGATTCCTAAAAAGTAATCGGTGGCACTAAATGAACCGGACCCTTGGATAAAGGAGGATCGATCAAACTCGCTATGTCGGTACCTCCAACACTCAAACAGACATGAGGCCAATGTAGGATGTAGAATGTTGTGTGCTTGATGTAGGACCACACTGTGTACCTGACACAGAAGGAATATCCTAGCTACGTTCATGCAATCTATGATCATCAAAGGCCATTAGTATTCTAGACTCTTGATCTTTCTTTCATCTTCAGATTGGATTAATGCGCTCCACATAGACCTGAATGTACCTTGGTCACGATCTTACGGGTTTCATGTTTGTCTAAACAGCATAACCATATTTGATAGAAAGATCGTCAGTACAAAGTGCCATCCACGAGAGCATAGGAGAGGGCTCTATTTCACTACTCTCTTTAAGTAATCTATGAATAGTTGCCTCAAATCCTACTCCTCATCCTTTTTAGCAATGACAACCTCCCCTTCAAGAGAAAGTCTCTCGACGAGTTCAACATCAATAAGGGATAGGACTTGTCTATTTTGGACCCTTCTTGGAACGGACTCATCTTCTGTACATGCCAATTCCTTGGCGAGTTTGGCCAAAATATATGCTACTGTGTTCTCTCCTCGAGGAACCTTGTAGATGGTGACCTCAGAGATTTGGGCCAACAACTTCATGGTGTACTCGTGGTTGTGACGAAGCTTAGGTTTTAGAATCTTATAGGACCCAGCAATCAGGTCAATGACTAGTTGAGAATCCCTATAGATGTTGATGCTTTTGACACACACTGTAATAGCTAACTCTAGAACAACAATCAAAGCCTCATACTCGGCTTCATTTTTGGTGCATGGATTAGAGAGATAGTACAAGAATCTCATCACATCATAGTTTGGAGTTAGAAGAAATAATCCTACCCTTACCTTTCCTGGAAGAGTAGATCATGGTTCTTCTCCTGAAGGAAGCTGCACCATCAAAATATATCTCCTAATGGTGAATGCTAGTGTTCCCCGAGTTCATGATTTGTTCATCAGGGAGGTCATCACTAAGCGGAGAGTCAACAGGAAGTGGGTGTGTTGCTAAGAAATCTACTAGTACCTGTTCTTTCACCGCACGGAGGGGTACGAATATAATATCGAATTGTCAGAGAACCATGGACCAGCGTGCCAGCCATCTGGATAATGTTGGCCTGGTCATGAGATACTGCAGTGGATTGATTCTTGAAATCAAGTTTACCTTGTGAGAAAGCATGTAGTGGTGTAGCTTTTTAGATGCAAAGATTAAGCTAGGCAATGTTTCTCAATAGGTGGGTAGTTTACTTCAGCAGGGATCAAATGATGACTGAGGTAGTAAAGAGCATTCTCCTTCCCTTCATCGATGGTTTGAGCCAACAAAGTGCCAAGGGAGTCATCCAATGCAGCAGTGTAAAGGATAAGTGGCTTGTCTGGGATAGGGGCTGCTAGAACTGGCGGCTTCATTAAATATTGTTTGATGTCTTCAAAAACATGCTAGTACGTATCATCTCACCTGAACTTAGCATCCTTTTTGATAAGTGCTGAAAATGGCTTGCATCTCCCTGATAGGTTGGAGATAAAGCAGCTTAGATACGCCCAACCGCCCTTAGAACGATCTGAGTTGGTTTAGAATTTTAGAGGGTGACATTTCTAAGATAATTTTGATCTTTCTAGGTCTATTTCTATTCCTGGTGTTAGACAACAAACCCAAGGAATTTCCCTGAAGCTACTCTAAATGCACACTTTAGGGGGTTCATTTTGAGGTTGAATTGTCTTAATCGTTCGAAAACTAAGTCAAAGAGATGGTCATCCTTTTATTTGATTTTGATTACTAGATCATCAACATAGCATTCAACTTGATGATGAATGAGTTCATTAAAGATTTGAGTCATTGCTCATTGATATGTAGCACTAGCATTTTTAAGGCCGAAAGGCATGACCTTATAACAATAGGTTCCGATCGGAGTTCAAAAAGTAGTGTTTCTTTCATCCTCAAGGGGCATCTTGATTTGGTTGTAGCCAGATGAGCCATCCATAAAGGAGAATACTGCATGAGATGAGGCAATGTCCACCATTAATTTTGATATACGAAGAAAATTCATCTTTAGGACATGCCTTATTTAAGTCCTTGAAATCGACACATATGTGAATATGGCCATTCTTTTTCTTAACTGGCATAACACTGGCTAACTAGGTTGGGTATTTTTTTCCTTGATGAAATCAGCATCGATCAGTTTCTTGACTTCAGCAATGATCTGTTGTTCGATTTTTAATCACATGCGTCTAGGAGCTTGCTTGATAGGGGTTAGCGTTAAGGTCTATTGCTACTTTATGGACTACTATGTCAGGAGATAATCCGGGCATCTCTTCATAACTTCATAAAAAGTAGTCCTTAAACTCAATCAATAGCCTAACTAAGTCATTGGTTTCTTCTTCATTCAGTAGAGAACTAATGTATGTAGGGCGTGGATCTTCTTCTATCTCGAGATTGATTTCTTTGAGCTTGTCGATAGTTGAATGGATTTCCTCTTCAAATTTTGGAGGTGCATCTTTAATTTAGAGATGATCAGGATCATCTTAAGTTTCTAAATACACTTCCTCATAAGAGTTGGTGTGGTTTGAGAAGATCTTATCAGGCTCCAGATGATTAGTAACAACTAAGCAGTAACCATCATCATTAACTGGACCCACTATACTGAATCCTAGCCCTAGACTTGATTGTGCATCCCTGCCTTTATTGTTCCATGCCTTCTCAAATACTCCACTTTGTAGACATGTATAAGGAATCAAACTTTTTCTTTGCAAGACTATGAACACAAGGCGAGTACCAATCAAAAGTTAATTTCATTAAATCTTGATATAAATTATCCTCAAGTTCTACATCAGCTTCTGGACTTGAGGATGATGATTAATAGGAATCTCTTAGGCTTGACATCCATGGAAGACCTAGGGGTTTCCTTAACTACTAAACCTTCAACTTTTTGAGAAGAAAGTGAGGTTAGAGCTAAAGTTCCCAACTGCTACCTAATAGTTTTACATAATCTGATTCAATACATCTTGCTTTGGAGGCTGGTCGCCATTGTCCTGTCACCTCCAATGAAACCCGAGAGGGTTGGTTAATCACATGAGACTCATCCTCAGTGGATTCCAAATCTATGTGAATAGCGGAGTACTCACCAACTGAACATAACTCTGTTGGTCACCACCGGGGTCTTCCTCCTCTAGAATTGCCTCTGTATCTACCTCTACCTCTGCCTCATGGAGGTCAAGTCATCCTACTCATGTGTTCATATGGTGGAATGAACAGGTGGAGGCAGCTCTACCTCTTCTGTCCTTGTATTTTCCTTTTTTACTTTCTTTTTTTTTTCTTTTTCTTTTTCTTTTTCTTCTTTTTTTCTTCTGTATTTGAATTTTGAACAAGTTTGTGAGAATAGACATTTTAATTTTGAGGAAGATAGTAAGTCGCATCCTCATATATCTCAACCTCTCTAACTAAAAATGGTTTTTCATCTCCTTTGACACAGTATTCGATTCCATCTTTTCAAAACTTGATGCACTAATGAAGTGAGGATGGAATCATCTTGTTTTGCTGTATCCAAGGTCTATCGAGCAAAGCAATGAATGATATATTCGAATCAATTATATAGAACTTGGCTTCAGTCTTCCAGTCACCTATTTCCAAAGGTAACACTATGGAGCCTAAAGCCCTCTCACGCCTGTTCATTAAATCCTTTCAACATCATCCAATCTCCTCAGAGTGTAGAGAAGTCAATCTTCAAATAGGCAAGAGATTTCAAGCTCATAATGTTCACCAATGCACCTGGATCAACCTAAACCCTAGAAAGTCTGAATCTACCCATATCCACTATGACGTAGAGGAGACAGTTGTGCTCCATGTCCCCCAGAAAAAGATATTCATCAGTAAATGTGACTCCCTGGGCTTCTCTTGCATAATGTGCCTCCTCACCAACAGCGGTCAGCTGAGCTAAGCATATCTCTAGATCAAGAAGAGCCTTGATTAATGATTCCCTCATCTCTTTGGATAAGACAAGGGCATCATAGATGCTTAACTTAGCTGTCAACTTTCTTAGGTGAGCGAGAACATTATAATCAACTTTGGGCTGATTCTCCACAAACATATCCATGAGTGGAGCATCCTATGGAGGGGCTTCTTGTTCGTTGGAACCAATGACTTATTTTCCCTTATCTTGAGGTGTTGCCCTATGAGGTAGAACCTTGCCACTACGGAGGTTAACTTCGGTGACCTCTTGTGGTAGTTTAATGGAAGATTCTACCTGCTCGTCAGGCATACCTACATCTTCTCTTATAGGACCCTTGGAATCAGATGATTCCAAGTCTATCTTAAAAGGTGAACCCGTAGTATTCAGAAAAGGAAAGTCCAATTCTAAATCAAAAAGAGGATGATCAGAGTTGTTATAATTATTTAGCCTTGAAGAGTCTACTAAAGGAGTAGAATCAGATAACCCATCAAAAGTGACATAGATGTAGTCCAAATTAGTTTTATTCCTCGATTTCTTAGCTCTAAAAGGAGGTATATAGTAAAAATCTAGTAAAGTAAGTGGGGGTGAGGGATTTGATGCCCTCATACACCGATACAATATCTCTACTAGAAGAAGAACTAGCTTAAGTAGAAGTGTCAACAAGTAGTAGTTGCAAATGGAATGGAGGTAATTTTGGTGATTACTTAGCTATTTGAAAATAAAATCTTCATTTAATAAATTTCGGTATATTGAATGAGGATGTTCATATGTGCTTTTTGAAAGTTGGTTTTGATTTTATTTAGAAATAAAATCTTCATTCAATAAATTTGGGTATACTGAATGAGGATGTTCATATGTGCTTTCTGAAAGATGATTTTTGATTTTACTTAGAAATTAAATCTTCATTCAATAAATTTTGGTATATCGAATGAGGATGTTCATATGTGCTTTTTGAAAGATAATTTTTTTATTTTATTTTTGAAAAGATCCTACATGTAACAATCTTGAAGATTATTAGATGAGGTTGAGTTATATGTATTTTATGAAAATTTTTGTGCAAATATTTTATTGTGTGAATTTTGGAAAAGTGCTTTTAAAAAGTGATATTTTTATAAGGGATTTATTTTTCTTCATTTCTTTTTGGAATAAAATTTACCTTACCACAGAGATGGTAAGAAAAAGGTCTTTAGTCAGCTCTTTATTAAATTTTGTTTTCATCTATCGGGTGACCCAACAGGGGTTTTAAGACCTATATGGAGTGAGGTCCTAAAATCAATAGGATGTTAGCTAGCTTAGCTTAAGACTAAAATGAACTAAGTTCCAACAAAAAAGAAAGATAGTCTCAGACTCATATGAAATACAAATCTACTATCAATACTTGGAAATAATGATCATTTACCAAAGATGGAGAGAGGAACCATCCCCAGCGGAGTCGCTAGAAAAAAATTATGGTGTTTTATTTTTGAAGATGTGGGACACCATGTAGGTGATCGGGCATTACATTTAAGAATGATGTACTATCTCGAGAGATTGAAGTCACCATCCTATAATGGACTTAATCACCTAATAAGGACTCCTAAAGATAATGGGTCTTCGAATGTACTAGAGATCTTTCCCCTACTTTACATGGAAAAATAAAGTAGGGTTTATTTTAAACCAGGTTCATTAAGTTCCCTATTGAGGCAAGCACCCATAGTTAATTACATCCTTAGGAATACTCTTGATTAAGGTAAGTGATCACTGTCTCCAAAGATTTTAAAGATAGGACTATCAATCAATTAATTATATTTAGAAAATCAAGTAGGATTGAGCAAAAGGAAAGAGTTATTTTCGGAACCAAAGGGAGATCAGTAGGGGATGCTCATGATACTTGGAAACCTAATGAGCATCATAAACTATCCTATGGTTGGGCTTTATATTTTTGAAACTGACGGGAATTATATGTTTGAGTTGAATTTTTTATTAGAAATCCAGGGCTTATAATTTCATAATATAAGATTGTAGAAATGCCTAAGAGGTGAGGATTTATGCTTGTAGCCCACAAAGGGAAACAATGACCTTAGATCCTAAATCTAGGGAGCTATGGAGAGGGCCAAAGCATGACCTAAATCTTAGGTGAAAAATGGGTATATGGTTTACCTCTATAATAGAAGATAAACCACTCGACTCTTGGACTTACAACTGCCTGGGGGTGGCCGCCAACTAACTCCTCGTACAATTTTAAATACATGTAGGCAAGTCTTATGCTTTGCAAGATAGCTAGGCTATTGTTTATTCATAAAGGAGACTAAGTCCTTAAACATACTCCCTAAGATGCTAGATCATGAAGGGCATGAATAATGACATAATCTAATGTAAATTTTGTTAAGTTTTATTTTGATTTTTGGACATTATTATTTGACACAGGCTATGAGATTTTATATGCCTAATGCATGAGAAGATTAGTTATGGGCCAAAATTAGAAAGAAGGAGGTGTGTTTTCACCATTGCTCTCAAAGGTCAAGTCATTTTCTCTGGCAAAGGTGGAAGCCCTCTATTAGCAAGAGTGAAGTAATATGATTTATGCATGATGTGAGACATACAACATCCAACTAAGGGGTTGTTAAATCTTTTATTATCTTGATTTATGTTATAAGCTTTAGGTGAGGTTATGAGTTGTTTAATTTTAATTTGAGTTGATTAATTGGATAGAAAATTTATTTTTTTCTAAGAGCTTAATCGCATACAGGCCATTCATCAAATAATGAAGAAATTAGGGCAATCATGCCATCCTAATTGCGCAATCATAAACAAAACATCAATCAATTTATAAAATTGGCACAAAAGAATAAGAGACTGATGTGGTCGAGCTCCACCACTCAAGCCTGAAAAGGAAAATGGGTAGTCGAGCTCTACTCTTATACAACCCGGATTACAAATGAATAATTACAATTAAAAGGAATTCATGTTATGGGTGTCTTCATTCTTCATTCTTCATTTTGATTTTCTTCTTTTCTTTCTTCCTTTTGGCTTGATTGGAATATGGTTGCTCTAAAGGCATCTCATGGTGCATAAGACTTGGTCTTATGACCAATGTTCACCTTAATCCCCCATAACATTCATTCCAAATCTTAATTATAAAATTTACATGAAAATGGGAAAGGTAAAGCTAACTAAACCTACAAAATAAAGGTTAGCTAAACATACCACACAACCCAAGCAGTTATATGAGTAAGTTAGACTTAGCACCCCACACATGGGTAACCAAGCCACCTATCCTAATTTGGATTATGCTTAGGGGTATAAGCAACCTACACGGCAAAAGCATTTATATTTTTATTATAGTGCCCCTTAAGCACAATCCCCTGTAGAAGACATGATTAGGCTATGATCGTCCTATCATCTAGTTTACGTACATACACCCTACCAACTAGTCTAAAAATATTACACTACAAAACAAAATTAGATATTAAACCATGCACCGCCCTAACATAGAGCTAGAAATGGTGACTTAGCCTAATGTGTGTGTCATTTAAGGCTTGTGTGGCATGTCTTAGCTAGGCTTTAAGGTTGAATTGTCTAAGTGTGAAAGATTCAATTTAGATGGTGGTTTTAGTTAAAGTGATTTAGTTGATTTGTCAATTTTAGTTGGTAATTTGATTCGGTTTGAATGAACCTACACTTAGCAACTAAATATTATAAAGAGAAGAAAGAGAGGAGGTCTCTCTATCATCCCTACCTTAAAGTATTTCTAAGGTAAATTCATTTATGGATTTCCTTTTGTGAATATTTTATTATGTATTTTTATTAATCCTAAGTTTAGATTTACTCTAAATAATCCTATTCAACAAGAAAGACTTCTTAGGATTAGTTAGGGTGAATTATCATCAAATAACACACACCGATCCATTTCTTTCCACCATGTATATCATGCAAATGAATGATCCAAAGCACAGCTATACATGCAATGCAAATTTTAGCACACTTTGATGAAGAATGCTAAGAGATATGATTTAAAAATTTGGATATTCAATTGAATGCATGTCTTTATTATGTAGAAAAGAAGGACACTTTTATCCATTAGCTAAATGTACATCCACATGTAGGAAAGACATAAGTGAGTACGACGCCATTATTTTTTACACTAGGGGAGTAAGGTACAAGACCTACTTAGGGCTATTTAAAGCCTCGCAGCCCCGGGATGTCTAGACTAATATACCACTTTTCATAAATACATGTAAATATACAAAAAGAAACAAATGGATGAAGAATCATGCAAAAGATTATGTTTAATTTAGTCGTACAATTTACATGTGTAAATGTGAAGATCCTTCTTAAGTCATAACATAGAAATGCATAGGAATAGATTTAAGTAAGTGTTGTGTTATTTTCAAATGAACTATACACTTTGCAAATCCTATTCAAATCCATGTTAAGAGAAGAGAAGAAAATAACATAATACACATCTTATGCTATAATCACTTCAATCATAATCTTTGATTTATAAGTTTTGAAAATAATTTTTAGTTTAATAGTGATAATAGCCACTCATATTCTTAACTTTAGCAAAAACATGCAATTTGACATAATAAAAACATTTTCTTTATTTGATTTTTTAAAAGAAATGAATGCATGATTTCATATGGCAAACAATATTTAACATGCTTGGAAAGAAATAAAGGGATGTAAGCACATGACTTCATTCACCCTATTTACTTCATAAGGATAATCATATAAAATGGGATTATTTAAAATGAATCAAAATTCTTGAAAGAGATTTTTATTTTTGGATTTTATTTGACTTAGGAAATATAAAAAGGGTTTGCTGGTCCTAATCCATTTTCCCCATGTGTGAATCAATTTAGTTTAATTTTAGAACAATTAGGTTGATTTTATATTTTGTTTAGGTTAAGGTATGAATTAATCCATTAATTACCCCTTACCTATACCACTTTAACATAATTATTCAAGTAATTATGAGCCAACATATGATATACAATCACATGGAATTTAAATCAGCAAATGAACCTAAGAAATAAAGGGGCCTAATGCAATTGGCTCACAATTATTGATTAATTAAGCTAAATGATTTAATTAAGTACTTTCATAACCATCCTACGCATGTAGTTTGATTATAATTTCCTTTGAAGTTTCTTAGGTTATTGAACACCTAAGAATCTACCCAAGATTAAGTGATTAAGTTCTTGAATTATTTGGCTTCTGAATTTGATTAATTGATCTAATTAATGAAGTGACTAAATCATTAATTAATTTGTAAATTAATTAAATGTTTACCCAAATGAAATAAACTTTGGGGAAGAGATAGGAAAAGAAATCCTAATCTCATTCCCTAAGTCCATTCACTGTTTCATATGATTAGCCAGCTTAATTAGTGAATTTATCACTATTTAATTAATTAATTAATCATTTAATTAATTAAGAAAGTGCTTAGGGGTGAATCAAGCAATTCTACAAATTGACCAAATAATAAATTCCAAGAAAATCATGGGAGATAAAGATCATCCCACTAATCAACCCTAGGAAGTTTGGAATTAATTGCTAAAATAATTAAGGAGTAATTAACCTAATTATATTTTTAATAAAACTTAAATTGAGTTAAAATCACTATTCAAAATTAATTAATTTTAATTTTCTATTATTCCTCTGTGAATTATCTTTAAAATGAACTTGAGTTTATATTTTTTTTATTTTTCTATAATTAGTTATGAATTTTAGAAATTTCAACAATAAAAATGAATTAATTAAGCCTAATTAACCCCTAATCTCGTTGGACCACATGGGGGCTGACGCGGCGTGCTTTCCACGTGACACAATGGGATAGTGTATTTAAGTTGTCACATCTGCTTGAGTCAGCCGGCGGCGGATGCACTTTCTCCATGGGCCATCTGATCTAAGATTATGGCCATGATTAATCCCTTCATTTAGGCTTAAATCAAAGGGGCTAATGCGTGATCTAATCACAATCGTCTGTTCCAATCACAAGGAATGGATGACGGGCGATCCTTCTCCTTTGCAAGCGATGAGAGACGAACACCATTCATCTCTCTCCGTTCAATTCGAGCTCACCCGAGCTCGAATTGGGATCGAAATGATCCCACACCTTCGGAAGGAGGGGGGATACACATCCAACGGTCAAGATCTCAAGGGATGACACTTTCCTTCAAAAAGGACCAAGCTATTTTTCCTATGGCTACGATTTTGAGCAATACCTCACCGAAGGCTATCACCGGTGCTTCCAACGGAGGAGGTAGCTTCGTCTAGTAGAGACAAAGCCCTGTTGAAGGTATCAAGTCTTGATTTGAAGTGGATGGCTCGATTGACAAAGCTCCTCTTTAATGGTGATCAGGCTTGATCAAGGTGAGGCTTCCTGTGGCTTGGTGACTTGGGAAATAACTTGATTTAGCTCGACGAAGTCCCTTGATGGTGCTTGTGAAGTTAATTTGGTTTCGATGGAGAATTGGATGAGTTTGGATTTTGATTGACCTCTCCTATTTTGGCTTTGGGTAAAACTGACAAAGAGAAATCAAGGGAGCTTGGAAATGGCTTTGGGAAGCTTAGGGATTCTTGGTTTCAATTCCTCGAGCTCAATTAAGTGCCTCTGGTTTGAGTGGGAATGAGGGGGAGTATATCTCCCCCCTCCTTGAATGGGACGACCAAGAGTTGAGTTACCATTTTAGCTCAATTGTTGAGATTGGTTGATCGGTTGGGCTATTTAACATCCCATGTGAGTCAATTTAGGTAGTGAGGGAAGGAGAGTGAGTGCCCATGTGCTAGGTGAGTGCATTTGGTGATCCAAGTGGTCAATTCTCATTGGAGGGGTCGATTTGGCCTTGGGTTGGGTCATGGCTGACCCAAACCCATTGGGTCATATTCACCACCCTCTTATGAGGATGCCAAGTGCCCTTGAGAAAGAAATGATCAAATTCTAAGTGAATTTGGTCATAGGAAATCCTTTGATCTAAGGGTAAAATGGTCATTTGGCCTTGATTTTGATTTGGGTAGATTTGAAATGATTCAAAAATGGGTTGAGCCAAATTTCAAGTGATTTGGAGTTCATTTGGTTTGATTTTGTTCAATTTGATCCATTAAGGTCAAGTTGGGTCAAATTGTGTTAAGTTAACCAATTGGTCAAAAATCATGGGTTAGGTCAATTCCAAATGGTCATTTGGAGCCTATGGGTATCATTGGTTTGGTTCAATTTGATTTATATTTGATTTTGGTTCATTTAGGTTCATTTAGGTCAAATAGGTCAAGTTAACCAATTTGACCCATTTGACCCAATTGGGTGAGGTCATGGGTTGGTTTAGGCTTGGTTAATCATTTGAAATGTATTGCAAGCTTTGGTTTCAGTCAATTTAGATTTGGTTTGATTTCAAGTTGATTTGACCTTTTAGGTCAAGTTAAGTTCATGATCAATTGGGCTAGGTTGGGTCTAGTTGGTCAATTGAAGCTTTGGTCAAGTTCAACAAGTGATTTGGAATGAATTTGACCCATTGGTTGCAATAAATTTAGCTTAGATCATGATTTGACCTATTTTTGGCTTTTTAGGTCAATTTGGGTCAACTTAGGTCAAGTGGCCAATTAGGCTTGGTTTGGCTCAATTGATGGCTTGATCATGTTCGATCATTGATTTTCAATTGGTTTAGATCAATGGTTTCAATCAATTTGGCTTATAGTGAATTTTGGCTTGTTTAGGTTTCATTTGGGCTAAGTGTTGACTTGGTGAAAGGCTAGGTTTGACTTGGTTTGACCCAATTTGAGTGATTGATCATCCTAGGATGATTGTTGCTCATAATGTAAGGCTTAGATGGGCTTAGTTCAATCCAATTTTGGTTAGATTAGAATTTGGCTCAAAAAGGTCCTTTAGGTCATTTTTGGTCAAGTGAGCCTAAATGGGTCAATTGACTTGATCAAGGCTTAATTCAAGTTTGATTAAACTCATATATGAACTTATGATGGAAATATAAATCTAATTCCAAGTGATTTGAAGTCAAATGAGTTTTGGTTCATTTGACAATTTCAAGTCAAAAGGGTGAACATGGGTTTGACTTTGGTTAATTTGATTTTGGTTTGGTGATTGTAGTTTATGTTTATATTTGGGCATGTGATTGAAGGATTAGTTGTTTGAAGAGAAAATCTAAGGGTTCAGATTGATTTGAGAATGATTCGGTTAAGTTAAATAATTTGACTTGAAAGAGTATGAGTTAGATTTTTGGTTGGATTTTGGGTTTAGTTTTGAATTGATTTTGGTTATTTGAATTTATATTTGTAAATATAAATGAGAATATAAATGGGTTATAAGAAAATCTTTAGAGTTTTGAGTGATTTGGATTTGGAATATGGGCTAAGTCCATAAGGTGAGATCAAAGGGCTTAGGAAAGATTTTGAGATTTGAATTCAATCATGGGTTTCAATCATTTGATTTGGAATTGATTCATGATTTGGATTTTGATTTATGCTTTGAGAAAATCAATTGAGTTGGAATTGATTTAAGTTTGGAATTGATTTGAATTTGGAATTGATTTGAATTTGGAATTGATTTGAATTTGGAATTGATTTGACTTTAAAATTGATTTGAATTTGAAATTTGACTTGAAAGAAGGAAGTAAGGATTTGGTTTAAGCTACAGGATAGGAAAGTTTTCATAATACCTCTAAGGCATAACCTATTCTTATGGATAACTCTTCTAAGTTATTTAAGATGGAGAAATTGAGAGCTCACTTCAAAAGTGAGGTCAACACACAAGTAGCCTTAAATTGGGCTAAGTGTTGCTTTGGGTTACCAAGCCCACTGAAAGTATTAAATTTTGACACTGAATAACCTGTCGGGTACAATACTTGATCATATTCAATTGTGTAAGGGCAACCCTTACTCACCAACTTTTTAACATTCTCTAAAGCTATAACTGCCTTTATCTTTTCATTAATTATTATTTCTAGCTAAGCAGCTGTTACCGTTCTAGGTGTGCTAGCCATATTTTGAATTATCGGTTGAAGAGATAGTTGGTTAACTCCATTCCTCGCTTCAGGTGTAGCATGTACTCTAGGAGCTTGAAGTACCAGAGTGACTGGTGGTATAGAAGTTGTATTATTAGCTACCTATTGATTAGCAGACAAAATAGGTGCTACACTTGATGTGATATTCTTTTATAACATATCCATCATGATATTCATTTGTACCATCATATCATTCATCTTAGTACCAAGTTATGCAATTTCTTTATCTTTGACTTTCATTTGACGTTGCATTTGTCTTTTGCTCTCTAGCTAGTGCCACAGCATCAATAAGTGCAGGCTCTTCTTCTTCCTCTATTTCTTATTATTGTTTTGCTCTACATCTTGGGAAGAACTTCATCCTTCTTATGCATTTAAGGGTTTAATGATGACGCCGATTATAAAGCGTGGACCAGGCTGATCATTTCCTAGTTCAACCATATAAGCCTTCAATACCCATGATCTCTTTCATTTTGATCTTCTTCTTCTTCCTCTTCAGTATAGATTGAAGATCCATCTTCTACTTGCTTTTGTGAAGACTCTTCATAAATGTCAATTCGTGTTCAGTTCCCTGGATCCATGTTGTCGCCGGATGGTGCGAAATAAAAGTTCATATATATATCTGACCATATAGATGACTTCCACTTTCATAGTGTCCTCTTCATTGTCTTCATTTTGTACATGATTTTGATCAACGTTTCCAGTGGATCTCTGGTTCAGTGTATGGAACAAACACTTCTTCCATTAAAGGACTGCGATCAAAGTCAACCTTCTATTGTGGGGGTGAATTTAGTCGATGATGGGATCCCCTAGAAGAATATCCAAGGTGTCGACCATCATGTCTTTCATCAGTGATATCCCTTCTTTTAGGTATTCACTTCTGATGAGTTATTATTTAGGTGGATTTTTGAGTATATGTATCTGATGTCATACCTTTTACTTTCTTCAAAGTTTCATTACGAGGCCTTGGCCTCCATACCTGCTTATCCTTTCGTCAGGACCTTTCAGTGGATTCTTGGACACGTGATTCAAGTGTCCGCGGTAAGCATACTTGGCTCAATGACTAGTTACCATAAGAGATGGAAACCTCCTTGGCCTAGCTTCAGTATTTTCAATCACTGCAGGCCTTTGAAATTTTCTTTTCATCAAGCCTTTGTCCTTAGCTACTTTAAGAACATTGTGTATTATGGCAGACAGTGTTTCAAGTTGTCTCTCCTGCGGTGGTGAAGCTTGTCGTTGTTGAGTCCAAAAAGACTGATTCACCACTAGTAAAGCTATTCCTTTTTACCCATTTTATATTATCAAAGTTGTTATGGGTAGGAATACTCGCTTCTGGTGACAGTATTCCTTGTCACTGGGTTATTCAGGAATGACCTGCTAAGCCCTTAGCTTAGCATTTTTCTTCTTCTTCTTTTCTTTCTAGTTAATTTGCTTCCTAATGAGGAAGCTTCATGATCATACTTTCCAGGTACAAAGGTTTAAGTTGGTGAAGCAATTGTACCATGAGGCATTAAAGACACAGTTTGCCCACTAATGGTTCTTTTCATCATGGGGACTTCAGATTGACCTAGTATTTTAAAAACTATAGCGTTGCTAAACCTTGAAAGCATGATGAATATGAGTTTAAGAAAGGCCTCAAGATGGCCTCAAACGAGTGCACCGTAGGTGGGTGCTTTAGGAGTTGCAACTATGATAGCTGAGAAATTTAAGCTACCAAATTGAATGGTTGCTCTGACATCTCCTGTGTTGATGATGACATTAGTTAAGGAGATGTTTGCACCACGCCCTAACTGAATAGTGAAAGGAGTGCTCTGTAGATCCATTTTGTAAAAGTGAAAGATGGAAATTAGTAATTAATAATTATTATTTCACCCCATACTTTCAAAATGTAGAGGTACTATAGAACAAAATAGTACTATAATTAAAATATACTCTACAGAATAATTCATTCGACATAGAGTCTCATAAATTAGTAACTTGAATTTATTACACATTTAAATCATCATTTTTTTTGTTTTGAATTTTTAAATATTTTATTGCTATTATAACATATATATGACTCAAGATGGAAAGAGAATCTATCCAGAGCCAAAATCTATGGCTCAAAAAATTTTCCACCTCTTGATATATCAAAGAGAGTATGATTTAAGTGTGTATATGGATGGAATAGTAGATAAGACACTACCTTTTGCCCTCATTCAGAGGACTTTAGACTGGTTCTAGTTTTCCTAATAAGACCTATATAATTACCTCCCAATGTTAAGAGAGAACTTTCATTAAAATCGTTGACGCTAATGCATATATAAGAAGAACATGTGGAGTTTTTAGAATTTAGATTTAAGATTTATAAAATTCATCATTATTAGCTTAAAGTGAATGGTTAGGGGAATGATGACATGCCCAATCTAGATCCCATGGTTCCATCATCCAGGGCTATCGCGATCCCTAATCTACATAAATGAGAGGTAATCGACCCAACCCGACCAAGGATCCTTATAACACATGAGTTACGCCATCCAAGAAATCAGACTTGAGATTGTGTTTATCAAGGAGACTTAAGTCTACCTTAGTGAGGCCTTTTGCCCATCAAGTATACCTTATAATTCACAACTCAAAGGCGAGCCATTGGAAGATACGATGATCATGATCGATATAATGGTTCCATTTGGCGAAACCACCGAGAGGACTAATTGCATCATATGGAGTTCACCGCCAAACCACACATTCATAGACATGGCTTACTGTGAGATTGATTGAGTGAACATAAGATACTGATACATTGATTGTAAGTTATCTTAATTTATCACCTTCAATAAACTATGCGTATGGATTAATAGAGTTTGATTTAAGTATTTAAGGATTAAATTTCATTTAAGCAGCTTTTTAGATCGATGATTAATTTAAGTTAATTTTATTTGAAATTAGAATCATATTTTGATGGAAGTATCCCCTCCGGTTGAAATCACCATTCAACATACCAAAGATGGTTTATGAGTCTGATCAATTTTATTAATTTAATAATAAAAGATCAGATCTACTGCCACATGATAGAATTAACTTCTTAGATATTTTAACAAGTTAAAATTTTTATAATAATTAGATTTTTTAGGTTTTGTTAACCCGAGCCCAGTCCTAGGACCAAACAAGGAAGCAACCTGCGAAGCATTTTTAGACACTTGAATCTAGACATTCATTATTATGTCGGGGCCCATGCGGGTGTTTAATAATTCAGATAATTTTATGTTTGAATTATAAGATTAATTTTGTATTTATTTAATCTCAACTTAGCCTACGCAGCCTTTTTAGACATTAAAATTTGCACTTTAAATCTCTATGTCCGAGCACATACGGGTATTTATAGCTTAGATAATTTTATCTAATTAATGAAATCATCGATTTGAAGAATATATCTTAATTCAAAGGGGATATTTTGTACTTTGTTTTGATATTTAATCAAGATTTCTACCTCATTTGGCATCAGAAATGATTCTTCAAGTGTTTAATTAGAGCCTTCTTCAATTCATTTTAAAATAGACTTTGCAATGTAAGAAGACATGTTCTTTATGAATCCCACTTTAAAGCTTGATTTGATCTCTATCTCATTTGAAAATTACTCTTCGAGCTTCACACTATCTCCCTATGACATGAGTTCAAAGTCATGTTTATACTTGACCTATCCTCTTTCCACTATTTTTAATGTGTTGTAGAATATTAGTCAAAAGGTTCAATTGATTTATGTTAGCCAATAAATGCTCGTCGTTGTATTTAGTTATTAGTTTTAAATAAGCAGGTCCAATAATAATTCTTCCCACCTCTATAAATAAGGCTAAGAGAGGGCCTTGCATTTCATTCTACTTGTTTGAGGAATTGTGTTGCCTTGGAGTCCGCGAGGGGAGAAATTCTAATTCCATTTCGAGTAAGTATTTTATTTCTTTCACACTTTCTTTAACTATTCCCGTCCATTTTTTTATTTAAGGTTTATCGTTGTATTTACTATGCATTTCTTATTTAATTTTAAGTTTAGATGATTTTTATTTTAATTTACTTAAGTCCAAAGTTTCAGTTAAAATTTCAAAGAACATTTCCAGGAGACACATCTAATAATTTTTTTCTTGACGAGACTATTTGAAGATAACGAATGGTGTCTTGTGACACCACCTCTTCACACTCCACGCTTATCAGATATTAATGGATTGAAACCTACAAAGAAAGACATAAGCACATATATATCTCCACATTCACTGATTTCAAACTTATTTTCCCACGTACTTGTAATGATCGGCAAGGAATATTGTGGATTTCGGCAAAGGGGAATTGTAGATTTTGGCGAAGGGGAATTGTAGATTTCGGCGAAGAGGAATTTATAGATTTCG
Source organism: Cymbidium sinense (assembly GCA_021442155.1). Taxonomy (NCBI): domain Eukaryota; kingdom Viridiplantae; phylum Streptophyta; class Magnoliopsida; order Asparagales; family Orchidaceae; genus Cymbidium; species Cymbidium sinense. The sequence continues at coordinate 12,905,001 of CM038217.1, read as the reverse complement.
GCAAAGGGGAATTGCAGATTTCGGTGATGGGGACTGTAGATTACGGCAAAGAGGAATTGTAGATTTCGGCAAAGGGGAATTGTTTCGGCTAGCTGCTCCAAGTGGATGGGAAAGAGAGGGAGGTCGGGTAAGTGTGAGGAGGAAAACCGAGAAGGAGGTCGGGTAAGGATGAGGGGAAAACTGAGAGGGAAGAGGAAGGAGAGGGAGAACCTTACCCTTTGCTTGCGTGCAGTTTGGACGAGAGAAAAAAATGAGGGATCTTCGGTTGAAGCAAAACAAGAGAGAAAAGTGAAGAAGGGGCTTGTGGTTTTGCCTGCGATTTGAAGGTGGTGGGCAGAATAGAGAGAGAGCGGTTGAGGAAGGCTCGAATGAAGCTTGGAGGGAACGGTTGAGAGGAGATCGTGTGGTTGAGGAGGAAGCCGAGGGTCTTGCGTGGAGCGTGCACGTGTAGGTGATAAACCGGGCGTGGCTCGGGTCGTGCGAAATAGGAGAGCCGAACGAAGGTCGGGCAAATGGGATAGAAGGGAGCTCGGGTCGTGCCTGAAGTGGGAAATTATGGTTCGATTTTAGGGATTTAGGTTATTAGGCCTTTAAATAATATTTTTTATTATTTAATCAACTTTAATATGAACTTTATGACAACCTCAATATAGGATTGATGTATATATTGATCCAAGATTATTCTGATATTCCGAATGCAACGGCGTAGTCCGTTTCTCGATCGGAGGTTGTTTATGCCAACCTCAATATAGGGTTTATGTATATGTTGATCCAAGATTATTCTGATATTCTGAATGCAACGGCGTGGTCCGTTTCTCGATCGGAGGTTGTTTGGTTCAAATCGGCGTCAAATTAGATCAAATTTAGCTCAAAATATGCATTATCGCTTTCGATAGCTCAACATTCGCATAAACTTGTTCAAATTAATTGCAGGTAGTTCATTTGATAGATTTTGATGTTTTGAAGCTAACGACATAATTAATTTTGTAAACGGAGATCGTTTGATTTAAGTCGGTGCCTCCTGACCTCGATATATGTGTCGGCACGTTGACAGCTTGATCGCTTGATAGGTTGATCGTTATATTTTGCAATATTTATATTTTGATCGATTTCAACATTCTGAACGTAATGGCGAAGTTCGTTTGTCGATCGAAGATCGCTTTGACGATACACATCGCCCGTTTCATTTATTTTGCGCGCCATTCGACATTTGTATGCATTCGTAAGAGGACAATCTCATTTGGTAGGTTTTAACATTTTGAAGCTAACATAGTAATCAATTTTATGAACGTAGGTCATTTGGATATCATCGCAGCCCTGATATGCGCCGACATATCGATAGCTGATCGGTTGATCGGATCAAGGCAATATTATATTCGACCAATTTCAATTACCAAATGAATGACGAAGTTCGTTCATCGATCGGAGGTCATTTAGGTTGATTTCAACAATATTTGGTGCATCTGAGCTCCGATTTGTGCTCTGAAGCATCCGAAGTCGATCGAATTCGTCTTATAAGCTCGATTCGACTCATGTGGTATATATGAAGGTCAACATTATTTTCTAATAACTGATATATGTAGGATTTATTTTAAATGTGAACTTAATTAATATGGCATAACATACAAGTTGCTATTTTGACATATAAGTCAAAAAGCCTTGCATGAGAACATGATAATGGTGTAAATTAATGGGATTGTGTCATATATATTTTAGATAATCAACATAAAAGTTAACTTTAATTTTATTGCATGGATCAATTTGAATAATTGAACACCTTTATACGGGTTCAATAATGGTTCACTTAGGTTGATCTTGATCTTTAGGTAGCTTGTTCTCTTTATTATCACCATCATAGTTATAATTATGACAAGCTTGGAGAGTTGTTAGAAAAGAAGGGATTGGGTTAGAATTAACTAGGGAAGATGTAGAACTTAATCTTTCATGACACTAGATTAAGGGTCCATATATAACTCAAAAGCTTTAGATCTTGCTAATTTTAGGAGGGTGTCAAATATATATGTATTAGTTAGGTTATTAAATATATGTTAGGATTTATTAGATGCATTGGGAGCATCCTATGAGTTTAAAGATGGTATAGAAGATGATGCACAATAGCTTCTCTACCACACCTCACTATGCATTGGGGTTCTTGCAATTACTTCTTCATTTGGTGGAAGATTTTGCTCTTGATCACCTTGTACTTCTATTATTGGCTTAGTCTTTATATTCATGAATGGAGGTGCCTTTGAAGATGCAAATCCCTTTGCAACCAAGATAGCCTTACATGCCAAAGGCTCATTGAACTTCTATCTTTCTCTATGAAATCTATTAGACATGAAAAATGATCAACTTTATTTATCTCCCAGGAACACATAAGGCTTAAAAAATATTTGAAAATTAATAAGTAGAGAAGAGAAGAATGGTACTAAAATCTTCGAAATGAATCTCAAGCCTAAAACTTATAGGCATTGAATGATGAAGTATTTATCACTTAGACCATCACCTATAATTAGAAGGTTGAAGACCAAGCATAAAAATGACTTAATTACATGTTTTTGATCAAAATGCCATCCCATTAAAATATAAGTCATTTCAAAAGAATCTATCTTCTCTTGGAGGTCTTTTGACTCTTTTTGTTCTTATGATAGGTCTTGGTGCATTTCATGGACACAGGTGTGTGTGTGAAAGTGCATAAAATATTCCATTGTTTATATAAATCAAATTAATTTTGAAAAGGTTATCTTCGTGTTAATGTAAATAAATCAAAATATTGAATTGAGTTGTTGAAAACTGTTTCGAGTTCCAAACAAAAATGTGTGAGTCCTACATGTTTCTTAACTTTGGGCTATTGGAATGACCAATGGCCTTCTGATTTATAAAAGCAGGATGTAAATTAGATCTGACACGTATGTACTAGTGATTCGAGCTTTAAGGCTAATAAATAGAATAAAAGATTCCTTCAACATAAGTTTTTTTTTGGGAAAAAAACCTTCAACATAAGTTACTGTTAGTTAGTTAAAAACCACCCTAAAAGTTGCACTGTCCTTCTCCTCCATGTGGTTAGGGCTTTTCTTGAGCTCCTTGCCGGCGACCTTTTCCACTTCCTCCCTCCCTCTCCTTAGCATCCAATCTCTCCCCTTGTTTCCCTTCCACTCTAATCGCCCTCTGACCTCCGGCTCCTAGCCGGGGGTCAGTCCTTTTTCCTGGATATTGGAGCTATCTCTAATGGGTACCACAAGTAATATGTTTCCACCCCTTTCTTCCACTTCTGGCCACGTTCTGGGTCATGCAATTGGAAAGAATTGTTGTTAGCTCAGAGAGAAGAGGGGATTTTCCTTTATCTTTCATTCCCCGCTTTCTTGAGGTTTCATTTTCCGAGGAAGATTTGAAAGGTCAAAGGAGTGGAATTTATCCCTGGTCACATGCCATAGGAAAACCCTTACTACGGGTCCCTTTGGTAGCGGTTAGGAAGAAGTGGAGGTTCAAGGGGACTTTTGAGTTGCTCTCCCTTGAAGGTGATTATTTCCTCTTTAAATTCTTATGTGTGGAAGACTATGAATCGGTTTGGCATGAGGGACCATGCTTCTTCAATGGCCGACCATTTATATTTCAAAAATGGACATGGGATTTCCGACCGTCAAAAGATCAGGTGACTGATATTCCCTTATGGATCAAACTGCCTAATTATCCTCTTTGCTGTTGGAACGAGCTCGGCTTCTCAAAAATGGGAAGTATGATAGGGGTCCCGTTAGCCGTCGACAACCTAACAGCTTCAAAAGCCCGTATTACCTTTGCCAGGCTGTGTGTGCAGATTAATACCACCTCGGTTTTACCTGATTCGATCCCAATCAATTTGAACGGTAAGAAGATTGATCAACCTGTGGTTTACGATTGGAAACCGGCTGCGTGTACTAAGTGCAATACGTTTACACACACGGAAATTACTTGTCCCAAGAATAAAGCTTCGTCTCAAAAGCCAACAATTAACCGTGCCTCAACTAGGGGAAGGAGTCAATCGCGTGGATGTCTCCTTGGATCTAGTTAACAACTTCTGCCTTGGAACAAGGCAGATTTTAGAGGAAGAATTTGTGAATCGGGAGGGGTTGGCCGAGACTTCACGTGTAAGTTCCCTGATCTAAACCACATTCCCTCTCCTTCTTCTCCACCTGATCCAGGACATGAGGTTGTCTCCTCTCACTCTGAGGAGATTCACGAGGCGTCTGGACTGTCTGGCTCTTCCGCAGTTCCTCCCAAGCTGGGTGTGGTGACTAGATCCTCTGTTTCATCTCCTAAGTTGACAGAACAAGCGATTGGGCTATCTATGGGTAATGATACACATCAAGTGGCTACTACTTACCATTATGGTGAGGACCAAAGTAAGTTCTTCTTTGACTGCTTCCAATCGTAAAAGTAAAACAAAAGGGTAAAACCTCCTCTTCCTCTTCTTCTCAATGACCTTCCGATCATGAAGTTGGAATGTTAGGGGCCTAGGCCGAGAATTTTGGATTGCAAAAGACTCATGAAAGATTTTAGTTTGATTTGGTTTGCCTCTTGGAAACAAAAAATCTCGCTACTTAATCCCTTCCGCTATGTAAGTTCTCCATGTTTCCTTCCTCAAAATTGTCGTTCAAATTTTGATATGGCGTGGGTCAGATCTGGATCAAATGGTGTTCAATGCATCGATTTTGTGCCTCGGGTTGTTTCTAATCGTTCATTCATGGTGATGTTACTTGTACTGCCTCCTCTTTTCTTTAACTTGCATATATGTCGATATATGATCCTCTCTCTGAATTCCCTTTGGGATTCTCTTAGAGTTTTGCTATTATGACATCCTTGGTTGATTATTACGACTTTAATTCGCTTAGCAAGTAAGGAAAACTGGTGGAATTCCTTTATCTTATGCTAATACACAAGCCTTCTATAGTTGTATCCAAGACTGAATTGATGGAACTACCTAGCACGGGTTTATTCTATACTTGGTCCAATCAACAAATCAATAACCCTATTTTTTCCAAAATTGACAGGGCTCTTTGCAATGTTAGCTGGTTGGAACAATTTCCTTCCTCTTTTTATAAAGTTCCTCCCCTCTTCATCGGATCACTCTCCTTGTTATCTACTTAACTCATATGAGTACTCGGACTACCCGTTTTATGTTTAAAAATCATTGGGTGCTTTCACCGACTTTTTGGAAGTTACTAGAGAGGCTTGGAAGATCTTTGTGGTTGGTGATCCAATTTTTGTCCTTGCAAATAAACTTTCCAATGTTAAACGTGCTCTAAAGGATTCAATGAAATGTTATTCTCATTTGCAAATCAAGTTAGATGAAGCTAAAAGGAATCAAATTGACATCCTTGGAAAACTTGAAAGGGATCCTAATAATATGCATCTTATGGTTGAAGCTAAAGCAATTAAAGATTCTTACCATTCTCTTCTACAAATGGAAACTTGGGTGAAGCGAGAGCTAAGGCTCATTGGTTAACATCCTCCGATGATGATCTTAAGTTCCTTTACTTCAGAAAGCATGTAGCTCCAACCGCTGCATTAGGGAGCTCTACCGACAATGGGTTGTTGAATGATCGACTCAATTGCCGAAATCTGCATTATTCATCTCTCTTCAATAGCCTCCTCGATTCTTTCATATTGCGTGATTTCCCTATTGGGAATTCTCTCTCGTCGGATCTTGTTCAAAGCTTGGAAGTCGATATAACCGACATCGAAATTCTAAACGCTACACAAAGATGAGAACAAATCTCCTGGATCAGATGGGTTTAACTCTAAGTTCTTCTCTGCTACTTGGGAGGTAACTGGGAAAACTTTTTTAAAGGCAGCTCATCACTTTTTTAAAACTCAGAAGTTTCCAAATCGGTTGAAACACTCCCTGATTACATTGATCCCCAAAGTTAAGCACTCCAATTCATTATCGACAGCCCATATCTCTTTGCAATACTTTCTATAAAGTCATTGCAAAAACCCTTGCATTTAGATTTAAGAAGGTCCTCCCTTGTTAATTCATCCACACTGCATTCATCAAAGGGAGGGACATTTCACAATATTACTATGGCCTATGAAATTTGTCATGAGTTGTTTCAAAAGCCTCGTGGAGGCTTTCTTGCTAAACTAGATCTCAGGAAGGCTTTTGATTCTATTAATAGGGAAGCCCTTCTACATAGGCTCTACTCTTTTGGGTTTCCACCTAGATTCATTAACTGGGTGAAGGCATGCATAACTGATGTTCCTTTCTCCATAACTCTTAATGGGGATATTAAAGGTTACTTTTCATCTAAAAATGGACTTCGACAAGGGTGCCCTTTATCACCCTTTCTCTTTACTTTAGCTATTGACACCTTTTCATGCCTAATTGACAGAGAAGTAAATTTATTCAGATACAGGCCCCTTATTGCTGGGACTTGTAAGATATCTCACTTACTCTTTCTCCATCTTCGGACTGGTGGTGATTGCCCTTCTGAATCATTGAAATTTTGTCTTGAAAGCTTACGAGATACACCGCCTTGTGGTTAATCATGATAAATCTAGTATTTGTTTCTCAAAAGGTTCTAAAGAGGTGGAAAGACTTTGTAACATTATCAATATATCTGGTGTCTTTCCAATCAAATACCTTCCCTCACTTTGGGCTCTCCTAAAATTACAAATTTTTCTAGTCTCGACAAACTTCAAAGTTGGTTAGCGTTGGAAATGTAAATTCTTGTCTCTTGGAGGAAGACTACAACTACTTAGATCTTCTTAACAACCCGATTTCTTATTGGTTTAGATCAATGGTGATTCCCAAGGGGTCTTAAAGAGCATTTATTCTTTAACTTCTCGCTTTTTTCTATCACAATGGGGATCTTAAAAAACTCACAACTATCTCATGGGATAAAACTTCTACCAAGGAAAAGGAGGTCTTGGAGTACTTTCGCTATTTCACTTAATGCTTTATGTAAGATCAAACTTATGTGGAAGACTCAAGCATAACTCCCTTTTTGCTATTTGGGGGAAGCAGAAATATGGATCTATTTGGAGTACATCTATTCGTAATATATCCCCAATGTGGAAGGAATTGAAAACATATGCAAATCATTTCCGTGATAAAATTTCCTATCATATTGGGGATGGGAAATCATTTAGCCTCCTATTGGATCCTTGTGATAGACAAACTATGATTGAAGCATCCCATTCCAATGACGTAAATTTTGGGCCTCTTATAAGGATAATATGACTTGCACATTCATAGATGGTAAATGGAACCCTATACAACTTGGGGTTGAATTTCCATTGCTATATGATACTATTGTTTCGCTCAAATTTCGAGGAGGAGAGACGGATAGCATGGGAGTCCAAACGATCTCCAACTACTTCTGATTTTAAAGAAGGCTTGTTTGAAAATTTGCCTTCTGTTAATTGGTATAAATGCATTTGGTTCTCTGGTTATGCTATTAACTACTCTATCTATTGCTGGTTGGCATATTTGGGTTAAAGACCTCTGATTTACTGGTTAAAAGAGGGATTGGAACACAAACTGTTTGTCTTTTGTCACACTGAACCTCAAACCCATGCACACCTATTCTTCGAAAGTGTCCTTTTCTATGCACTTGATAAGAAGGATTCTCCGAATAATTTTACTTATTACAATCCACATTGCAAAGAAGTTCAATAATTTAGCTCCTAATATGCACAAATGATTACCAAACTTCACTACCTTCGCCGTTTAGTCTATTGTATTTGGCGGAAAGGAACAATAGTGCATCTCTTACCCGCTTCTTCTATTACCGCTTTACTTGATCTTATAAGGGATCATAGCCTTTAAAGTTGGTGGAAGCTTAAGGACTCTTGGCCTGGCCATCGCTCGACTTATTTAGGTTTTGCATCGAACCATTCGTGAGTCGCTTTTAAATGTTGATTAATCATATATGGTGGGCTGATTATGTGGTTTGGCTGGTTTTGCTGGTAAAGCTGGATGTTGTAATGTGCTGGGTATGTTGGGTGTGTCAAGGTCATTCTCCGATTCATTGGGTTTTGAGTTTTCGCAGTTGCCGATATGGAATTCTTTATATTTCGATTCAATGGAGGTTATGGCTATTGGCGAAGGAAGTCGTGGATGGCCGCCGCGGGCCGGGTTTATCGGACGATGATGACACTAATCCTACCCACTGGGGTGATCTTGACTTTGTTTTGCAGACAACACGAACCTTGGTAGATGTCGCTTTTGCCAAATGGATGGTCGGAGGGTCCGCCGCATTGCATTTTCTATTCTGGGTTGATTGATTTTGGATTATTCAAGTCCGAGTCCGTAAAATCATCATAAACCATCTCTATACATCTTCAAATTTCTCTTTTGGTGCTTTCTCCGAAGTTTGGGACTGCACTTTGTTTTGGTCTTTTCACTTTTATGTTTGAAGGCTTTCTTTTTGGGTAAAGCTATAGGGCTGTTCCTTTATAGTTTTCCTTTCTTCTTTTATAGTTCTTTACAGGTTTTGTTATGTTGTTTTGGTGTTGCTGGTTGATTTCTTGGTCTGAAGTCACTTTGTAACATTGTAATTATTACTTTTTTGGAATACAATTGAGCTAAGGCTCTCATTTTCTCCAAAAAAAAAAAAAAAAAAAGAAGTTACTGTTAGTTTTTGCCGTTGTAGAATTTATTCTCCTTATTTTTCCATCAAAGTGTATTACAAAAAAAATTAGAAAAATGAAACGCAATATATATATAATTCTTTCTTATTAAATACCTTTTTATTGGTTCACCATTGATCTTATTTTAGATATTTTATAACATTTTTAGGGTACAGAATTTTTCTAATTATTATTTAACATTATTATGATATAAAAATTATATTGAAGAATAATAATAATAATTATAATAATAATACTTTAATCTATACTGACTTGTTGCTCTCGAGACACTGAACTTTGTCATCAAATTCATCCCTGATTTGCCTAATATTTATTTATTATTATTTTTAAATCTTTAGATTCATTCTATTTGTTTCAAATAGATAAAAAGTAATCTATTGAGTTTTTAAATATATTATATTTAATTCATACTATATTTAAAATATTTCTAAATTTTAGATGAATTTAAGACAATAACAAAATTTAAAAATAAACTCATTAAAGTATTTGGTTTGCAAGTGAAATATTCGTTCATTTATATCATTCTATTAATTTTATGTTTGGTAAGTAAAAAATATTATATTTATTTGAGGCGTTTAAATATCGTAAAGACTTTTCCTGACTTTCAATTGCTCTGAGCAAATTGGAATACACGACCTTTCTTTTTTTCGGTTTTTTAAGTTTCAGCTGGAATTTCTTTTTATTAAACTTTTTTATGTTGAAGCAAGTATCTGTTTTGGTTATAGATTTTTTAGGAAAACTCAAAAAGATTTTTTAAATATTGTAGCAGGAAACTAATATTAAAAAATATTATATTTATTTTATCTAATTCATTAACATATTTTGCTTCCAGCTATTTTTTTATCTGACTAATTGTGAAATTTGTTCATTCTAAATTTTTTTTACATAGAGATGAAAATTAGATTATTTTCTTATAAAATTAATGTTTAGTATTTTTGAAGTTTGTTTTATTTCATACAAACCTATCAAATAAAAGTTATATGTGAAATACTATCTCGAAGTCTAATTTTAGTACTTTGTTATTTTATAATTCAACATTTTGAAAAATTGTAGGACATTTAATTTATATTAACTAATAAAAAATAAATCTATATTATTAATATTTTTATTAATTATGATATAATTTAATAATTTTAGTTTTATTTTAATATATCTTTATTTTATAAATTATAAAGAGATTATTTTATTTCAAGATAAATTTATAACAAAGACTGATTTTTTTTGTATAATTTATTTAATTTTTTATATATATTTGATTTTTTTAGTTTAATAATTCTATTAGTATTAAAAATATTTATGTAATTATTTTACATGTAATCAAATCGTTTCAAAATATTATAATATATTATATTTATTTTACTTTATATATATATTTAATCAAATAGAAATTATAATTTTTATGTATTTATTTTATATATAATTGAATAATAGTAAAATATTTAAATTTTATTATATTCATTTTATATTGTATTTTTTCCATGAATCAAAACTTGTCAAATTGCTATTTGCCACATGTGCCAATTTATATTCTCTCATTAATTCGTTATATTTTTTCAACTAGATGAAAAAAGTAAAATCATGAATTTAAAACTCTCAAATAATTATAAATAATCTTTTACACAATTCATTTTATACTTTTTTTGTTCAAATATAGGATAATAGCCCCTAAATGCCTTATGATTCAGTATAAAAAATAATTTTGTATGCAATACTCCCTTGGCATCCATCACCAATAAATAGCCATCAAGTGGTCAGCAATGAGTCGGACCCACCACTCACATATAATAAAATATGAATCACTCATTTTACATTCAATGTTTCTCTTACCTACCTAACCCCATCCATCACTGTTTACGGTTTCCTCCTCTCCCCTTCCTCTATTAATCGCCACCTGCCATTATTTCACCTGCATTTCGTCTTCATCCACAGCCGCCATGTCTCGCCACCGCCGCCAACCCTCCCAGGCTCTTCCGACCTCCCTCAATCTCTCGGAGGAAGAGCCGGACAAAGCGGCCGCCGGTTCCGCCACCACCGGCGGTGGCGATGAAGGTCGAGGCCTACGACAGAAAACCGGCGGTGCGGCGGAGTCAGAAGCAGCATTTCCTCCCCCGTCGACGAATGGATCGAAGAAGAAGCAGTTGTCGAGCAGCGGTGGGTCCTGAAATATTTAGGTGGAGAGATATGAAACAATGGTTATGGTTTATTGAAGCTTAATTAGGCATCCTGTTTCCTTTCTAGTTAAAGTGAATGCTCTTTAAGTATTGCATGGTTTGTACTTCGACCAGCAAGATTTTCAAAGAGCATATGCTGCTGATTTTCTTTTTTTTTTAATTTTGTAAAATGCATTTAGGTTTGTCTGTCAAGTCTGAATAAGAGTTTAATTGTTGCCTTTTTTTTATTTTTGGCTCACATGCGCGCACACAGAGAGAGAGAGAGAGAGAGAGAGAGAGAGAGAGAGAGAGAGAAGGATTTTTGATAGAAGTAGCAGAACTATGTGAATATAGTTTGCAGGAGGTTGAAGAAGCAGAGGCTCTGATGAGGAAGATGGGTGGAAATTTGGTGGCTAGGGATGCAAAAAAAAGAAAAAAAAAGAAAAAAATATTTAGCTAAGATTAAATCAATAATTTAACTAATAAGGTAAATTAAAATCTGATTGACTTTGAATTTAGCTGAGTTTGAATAGGTCAATTAGTTTAGGATTAGAACATAATATAGATACATTTATATATGGATTTATTATATATATATATATATATATATATATATATATATATATATATATATATATATATATATATATATATATATATATATATATATGTGTGTGTGTGTGTGTGTGTGTGTGTGTATGTATGTATGTATGTATGTATGTATGAATTTATAAAATTTTAATTATATTTATGTATGTTGGATTAGAAATTTGTTGAGATTAATATTGATTAATGTGAATTGAGGTCAAATTGAATGGGTTCGTTGATATCTGTTTATGATGGTGTGAAAACATCATGATAAGTAGATAAAATATATGTGAAAAAAAGCACTTATTATTTACTTATATATCAAACAAATATTATTGCATTCTCTCAAATTATTTTTTAACAATATATATTTATAATTAAAATATAAGATATTAACCCAACATCTCATAAATCATCCTTCTCCATATCAATAATTGAGTTAAAAACTTTTATTAGGAGGGCGAATTATAAGGGGAATAAATTAATGGGGCATTTGCCTACATATCAAGCAATTCTTATATATTTATATATCTTACACCTAAATTTTTGATATTTACATCCAAAACATAAATCTTTAATATTACATAAAAAATATCAAGAGAGAGAATTAGGTGAGTAACAAATTGTTACTTTATTTGAAGATTTTTTTTCTAAATTTATTGTTTTTAATATGGCATGTAATATTTTTTATATTATAAATCATATAATGAAATTTGATTTGGGGTCTTTATGAGAAAGGAGTAAATTGAGATTAATGAAATCAATTTTGTGATATTTATGATATCTCTCTTTCTTTTTTGAGGATTATTCATCCATAACAATTAAAACTTTTGTATTTACATATCTCACACTTAAAATTTTCTATTTACTTAATATAACATCTAAATTCATATAACTAAAAATTTTATCTCAGCATCGTGTGGACTCCAATCAGAATGTTTTGTTTTTTTTTTAAATTAAAAAAAAAGAAAAAATTTCATTGGACATCGCTTAGTGATTTACATACATCTGGCGTCTTACATATATTTACATAAAATATAAAGTTAGATATTTACTTATCTAACAATAATTTTACTTAAAAGGTGCTTTTAAAAGGTGAATAAAGTGGTATTTTGATGTGATATTGAAGATTAGGTATATATATGTAAAATTGAAATTTTAGAGATTAGATATGTAAATATGGAAGTTTGACGTGATATATATATATATATATATATATATATATATATATATATATAAATTCCCATAATTTTTCCTTGCGAACCTCTTCTCTAGTCCCGAATATCCTCTACTGCCCACTAAAAGCTGCAAAAAAGAAATGAAACCAAAACTTAAAACGAGAAGAATGAGAAAAATATCGGAATCTATGGAGGTTGTCTCCGATTTAGACTAGAAAGACCATTTTCGATCGGCATTGAGACACCCAAATTTGAGAACCGCGGAGAAGAAGTCGAGGACCTTAGTGCCATTGCTGATACACTTGCAAGAAAGCTCGAGAGCTATGAGGTCGCATCCGATACGAATGGAAACCAAAAAATTGAGAGTGGAAACTTTTTTCCGATCGGTGAAGTCTAGTTTTGCTGAGCTTCGCCGGTGCATGGAATTGTTCACTGGCAGAGATGGTGGACGGGTCGGTGCATCTGCGGTGTGGGTACGATTGTGTGGGTGTGGTGAAGGAATGGCTCTTGGTGGCCTGGTCGCATTCTCGGGTTGGATGAAATGCCGCCGAGGTTGGGGACGCCGATGAATCTTCTCGAGACAGGTTGCTAGCATGTAAGCTTGCCTTTCCTTTTGGATCTTTTTGTCATCTTAAGTTAGAACCTTTTAAAACGTGTGTTGTTGAACTGATTGTTTCTTTGGATGTTAATGCAATTGTCACTTTGCGAGGAAAAGAAAAAAGTTTATTTTTTTTCATTCGTACTGTGTTCTAGTTGTTTAGTGATTTTCTTAGCTTGATCAGTTGATTTTATATTGAGATGGGCGTTGCTGAACTGGACAAACTTTTGGGTGATACCATGTAGATGCGGCTTAAACAGAAGAAGAGAAAAGCGATGCTGCTGCTTTTGGTGGGCAATGGTGGCTAATGGGGACTAGAGAAAGGGTGTTAATGCAAGGAGTGAAGAAATTTTGACTGACCTCTAGCTTTTTTTGAGTTTTTTTAATGGGAATTTAGCAGTTATATATATATATATATATAAATAAATAAAGAAGTTTTAAATGATACGCTCGGTTGTCAAAAAAAAATTGTTATTTATGAATAGCTTATATTCAGCTCGTTCGTTAAACAAGAGAGCTGAATATGAATAAATATTTTAAGTTTAATTTATAAATGAGCTGAACATAAATAATTCTTTATTCGATCGTATTCGACTTGATTTAATTCTAAATAAAAAATTATATACATATATATCGATAGTGTTCATCTCAATTTAGCTTTAAATAAAAAACTCTACACACAAGTGCGTGTGTTCATGCGTGCCAGCATGCGTGCACATATATGCACACTTATACGCACACATATATTTAAAAAAACAATATATATACTAATAAGTGGATACTTTTAATTATAACTAATAATGATAAAACAAATTTTAGTCGAGGATCATCCAACCTATATATTGTAATCTTTTATAAATATCTAAAAAAAAGAAAAAACTTTTCATGACGGGACAAGCGCTGACACCGTAATTATTATGTTCGCTGGGTGATTTATTGGACGTTTGTTTTTCTTCTGACATGACAGGAAGAATCTCGCCCAAGAGTTTTAACCATTTTATAACATGTTCTCATAAATTTATAGGGCTAATTTTTAAAATAAATATCATTAGAATAGAAATTAGTTAATTAAATATGATTAAAATAAAATTTAAGAATAAGTATAGTCGAATTAGAGGTGACACACGTCAGTCTGATGTGGCGTAAATTAGTGAAATTAAATAAATTAATGGACGACTGCTAAATAATTAATTATTCTTTTCTTGCGTTAAAAGATACAGTTAGGAGATTGTTAAAGATCTAAAAGTCGCGTGTTGACGCCATTTCATTTAAATTATTTTTTTAAAATAAATTTATGAATTTCCTTAATAAGATAAATATTCTTGGAATGGATTTATTTTTTATTATATTTGAAAATAAATAATTATTTTTTAATTCATTAAAATGAAATAATTAACTATTTTAATAGCTTTATAAATATTTATAATTATATCTATATTTTAAAACTATTATTATTTAAAAGTGATTTGTAATATAGTGATTTGTAATAATAGTTTTAAAATAATAATAGTTTTAAAATATAGATATAATTATAAATATTTGTAACTATATTTTAAAACTATTATTACAAATCACTATATTACAAATCACTTTTAAATAATAATAGTTTTAAAATATAGATATAATTATAAATATTTATAATTATATTTTAAAACTATTATTACAAATCACTATATCTATATTTTAAAACTATTATTATTTAAAAGTGATTTGTAATATAGTGATTTGTAATAATAGTTTTAAATAATTATTTAAAAGTGATTTGTAATATAGTGATTTGTAATAATATTTTTAAAATAATAATAGTTTTAAAATATAGATATAATTATAAATATTTATAACTATATTTTAAAACTATTATTACAAATCACTATATCTATATTTTAAAACTATAATTATTTAAAAGTGATTTGTAATATAGTGATTTGTAATAATATTTTTAAATAATAATAGTTTTAAAATATAGATATAATTATAAATATTTATAAAGTTATTAAAATAGTTAATTATTTCACTCAATTTTAATGAATGAAAAATAATTATTTATTTTCAAATATAATAAAAAAATAAATCGCATTCCAGTAATAATATTTATCTTATTAAAAGGAAATTCAAAAATTTATTTTCCAAAAAATAGAATTTAAATGTGGTGGTTCAACAGCATTGACTTTTAGATCTTTAACTTGACAATCTCCCTGAGCAATCTTAAATTGCTTAAGGAAAGAAATTAATTATTTAAAGCAGCTAGTGGCGACTATTCATTCGATGGCGCCATTTCAGCGTCATTATCGTGTCAATTGCCCACTAATTCTTATTCTTAAATTTTATTTTGATCATACTTAATTAACTAATTCCTATTCTAATGATACTTATTTTAAAAAAATTGCCAAATTTATAACCCTTTTAATTTTTTCAAATGAAAGATTCTACCCTTGTTCTCGAGGTAAGGATATATATATATATATATATATATATATATATATTACACATGCATAAAATATACATGAATAATATTTTAAAAATAAAAAATAATTTAAGAATTAATTTCTCTAAAAAATTTCTTTAATATAATTTTTTATTTTCAATGACAAAATCAATTTTTTTAGATAATTACGAAGGTATATATCATATTACATGAATAGTTTGGATAACAAAATATTTTAAAATATTTTTATATTAGAATGATAAGTAAATATCTTTTAAATTCATAATAATATTCAAAGTTATAATTCAATATAATATTTAACTATATATAAATTTTATATAAAGAGAAATTTGAGCTTATTATTTTGAACGCTTCATTAAAAATATATTTATAGGATAAGATAAAAATTGATAAAATATAAGATCTTTTAAGATAATGAGTTAAGCATATATTAAATTAATAATAATTTATATTATTCTAAATTTATAAGCCAAAATAAATTTAATTTTCTAGTTAGGATTTCATAAATAAATAATTTTATATATCTCATATATATTAAGATATCATTTTGTTATCTCATGATTTTGTGTTGTTTAAATATTAATGAGTAGATATAAAGTTTGAATTTTATATCTTTCAACTTCTAAATTTATGATGAAGGAATTATCTATTAAGTTAATAATATTATGCAATCTAAATGCTAATTAGTTATTATGAATAATTATCCATTTAGTTGATCATATTAAGTTATTGATTATTAAATCAGATTATTAAATTAATTATCATCTATGATGTTCTCAATTTGCAAGATAAAAAAATACTTTATATATGACATAGGGTTGAATTAATTAATAAACAAATTATATAATCACAAATATTATGATCTCATTTTGTTATCTCATAATATTGTATAGTTTAAATATTAATGAGTGCATTTAAAGTTAGGATTGTAGCTTTCTTTCAATTTCTAAATTTATGATCGAACAATTACCTTTGTTATTAATCATGTTAAGGTATTGATGAATTTTTACTTTTTAAAATCTAAGTTTACTTTAATTATATTTAGAGTTTATTCCTAAAAATTTTAAAATAAAATATATAAATTATCCAAAAATATTTATGATATTCAACATTCATATGAGTCAAAATAGGATTTTATGAATTGTAAGAAAAATAATATCATGAAATTATGTGTGACTTAATTTAATCATGCATATAGAAATTTAAAAGAATACAAAATTAATAATATTATAGTAAAATTAAACAATTAATTTGCTAAGTGCAAAACTAATTGATGTAAAATCAATAATTTTATAAGAACAATAACTTAATTGAAAAAAATATATAAAGATAAATGCATTAAAGAGATATAAAGAAAGATATACAATACATGAATTTTATTTAACTCGTTAAAGAGTTAAACTATAAGAATAATTTTATATACTTTAAAACTTGGTATTAACATGCAAAATAAATAATGTAGAAATTATGAAATTAAATAGAATTATTATTATTTTTATTATATTCAAAACTAAATTAATTTAATAAAATTTATAGTTGATTATAATTCAATGATAAGTTTAGGAGATGGTCCATTTTTCAATTTGCACAAATAATAGTTTAATATTTAGGGAATAGAGAAAATTATAAGAACAATTTTTTGTAATATAAATGTGATCGAAATTATTAACCTTCTTAGGAGGATTGCTATAATTGATATTGGGATGATAAGTAAATATCTTTTAAATTCATAATAATATCCAAAGTTATAATTCAATATAATATTTACCAATATATAAATTTTATGTTAAGAGAATTTTGAGCTTATTATTTTGAACACTTTATTAAAAAATATATTAAATAATTATGAAATAAGAGTTTATAACATTAGTCTATATTCTCATAAATTTATTATTCAAAAGCATTTGGTGCATGCATAATTATTTTGTAGAGATTATTAAGAAAGATATATAAAATATTCTTCTTACGTTATATAATTCTTTCATGAATTAATGCTTTAATATTTGATTTATGCAAAAATATTTTATATATGTGTTTTATAAAGATATTTTGTATTTGATTTAATTTTATATTAATTCTATGTATTTTAATAATTAATATTTATCAAGCAATTACAAAATCAAAATGGTTGTTGCATATGATATGTGTATAATTGAAATTAGAAAATCAAATTATTTTCACATTAATTATATATATATATATATATATATTTCATTAATTAGTATTTTATTTTTTTAAGCATTTACAAAATTAAGATGGTTGTTATACAATGTAGTTTTATGATTTAAATTACAAAAATAAATTAATAAAATTGAAAGGTTATATAATAAAATGAAAGTAGATCAATAAGATATACTAATATCACTTTCATAAATTTAAAAAAAAATATTTACAAAAAGATATCTATAGAAGGAAATAATTTATAATGTTGGAGAGAAAATTTGATAGCAATCTAAATGTTATCATAGTTAAAGAAAAAAATAAGAAGGAAATGATGAATAATTTCTTTGCAAGATTGGTGAGCAAGAGTGAGAAGTAGATAAAAAGATTGGTAATTTTTATAGTTAATTATATAACATAATTTATATGGGATTAATAAGTGAATAGGTTAAATTAAGATCCTTATTTAAGTTAAATAAGATGTAAAGATGATTATTTAAAAAAATCATCCACACTATTTGATGTGTAAGAGTAAAAAGTAATTTGTTTATATCATATTATCAAATTAAATAGAGATTATTAAATCAAAATCATGTAATTATGTTGTATGATCTAAGTGTTAATAAGTATTGCAAAGTTTACATGAATTTTATATCTCTTAAAAGTTTGTAACTTGTGATCGAAGAAGATTGCAACCATTATATTAGATTAAGGTGATCGATTAAAGTGTTTTTAATGTCCAACTTAACCTTAAATATATTTATACTTTTTCTCAAATTTAGAAAAATTAAATATAAAAATTATTAACAAATATGTAAGAATTTCAAAATGCATATCTATCAAAGAATGTTATTACAAATTGTAAATAAGAATATAAAAAATATATGTAGACTTAATTTAATCATACATATGTAAAAGTAAAAATCCATAAATCTACAATGCATATTATAAAAATAAAAAATAAATAAGTTATAAAGCACGTTCCTGATTGGCGTAAAATAGGTAGTGTTACAAAAATAAAATTTATCTGTAAGAAAATAGAAAGAAATACATTAGAGAGGCAACAAAAAGATATGTGATCTATGAATTTTTTTTTTATGATAGCGAAATATTTATCAAATTATTACATACACGCATATACAAGATTTCGTTATCTAGTATTAGAGTATTAAGTGAAAATAGAGTAAAAAGAAATAAAAAGTATAGATATGAATTACTTATATTTAAAACTCACCTGCATGAGAGATTTATCCCTATTGCGGGTCACAACAAAATAGATTCAAAAGAAATGAAAGAATTGTAAGATATAGACGTTAAATAAGAATATAAAAGAACTTTAAAATGGGCTGAGAGAACTAAATAGATAGAAACACCATTTGAAAAATCAATTGTTGGTCCCTTTCATTGCTAAAATAGAGAACTTTGCATAGTTCACAATTCTTATGCATTTACATTTCAAACTCATAAAATTTGAGATTTACAAGAACTACTTTTTTATATGCATAAAAAAGTGCATTTGACTTTAAAAAGTAATGATAGTGTTATTTTTTATAATAATAAATATTTGAGTGTTATTTAAGTGAAAAATAGAAGTTTATGTGATAGTTATATAAATATAAAAGAAGTAAAATAAGTCAAAACCATGGCTTTCAAAAATAGGAAATTTTGCATACATAGCACACAATTCTTATGCATTTAAATCCTAACTCATAAAGTTTAATAGTTAGAAAAATGATATTTTTTATGCATAAAAATGTGTATTTGATTTTAAATAATAATAATGATAAAAACTTTAATGTAATAATAGAGATTTGAGTGCTATTTAAGTAAATAAAAAATAAAAATAAAAGTTTAGATATTAGATATGTAATTATATAAGAAATATATGCTTTGCATATAAATAACATAAATTGAATTTTCATATATATAACATGCAATGTTTGGACTTTTTCACTATAACCGATTGTAAAACTATAACCTCACATCACTCACATAAAAAATGAATAACCAGGATTTCCTATTGGAAGAAATATAAGCCACTTTTTAATACTAGTATAGTTATATATTTTTGATGTTACATATATAAATACATAAATATTATGCGATATGTGTATAATTTTTTTTTTTAAAATGAAGGTTCCACCCATCAAATATGATTAAATAAAATTGATTACAAATGAATTACAAACAATCCCTATAAAAATAAAATAAAATAGAAATTTTGAAATTATAAGACTTTCAAAGAAAAGAAATCTCATTTAAAGGAAAAAGTAAAAATTCTCATAGGCAAAATTTATTTTAGGACGAGTTTTAAGATACGTCCATATATCAAATATACAAGCAGGTTCCGTCCGAAGGCATAAAATCATTTGACGAGAAATAGAAATAATTTTTTTTCTCCAGTGGATTGAGGTCTTATTTTATTCTCTAAGAATTCATATTTGAATATTAAGGAATATATGAAAAATATGAATTTATAATAAAAATGAGAAAAATAGTTAAATATTTTACTTTTTTTTGAGAGAATTTAAACTTTAAAATCACACATGCATACGGTGCAGCTAAAGGGAAAAAAAATCTCAACTACTACTCTAATGCTTCGACGCGTGCTTGAAAGTTTATATATATATATATATATATATATATATATATATATATATATATATATATATATATATATATATATATATATATATATATATATATATTATAAAAGTGAGTTTAGAATTATAATCGCTCAAAGAAATTATATACTTTGTCCTTATACATGCGAATTTATTGTATATTAGAATATAAAGTGAGTGTATTAAAGTTTTTTTAAAGATTTAGGAGATAATTTTAGTACTACGTATATCAATACACAGCTGATATACGAGATATTTTGAGCTTAATTTAAAAAAATAAAATAAAAAAACATCAATACAAAGTGATTTTTTTTCATTTTATTAAAATTATGTTTAAAATATATTGTACATTTATTATGTATTGATATATACAGTGCTAAAATTATCTTTTAATCTTTAAAAAAAATCTTAAGATACTCACAGTATTCTCATATATAATAAATTTATATGCATCCAAATAATGTATGTAATAATATCTCAAACAATAATCATAAGAACATTGTAAACAAAGGGAAAGGGGGGAGTGCGAGCGGAGGGAGTGTGATGCAATGTGTTGAGGATATGGAGAAACAAATTTGAGCAATATTAGGATATTTTGATTTGTATTATTTTTGAATGAATTTATTTTTATTATATGTATTACTAATTTTACGTATTATATATTAGCTAATATGTTAAATTATTAGTAAAATATAACTAAATTATAGTATATTTTATTTTAATTAATTTATTCTTAATGATAATTTTGCTGTCATTTAAAATTAAAGTATTATGTGAATAAATAAATAAATGAATTTGTAGATATATAAATATACAATAAATCCTCCCGAAAAAAAAAATCGTTTCGTGAGCTCTTCGAACAAATTAATCAGAAGCAACTTTTATTTTGTTTTATGGGCCACAAAATTCATATTTTGTAAGATGATCTATTAAAAATCTTATAGTTTGTCTGTAAGCTTGCATAAATATTATTTATATATATATATATATATATATATATATATATATATATACCATAAAAATTAATATTAATAATATTTTTGATACAATTTAAAGATTTAGATGTTACATAAAAAAATATTAAAGGTTAGATGCTATGTTTATAAATATAAAAAATTGTGTAATATGTATGCAAATTTCACTATTAAAAAAAATCTTCAATCCTCTTATTCTATTCTACAGGAAGTATTAAGACCATTTTGAGATTTAAAAGAGAGTTTTTTTTTTTTTTTTTGATATTTAAATGAATTTAAACATAAACTCACATGCACAATATATATATATAAGTACTTGAACCTAAAACTTCTTAGTTGAAAGTCAAAACTCTCAATCATTAAACTAAGATGCCTTGCACATTAGAGAATTATCAAAAGATGATATCACAAACTGCTCGACCTTTATTTCTCCGCAGCCACTGCCCTATTTATTCACAATCTATAGATAAAATAAAATTATTGAGTATTTATATATTTAACATTTAAATTATTATATAAATAATATAAATATCTAAATATTAAATATATAAATAAATAAATAGTCATAATATGTATATAAATCTCATAAATATTTTATTAAATAAAAATAGAGTACAAACTTTGGAATATGATATAATCTGAAACAGCAGGATAATCAAAATGTGAATTATGTATTGTACCTTATTTTCCTTTATTCACGATTGCTTATTATATTTGAAATCAATGTATGCCGATCTTTTATTTTATTAAAAATTTTTTTTTTTGGGACATTTGAGCGATTTTAATGGTGAACTTACACGTATATCTCATAGGCATAACTTTGAATTCATGACCTGTTGAAAACCTAAACCTTCAAATAATAAGCTAAAATGACTTGCATGACAACCAATATTCAAACTCATGAATCTTGTAGGAAATCTTATGAAACACATGAAGCTAAGCCACATTACAACTTTCACTTTTGATTAGGAGATAAATGAGAAAGGAGATTTTGCTCTTGGATTTTTGTTTTTTATGAGTACTGTCTCGAAGCAATGCCACGATTGAATGAATCTCTTGTAAAAATATTTTTCCTATGAGTTTTTTCATGGCATTAACTTCTTAATTTATTGAAGAGTTATTTGAAATGATTTTAATTATGTTTTTATTATATTTTATTTGTGTTCTAATATAAAATAAAATATAATTTATATTTTAGAAATATCGATATTTTTAAAATATTGATATATTTTAGAACTATTGATATAATTGAAAAAACAGCCTTTAATCGAAGGAGTTTGCTCTAAACAATTTTTGAATAAACATCATAAAAAAAATGTAAAATGGTTTTATGAGATTAGTAGTTTTTTTTTTCAATTCCACAAGCAATCTAAAGCAGAATCTACTATGGGAGTATTAAGAATGGGATGGTAGCAATTTGATAAAATGTTATTAGTGGATGATAAAGTCCAACTATTATGAGAGGTCATTTTAAAGCTTTAGTTTCAAAAGAGCAATTGAAGCAATTAAAAGTAATACTTCCAAAATTCTCATAAATGGAGTAGCCATTAAGCCAAGGGTCAAAGAATAAAGATAGCAAGTTATGTGAATTTTTCATTTGTAACACAATGCAAATCTTAGGGGTACTTATTTAAGTAATAAAATATGTCATTATGAGATAAATATATTATCTCGAAAGATAAACATATTACCCTATAATGGATTCAATTACTCAATAAAGACTTTTAAAGCCGATGGGTCTTCGATGTAACAGAGATTCTTCCCCTGAGCTATATGAAGAGGTAGAATATGATTTATTTTATTACACGGTTCACAGTTCCCTAAAAGGGAAAGCCCCTATTGTTAATTACTTCTTAAAAGAAAGAGATTTTCTCCTAAGAATACTCTTGATTAAAGAAACTGGCTTTCATCTTTATGGATTTCAAAGCTTGTCTTAAAAGGATGGTCAATTTGAAAATTTTAAAAGGGAATGCTCAAAGGAGGAAGAGTTCCTTTTAGAAGCCAAAATGGATTGAATAGGAAATATTTTCAGATATTGAAATGCTCAATAAGCATTTTAAGTATCCTACTGTTGGGCTTTATATTTTTGAGAATGAATATATTAAAGTTGTGAGTTTGACATTTTATTAGAAAGCTAAAACTTAGATTATAATAGTATAAGACTGTAGAAATGCCTAGTAGTTGAAGACTTATTCTAACAGAATGCTTAAGAACCTAAGTCCAAAAATACTTTTGACATAAGTCAGAAACCCGACCTAGTCTAATTTTATGTATTTGAGAATTATTAGTTCTTTCTCTCATTTAAGAGAAAATAAACTTATCCCGACTCTTCTGGACTTACTTTCTATTTGGAAGGGGTTGCCAGCTAACACCACCCAAGCGATTTAAAATCATGTAGGCCAGTCTTATGCAAATGCAAGATGACTAGGTTATTGTTACTTAGAAAATATTCTAGAATCTTAAACTCACCCCCTAATAGACTAAATCATATGTGGGTCAATCCATGACCTAGACTAATGTAATAAAATTTACAACTTTTATTTCATTTTGACTCATCAATTTTTAGACTCAAGCTTGGGAGGATTTATGTCTAAATGCATGATGAAATTTGGTTATGGGCCAAATTAGAGAGAAGAGGTGTTCTCAATTACAAGGGACTACTCTTAGAAGTCAAGCCCATCCATTGTCATGCAAGAATGGAGACCCCATATTTATGAGAGTGAAAGAATATGTATGCATGATGTTGGAATATACAACCATTCAACTATGGGATTACTAAATCTTTTATTTCTTGATTAAAATCATAGGCTTTAAAGTAAGGTTATGAGTTAATTAAAATTTAATTAAAATTATTAAATAGAATAGAAAATTTAGTTTTCCTAAGAGCCTAACACATCCAAGCTTTATTGCAAAATACAACAATCACATAACAAAAAATCTTTGAAAGCATGCAATTCTATTATGCACCCCAAATAAATCAAGCCAGATATATTAAAAGAGGGCAGTGCGTCTAGGTACTGTCTATACACCCCGAAAAATAAAAAATGGGCAGCGTAGCTCTACCCTTATATAGTCCGGCCTAGATCTAAAAGTTTAATCTATAGGGTCTTTATTATTATTAGGATCGTTGCCTACTTCAAGGACCTCCTTAGGCTCCACTGAGGACCATCAAATAGGTATAGTGAGCTCCTATTAATCATAAACCTTATAGATCCTAACCTAATTCTAGACTCAAATTATATTTTAAAATTCCAAAATAAAATCCTACCCTTTAAAATAGATATTAGAAAGAAACATACAACACATCAATAATTTATTTTTCAAGGATATGGGCTTAGCATTATTGATTGCCAAGCCTACTTGTCCTATTAAGCTATGCTTAGAGATTTAAGTAGCACCTACAAGAAAATAAAATTTATTTTATATTTATTACAGTAGTCCTTTTAAGAATAATCCCCTGCAAAAAATAATGTTAGCCTAAAAAGAATGCATAACATTTAGACTAGCGAGCAAACAATCCTAGCCTTCAAGTCTAAAGTAGTACACCACAAAATAAGAAAAGTATCACATCACATCAAATCATCACAGATCATTGATCTATCTTAAGTCTAGAGTTGATGACCTAGTATTTTAGTATATGAAAAGAGGAGTTTATGTGATATGACTGCACTAGGCCTTATTTTAGTTTAAGTTTTAAATTTGAAGTTCGTTCAATTTATCGTTGGATGATTTCACTTTAAGTGATTTAATTAATTTTCTCAAATTTTATTTTAATTTTAAGTTTATTTTTATATTTAAGTTAAATTTAGGTTTTAAAGAATGAAGAATAAGATTAATTCTACTTAGGACAGAAATTTTTTTTTGGACATCCTAGTCCTAATAGAATGAAATTTTCACCCTAAAATGAGAATTTATTCTAATGGTCAAATTAAGAACCTATGTATCTTAGTTAGCCCATTTGAATTTATTTGAATGATTTAATTTAATTAGATTTGATTTAATTGATGTTTGTTTTACTTAGTTTGAATTTATTTAACTTCATGTATTATGATTGGTTAATTTTAGAATCATTCATTAAGTTTTAATTTAGTTTAATTAAATTTTGATAATTAAATATCCTTTGAATTAATATTCAATTCTTTTCTCTTAGGTTTCAATTTAAGATTTTAATTTTGAAGATCAATATTGATTAGATTATTTTAATATCATTTAGATTTATTGATTTTATTATTTCATTTAAACTTTGTTTTGATTGGTGAATATATTTTAATTTAATTAACTTGTGATTTGTTTGAAATTTAATGTGATCTTTTATTTGAATTCTAATTATTGGTTTAATTCATTGAATTTAGTCATTTAGTTTATATATTGACTATTTTTTAGTTTGATGATCGATTTGATTTAATTTAATTAATCCATTATTTTATTTTAATAGATTTGTTTGTTTTGTTTGAGTTTTATGTTGATTGGTTTATTTGATGTTATTTGAAATTGATACTGGTTGGAAATGATTTGATGACTTATGTTCACTTGATTAAGTTTAATTTGGATCTTAATTAGTTTCATATAGTTAGTTTAATTGAGTTTAGGCTTAATATGATTAACTTGATTGTGTGATTAACTTGGCTAAGAGATTTGATTAAATTAATTATAAATTATTTTATGATTTAATTAACCATAAAGTTTTTTGATTAAAACTTTAAAATGAGTTTAATTAAGTGTTTGATTTAAGGATTAGTTTTGATATGACATATTTAATTTAATTCAATTAAATGATTCATTAATTTATTTTGAGATTTTATTATCCAATTGCTTAAGGGTTGGTATTAATTGGAAATTGATGAATTAGTTAGGTTTGATTTGATTAGATGATTAATTCAATTAAAATGAGATCGATGATTAATTCAACCTTTTATTAAATGTTTAATTTGATTAAAAGTTTCATTAAAGAGCTTAATTTATTTAATGACCAATTAAGTCAATCCTAATTAAATGGTCATTTATTAACTTAATTAATTAACATAACCCAAACTTAATTGATGATTAAGTTAGCCATGTATGATTAAATGATTGGCTCAATTAAGAATGAGTTAATGATTATTTAGTCTTTAGCTTGACTAATGATTCATTAAGGCTTTAATAATTCAATCCATTATGTTTAATTAGGTGTTTAGCTTAGGTGATTTACTCAATTAAAGATTGATTTAGGTTAAATCAAAAGGGATAATTTGATTTGAATCAAATTTATGGTTTGATTCTTCTTTTTCTTTTGGCTGATTATACTTTCAAATGATTAAAGTTGATTAATTAACTTTAATTAAAGCCTAATTTAATTTAATTTTACATGATTAGATTTGACTAATGATTCAAATAATGATTAGTAATTTAGGTTGATTCGATTGAGTTTGAAATCTATTTGATACTTAATTAGGATTTTGCATGATGAAACGATTAATTACATTCATGAGGTTTAATTTGGCTTAAATTAAAGATTAATTTATGTTTACTTAATCTATCTAGGATTTGATTAACAAGGGTTTAAATTTTAATTTTTTGATTTACTCTTTTTAATTTAGCTCAAGCGAATTCAACTAGGTTTTGATTTTTTTTATTTTAATGATTTATTAAACCCATGAATGTAATTTTTTAGGTTTTGGAAACTTCAGAGAGTTAAATTATTTTCTTAGGGTTCTTAGATGTTAATTAAAGTGGTTAAAACTATTTTGTTTCTTTTTATAATTTTCTAAAATTTTAAATTAATTATTTAATGAAATAGGTATTAGAACTTTGAAATTCAATACCTCTTAATTGGTTCATCATTTTGATTTGAAATTTTTATGGTAGGTGTATTTTAACCTCTATTTCAATCCTTAAAATTTTCAGATCTATTTGATTAATATTTTTGGTTCAATTAGAGAAATTTGAGTTTCATTCTAACATAAATTAAGCTCAAACCACTTAATAAAAATTGGGCTTTTGGGTTCACTATTCTTCTCAAAAAGATAAATCTAATAAGCCATTATTTGTAATTTTTTGATAAGTATTTTATTTTTTATTATTTTTTGAAATTTCAAGAAATTTTAGTATTTATTTAATTCCAAAAATCATTATTTTCTTTCTTAACCCAGTCAGCACCACACAGCGCTAAAGTGGCAAACCTTCAGATGTATCGGCTGCAGATTGGTCTATGTGGAATCCGCGTGGATTGAGCAAGAAAACCACGAGTATAGATCGACCATTCGATCTTTGATCGGATAATTCAGATCAAATCTTGCGATCCAAAGGTTGAAAGTTAAATCCACCTAACATTTTAATCACAACCTTCCATCCTATTTAAGGAGGAGGATTGGATGGCTGCCGACTCGCTCTCCCCATGGATGACGAACTGAGAGGGGTAGACGCCATTGCCATCCCTCCAAGCACTGATTTCTAGCAGTTCTCGCAGGAAGTTCACATATTTTTGATTCCAAAATGTTGTAACTTGAAAATGAAACATAGCTATGGGTTTAAATCTAAATTTCACAAAACTTCATTTTTTAAACTACTAAAACATAAAATTGGTTGCTGGTGGTTACTTTGCCGGAGCCTATTCTGGTGGTGTTGATGTCTCAAAAACATTCCTTGGCATGAAACGAAGCCTCGAGGTGAGTATGCCTCTTTGCTTCCCCACCGATCACCGAGAACACCAAGGTCGACCGCCCTTTGCTAGAGCTCGGTGTTTCTTGGGGTTAAATGGGTTGGCAGCTTGGAATCTTGCTCGATTTGAGTTCTTGTATGGTAGTGAAAGTGTGGGAAAGGTTCCCATGGGAAGAGGAACACTCCTACTCCCTCTTCATGATTGGCTGACTCTTTATCGCTAGATTTGGCCGATCTCCGATTCACATGTGGAGGGGGAAATGGGTAAAGGCTTGATTCCACTCCTTCTTCCCTCTGGAATGTGTTGTGAGCTTGGAATGAAGAGAGAGCCCTCCCCTCTTCTCTTTTTGCTTGGCCAAGGAATTGGATGGAGGAGAAGTCTATGGTGGTTGGTTAGATATGAATGGAAGTCTTATTTTGTTCTTCCAATAGTCCACCATTTTGGCTGTTAGATTATTCTCCATTAAATGGAGGAATAGGGAAGAGGTGGGTTTGGTTGACTTCATGCATGAGATTTGGAATTTTTTCTCTCCATGGCCCCACCTCATGTCCTTAGCTTCACTTTACATGAGTTTGGATTGTTGGTTGATTGCCCAAATCAAACCAAAGTTGGCTATGGGTTGGTTTGAGCTCACTCAAGTTGAATTAGAGTTGAGTGTTTTAAATTTTGGTTATTTGAGTTTGAGTTAAGTTGGATTGATTTGGACTAGTTCCTTTATTTAATTTGGAATTAGATTTTGCTTATGGTTGATTACTGATTGTAAAGATTTGTAAATCAATTGATCCATACTTTATGGGATTTCAATATGATTTAAGCTAGTTTGAACATTTATCCTAAATTGGTCAACTTGAGTTTTCTATCTTATTTGGCCATTTCAGAATTTAGATTTAAGTTTAGTTATATTTAATTGATCATTTGTGATGATTATGATCAATCAATTTGATTCAAATTAGATTATGACTTTAACCTAAATCCACCTATGGTGTTTTATTTCGGATGCTGGGTGGATATCACGTAGATCTTAGGAGGTACTTATTGAAGTGATCAGGTATGACATTAAGATTGATGTACTATCTCAATAGATAGAAATACCACCCTATAATAGACCTAATCACCTAATAAAGACTCCTAAGGCAGATGGGTCTTCATATGTATGGAGATCTTTTCCTGCTTTACATGAAAAAGTAAAGCAAGATTTATTTTATGTCGGATTCTTTAGTTATTTATGAAAGCAAGCTTCCAAAGTTAATTATATCATAGAAATTATTGAGATTTACTAAGAAAACTCTCGATTAAATCAGTCAATAAATATATCCAAAGATTTCAAAGTAAGATTATCATTGAATTGGGTATTTAGAAAAATCAAGTGGGAATGTTCAATTGAAAAGACGTATTTATGGGTTCTAAGGGGGAAGAAGTAAGGAGCACTCATGATACTAGGAAGCCTAGTGAGCACTCCAATCTATCATATGATGAGGCTTTATACATTTGAATGAGAGAGTTTATTTTGTTTAAATTAGAATTTTATTAGAATGTTTGGGCTTCTAGTCCATCAACACAAGATTGTGGAAATGCCTAAGAGGTGAGAATTTATACTTGTAGCCCTAAGGAAACAAACAACCTCAGATCCTAAATCTAAGAGGCTTTAGCACAAGCTAAGAGCATGACCTAAATCTAAGCTGAAAAGGGGAAACAATAATCTACCTCCACAAGAGAGAATAAACCTATCCGACTTTTCTGGGATTACAACCGCCTGGAGTGGTCATTAGCTAATACCTGCTATGCTTGAAAATCATGTAGGTCGGTCTTATGTATATGCAAGATAGCTAAGCTGTTATTTAATTTGGAAAGGAGACTAGAGTCCTAAACTCACTCTCTAAGAGATTAGAATATGATTGATATGAAATTATGACTTAAGCTAAATGCAAAATTTACAAATTTTATATCATTTTGACAGATTTATTTGGACAAAGGCTTGGGACAATTATGCCTAAATACATGATGAAATTGAGTTATTGGCCAAATCAAAGAGAGGAGGTGTTCTCCACCATGAGGGGTGCTCTCACAGGTCAAACATTCCCTATAGTCCAAGAATGAAGACCCTCCCTATTCAAGAGTAAAATAAGATGATATGCATGATGTTAAAGACTCAAAATTTAACTAAGGGGTTGATAAATCTTTTAAATATCTTGATTATATTCTAGGCTTTAGAATGAAAATGTGAGTTATTTTAAATTTTTAGTTATAAGTTATTATTTAGGTAGAAGAATTAAATTTTCCTTAAGAGCCTATCGCATCCAGGCCACACATTCAAATATCAATCTTTAAGAAACTATGAAGAATATGCAATTTTTATTTCACAATCTAAACATAACAATCAAATATGTATAGATTCTGTAAAATAATAAAAGGCTGGTGCGACCGGGTACCACCGTACACCCCAGAAAAGAGAAAATTTGGGTAGCCGAGCTCTACCCTTATACAACCCGAATTACAAAGAATATTATAATTGAAATTGAATAAATTCTATGGGGGGAGGGGTATTCAATTTTTGCTCCTAAACTCAAAGAGGAGAAATAATAAATTTGCTATTTTTGACTTCATCCCATGTTGATGATATAATTTGTTTAAAGAGAAATAATTAAGTCAATTTTATGAATTAATTAAGTTAGAATTATTAAGAAATTCATTTAATTATCCTTTCCTATGGTTCTTTAATTTAATTAATCATTTAACTATGAGCTTCCAATGATATTTAAATGATAAATTAAAATTGTAATGTACTTGGAGGCCTAATGCAATGAAGCTCATAATGAAGTATTAATTAAATTAAAGAATCTAATTAAGTACTTATATGATTTTCCAACACCCATGGGTCATTCATAATTTTCTTAAGGGCCTTTATGTTATTAAGCACATAAAGAGGAGCTCATAAATTCAGATTTAATTATCTGATCTAACCACCATTTTAATTTGATTCAATTTGGCATTTAAATCATTTAATTATCCTTAATCAGATTATGAATTAATTAATCCTCCTAAATGAAATGCTCTTCGGGAAATAATTAGGAGGGAGGTCCTAATTATTCCACTTCATCATTCCACTATTAATTAATGATTAATCAAGTTTAAGTAGTTAATTTTTATTGTTAGGCATTTTTAATAATTAAATTACTTAATGAGGTGATTAAGGTTTGTATTTCAAATTCTTATAATTACCTAGCTAATAAATCCTAAAAAAATTATGGGAGGCAAAGGACATCCCATTAGATCAACATTTCAAATTTGAGATCAATTGGCCAAGTAATTAGGGCTTAAGCTAATTAAAAAAATTCAAACCTTAATTAAGTTCTATGCACTTTTAAAATCATAAGAAAATTATTTTTGACTTCAATCTTTGCTCCTAAACTCAAAGAGGAGAAATAATAAATTTGTTATTTTTGACTTCATCCCATGTTGATGATATAATTTGTTTAAAGAGAAATAATTAAGTGAATTTTATGAATTAATTAAGTTGGAATTATTAAGAAATTCATTTAATTACCCTTTCTTATGCTTCTTTAATTTAATTAATCATTTAATTATGAGCTTCCAATGATATTTAAATGATAAATTAAAATTGCAATGTACTTAGAGACCTAATGCAATGAAGCTCATAATGAAGTATTAATTAAATTAAAGAATTTAATTAAGTACTTATATGATTTTTCGACACCCATGGGTTAGTCATAATTTTCTTAAGGGTCTTTATGTTATTAAGCACATAAAGAGGAGCCCATAAATTCAAATTTAATTATCTGATCTAACCACCATTTTAATTTGATTCAATTTGGCCATTTAAATCGTTTAATTATCCTTAATCAAATTATGAATTAATTAATCCTCCTCAATGAAATGCTCTTAGGGAAATAATTAGGAGGGAGGTCTAATTATTCCACTTCATCATTCCACTATTAATCAATGATTAATCAAGTTTAATTAGTTAATTTTTATTGTTAGGAATTTTTAATAATTAAATTACTTAATGAGGGTGATTAAGGTTTGTATTTTAAATTCATCTAATTACCTAGCTAATAAATCCTAAAAAAATTATGGGAGGCGAAGGACATCCCATTAGATCAATTGGCCAAGTAATTAGGGCTTAATTAAGCTAATTAAAAAAAATCAAACCTTAATTAAGTTCTATCACTATTCAAATCATAAGAAAATTATTTTTATTAAAATCTCCTTTGTTTACCCTTTCCAAAATGGGTTTACTCATATTTTTAAAATTTTTTTACAATTAGTTATGAATTTTTAAAATTTATAGTAATTAAACACATTTTAAAACCTAATTAATCCCTAATCCAGTCGGGGCCATGCGGGAGCTGACGTGGCTATGCTTTCCACGTGGCGTCATGGGATTAACCACTTAAACTATTGATGCATCTTTGAGTCGGTCGGTGGGCAGCGTGTTGTCCATGTGATAATTGTTTAGATTGGATGGTGGGGATTAATGCCACTATTCTTAATGGATTAAATTGAGATTTTCTATATGAATAATCATGGCCATCCATTATAATCACACGGAATGGGCGCAGATAATCATTCATTCCATGAGGGATGGAAGACGGACACCGTCCGCCCTCCTCTACTCGATTCGAGCTCGCTGAAGCTCGTGAGGCATCAAGATCGACTCCAAAACCTTCATAGAAGAGATCTAAGGAGATCCTACGATGAAAATGCACAAAATTACAAAACGCTTTACAAAAGACCAACTCTTATTGAATTTTCTATGGTTTTCCAAAAAAATACCTCACCAAAGCTCAAGATCGGCAGTCCAACAACTAAGGTAGCTTCATCTTGAAGAGACGAAGCCCTGTTGAGAAGCTCACGAGTTGCCTCCCTGCCGGTGGTTCTGTGGACCAAATGCCACCACTAAGCTCATCGAAGTTGGTCTAGGAGTTGTCTTTGGTGCTCGAATAGATCAAGAATCATTTTGTTTCACCTCGTCAAAGCTTGGGGAAGGTGTGATAGAAGTTAATTTGGATTTGGTGGAGTTTAGGTGAGGTTGGATGGAGAGATGACTCTTTCACTCAGGTTCAGTCTCGCTAATGATGGGAAGCTCAACGGAGGTCAGGAATGATCTAGGGATGCTCGTCTCGACTCCCTGAAGCTCTCTGCATGTTTGAAATGGAATGGGGGAGGAGTATACCCTCCTCCCTAATTGATCCAATGGATAGGATAGGTTGGCTTTTGACATGTGTCCGACCGGTGCAAGCGGTTGGCAATGGCAAGAATTGGTTGAGGTGGTGCACCTTGAGTGGCTGAAGGCAGGGAATGGGCTGACAAGGGCTGAAGTGGAGTGTACCACCTCCTCCATGTGTTCCAATGGGGTGGCTTGGGTTAGCTCACTTCGACTTGGCTCATGGCTGATCAAATCAGCTTTGGGTCAGGTGAGCTAATGGTTTTCATGTCCAATTTGAGCTTAGGGTGGCTACTAAGTGTTGGAGAGTGGGTTTGACCATCCAAATGGGGATTTTATCTCATTTGGGGGGGTAGTTTTACCCGTGTTTTGGCCTAATTCAAGTTTAAAATGGGTTGGGTTTGATTTGGGTTGATCAATGGTGACTCAAGGATGGGTCATGCCAAGTTTGGTTGAGTTTGGGCTTGGTTTGAATGGGGTTGGTTCAATTTGATCAATGTAGGTCAAATTATGCTAGGTTGACCAATTGGTCAAATTGGGTCAAATTGATGGTCGAGATATGTTCAAATGATCATTTGGGATGTTTTGATTCAATTTGTTTGATTTGATTTAAAGTGGATTTGAATTTGGCTCATATGGGTCCATATGGGTCAAATGGGTTAAGTTGACCAATTTGGTTAAATTGACCAACTTGGCTTGGGCAATGGGTTGGTTTAGGTTTAATTGATGATTTGAGAATGGTTGTAAGTGTTGATTTCAATTAATTTGGATTTGGGAATGATTTAGCTCAATTTGGCCATTTAGGTTAATTTGGACTAAATGGGTCAATTAGGTTGGTTTGATTAAATTGGATTCCATTGAAGGTTTGATCATGTTCGATAATCAATTTATAATTAATTAGAAGCATTGGATTCAATCAATTTGATTTAGGATTTGATTTTTCCCAATTTGTCCCTTTTTGGTCAAATTGGGTCAACTTGGGTCAAGAGCCCAAGTTGGCTTGGTTTGGCTTGATTGATGGTTGAGTCATGTTCAAGGATCAATTTATGATTGATTGAAGGCATTGGCTTCAATCAATTGAGTTTGGAATGAAGTTTGGTTCAACTTGGTTCATATGGGCTAATTGGGTCAAATGGGGTCAAGTGATCAAATTGGCTTGGTTTGACCTAATTGATTATAATTGGACAATCAAGGGTGATCAACAATCATTGTAGAAGGTATTAGATGGGTTGGTTCAATCAATTTGGGTTGGATTAGAGCTTGGATCAAATGGGTCCTTTAGATCACCTTGGGTCAAGTGAACCAAATGGGTGAATTTGAGTTGGATTAGGTTGAATTGGGTTGAGTTGAGTTTGATAATTGATTAAGGATTGATTGATGGCTTTGATTGAAATTGATTTGGATTTAGTTGGATTTTGGCTCATTTGGACCCCTTAGGTCAAATGGGCTAACTTAAGTTGATTGAATTGATTTGGTTGGTTTGATTTGATTGTAGGTCTTGAAAGGGTTTGAAATGGAGATTGAAATAGTTGAAGTGCTTTTGTGAAGTTCAATTAGAATTGATTTAATTGAAGGAGCTTAGGGTTGAGCCATAGGGTTGGATCATGGGATTAAGATGAGTTTAAGTCCAAATCATTTTGGCTTGGAGCTTGGATGTGAAATGGGATTCAATTGGGCTTGATTTTATTAATTATAGGTTGGATTTGCATGAGTGGATAGACATATGTCATGGGTTAGGCCTTAGGATAAGGTAGGTTCCCTTGGTACTAAGGTATAACCTAAACCTATGGTACACCTTCCTAAGTATCTAGGCTTATGTTTAGTGTTCACTTAATCACTAGAAGTGTCCTATGATTAAGGAGATTCTAGTGTCTAGAAGATCCCTAAATCTAGGAT
Organism: Cymbidium sinense; assembly: GCA_021442155.1. Taxonomy (NCBI): domain Eukaryota; kingdom Viridiplantae; phylum Streptophyta; class Magnoliopsida; order Asparagales; family Orchidaceae; genus Cymbidium; species Cymbidium sinense. Next base: position 12,869,934 of record CM038217.1, on the reverse strand, counting down.
AGGAAGGATGAATCCTCACTCCAAAAGTGATGTCAACACCACCCATTTTGATCCAAATATGTTAAGTTGGGTTTAATTGAGTCAAATGACCAATTTAACTCAAATAAGGTGTGTTTGGGTTCCATTCATGTTTGATTAGGTGTTTAATATGATTTAGAGTAATTGATTCCACTTGATTTGATGTTAATTTTAATTTTGATTCATTTTCACCCAAATTAAGCTTAATGGGTCAAATTGGGTTTACTTTGGTCAAATCATGGAATCGGTTGAACTAAACCTAAATAATTATTGAATTACATTCATTTATGATTTTAAAATATTTTGAGTATTTAATTTGGATTATTTGTGATTAAATTTGTCTTTGAGTTTAATAGAGTTTGTTTGAGTCTGATTAAGTGGTCAAATCAACTCTTTGAATCCTCATTAAATTTAGATTTATCTAGTTTTAGACATAAAAATGTTTATTTGATGATTTTAAACCTTCAAAGTGATTTAATTTGACCAAATTTTGGTTGGTTTACTTTTGACTTGGTGGGGCCCACATGGGTCAACTCTAAGTCAAATGATATATTGCCACTTTGAGCCTCATTTGGATTTTTTTTTATCTATTTGTGTTTATGCATTGATTCTATATTTTTGATTTGACTTAGTTTCAATTTGCTTTGATTTTCCTTGGATTTAGGTGATTTTGAGTTTAAATGAGCTAATTAGGTTGATTAAACCCGATTACCTCAATCCAAGCTCATTTGAATTTATATTTTAGTTCAGATATGTTAGTTTTGATTTTGTTTAATTTTATTAAGTTTGAGCTTGATTTGGGTTTGTTTAATTCCAATTAGATTGGGTTAATGATGACTTGAGCTTTCACTTCAGGGTTTTTTTAGTTTGATTTAGTTTTATGTTTAGTTTTGATTTTAAATTTGATTTTAGTTTCAAATTCAATGTTTGATTTGATTTGTTATTTTATTATGATTTGTTTACCTAACCACTAAGCATAGTGTCCTAAGTGCTAATTAGAGAACTCCTAATCTAAGATTAGGGCACCTAATTACTAAGATTATGAATGATATTAACCTTATCCAAAAATGAAGTCAATAAATGGACCCCAATATGTGTGGTTGACTAGTAGAGTAAACTAGATATATTGGCATTGATTGAACTAGTCAATAGTTCCAATAGAGGTTACAAGCAACATTGTTTGTAAAGGTTTGAGTTTTGGTTTAAAATTTACAATTTGAATTTAGCTTTGAATTTAGTTTAGAATTTTATTTTGAACTTAATTTTGATTATGATTTGATATTTTATTTTGAATTTGATTTGAAATTTTGATTTTGAATTTAATTTTTATTTTATTTTAAATTTTATTTTAATTTTGGATTTTGAATTTAGTTTTGATTTTATTTGTTATTTTATTTTGAATTTGATTGTGAAAGATAGGCATAAACATGCCTTAAGTTGGTCAAAATTAGAAAAATTCATTCTTAGAAAAAATTTAGATTCATCATTTTCTAAGAAGAATAAAGATGTTATTAGGAAGAGACTCAATAGAGAATCTAATCCTAACATAGTGGTGATAGCCAGAAAAGGTACCTCCAAGGAACTTATTCTTATCCCAACTATTATATAGTTCGATTCCCTTAAGTTTTTAGTGGCTAATCTAAAAAGAAAGCATAGGAACTCATATCTTTCTAGGTGGGACTAGCCAAGGAGGTATCCCTAATGACTAACCAACCTAAGGGGTTCCCATCGATTTTCAATGACTAACTTAGAAGAAAGCATAAGGTCTCACGTCTTCCTAGGTGGAACTAGTAAGGGGACGGCCCTAACGACTAAACAATTATGGGGAGGATCTATAGATGCCTATTTTGGGATAGGCTATATCCTATATTTTGTTTTCTTTCCAGTTGATTTTCAATGACTAACCTAGGAATAAAGCACGAGGACTCACATCTTCCTAGGTGGAACTAACGAGGAGATATCCCTAATGACTAACTACAATGATTAACCTAGGAAGAAAGAACAGGAACCCACATCTTCCTATGGAACTAAGTAAGGGGATAGCCCTGACGACTAACCAACCTAAGGGGAGGATCTATAGATGCCTATTTTGGGATATATTAGATCCTATATTTTGTTTTCTTTCCTGTCGATTTTCAATGACTAACCTAGAAAGAAAGCATGGGGACTCACATCTTCCTAGGTGGAATTAGCCAAGGATAGCTTTAATGACTAACCAACCTAAGAGGTTCCCATAGATTTTCAATGAATAACCTTGGAAGAAAGCACGAGGACTCACATATTCCTAGGCTGACATTCTTCTGATAATCCCGAAATAAGTCTTTTTAAGATAAAGTTGGTTTTCTTGAAAAGACTTCTTTTGAATGATATTATCATGAAGTGTTATTTCAAGGATAGCTTTAATTAAATTTGATTCCTCTAGATTCCACTATGGGTTTTAGGAAATCCCTTAAAGCCACCTCAAAGGCATATTCTAGGAAATTCCCTTTAAATTAGTGTAGTGCAATAATTCTCAAGTTGTAAAATAATTTTATTTTTTTTTCTTCTCTTTTTATTTACTAATAAGATCATCGATGTCACTTGATTATGAGTGAGGCTATCAAAAATCTTATTCATGACCTTTTGATAAATTTCCCTGACATTCTTGAGACTAAATAACTTAACATGTAATAGAATATCCCTAAAGGGATTCTAAACACATCATACTTTTATCCTTAGGGATTATCTTGATTTGATCAGATTCAAACAAGTCATCCCCAAATTAGAATATTTTATATACATAAAAGCTTTATCCATTTTGAGTTCAAGTATGAATAACAAGAATCCATTTGTAAGGCAAAGCTTTATTTAAGTCTCTAGAATTGACACATAAGCCGATTTGACTATTTCTTTACAAAGATAATGTTAGCAAACCAAGAAGAATATTTTATTCTCATGTAAGTCCATCTTTGTTCAACTTTTTAACTTTAGCAATAACTTGCCATTTGAAGTCTAATCGTATGCATTAAGAGATTTATTTTATTAGGACAACATCAAGCCCAATCTCAAACTTATAGTCTGCTATATATGGAAATAAAATAGATATTTCATCCTAACTCTAGGTGAAGTAGTCTTAAACTTAAAAGTAGCTTAATTAAGTCATCAATATTTATTTCGCTAATGGGAGAGCTTAGGATAAATTTCTATTCCTTAAATTTATTTTTCTTTTAACTCATTAATTGTGGATTTAACTTCTTCAAATTCTGGGGGTGAGTCTTGAACTTTAAGACTATTTGAATCTTCATATCTCTCTTAAACAATACTTATCAAAAGAATTAGATTATCTTGCAAAGAGAAGGATAAATTTTTGATTGTAAATGATTATCTTATAATAGATAATCTTAATATTTTTACATTTGGATTTGATACATCTTCATAGAATTTAATTTCTCTTCAACTTCTTCAATTATGTGCTACCTTGATTTCCAATTCTATCACCTAGTATTAATGTATGAGAGTTAGAGCTAAAGTGCCCACATATTCATTAATATTTTTATACAAAGAGAGGTTAAACTCATATACTTTCTTCCTAGGGTTTGAATTCTTTTCAACTTCTTCAGTTAGGGGCTACTTTGACTTCTAACTCTATCATCTATTTTTGATAGGGGATTTAGAGCTAAAGTGCCCACATATTCATTAATATTTTTATACAAAGAGATGCTAAACTCATCCTTTTTAGCAATTGGACCACTTCTATTTTTTATTATACTTTAATGAGCTTTCAAACTTTAATAAGACTTTAAATATATTTGACTCTTCATCTGAATAAGTATTTAAGTCATTATAAATCATAGGAGATTTTTTCTCTCTCCTTTTTTATTGCCTTTTTTTTCTTCTATTATTTTCTTCTTTTTTTTGGCCTTACTAATGTTAGATTCAATAGAACCACCAATCTACTAGTCAGATAAATAGCAGGCAACATACTCATAAATCCTGACCTCAAAAATCAAGAATAGTTATTCATCTCTTTTTATGATGTAGTCAACTCCATCATGTATTTGATAGATTGATGGATGAAGAAGAAGACCATTCTACATTCAGACTTCAAGGTCTACTTTAAAAGAGCACAAAAAATATTTCTGAATTTATGAATTTTACTTGTTTCCAAGTCATCACTATTAATCAACAATTGGAATTAATTTGAGGCCTTCTGTTTCTTATATCTATTTTTTGTATTCACATAATATCATCTCTTCAGAGCTGATCCAATGTGTATTCATTCTGATGCCACTTTGAGATATTTAAAATTCATAATGATGATCGATGCACCTGAGTCAATAAGCATTATAAAGATTATAGAGTTATCCACCTTGATTGTTATATAGAAAAGTCAATTTGATTTGATAGTTCTCATTAGTGGATCTTCATTATAGAAGATAACCCTAAGAACTTTCCTTATAGCGGAATGCCTCATCAAAGAGATTTGCTAGTAACTAAATAAGACAAATCTTTATGTTGAGAAATGCCTTAATCAATGATTCCATCATTTTCTTAAAGAAAATAAAGGCATCATAACTTTTAATTTTATGATCAATCTCTTAAGATGGGTTAAACCACTATTAGAAATTCTTGAAAGAACAAATTTTTTTATTAAGAGAAAAATTCTTTTATGGGAGATCAAGAGTTTAGTTATTATTGATGAATTATTAGCTATTCTCTCTCTTTTTATTATTATTTGAGGTGGTAAGCTACAATTTCAAAGTTTAATTTTAATAATATTTTCTAATTCGAAGGAAGGGAGAGTAGGGTTGTGGTGTTTATTTTCAATTTATGTGTTTGGGGGACACCACGCAGATCTGAGGGTGTACTTATTGAAGAGATCGGGTGCGATATCAATGAATATTGCACTATCTCAAAAGATAGAAATCACTACCCTATAATGGACTTAATCACTTAATAAGGACTCTTAAGGCATGATGGGTCTTCGAATATACAGAGATTTTTCTCCTACTTTACATGGATGAATAAAGTAGGGTTTATTTAAATTGAGTTCTAAAGTTCCCTATGGGGGCAAGTCCCCATAGTTAATTACATCTTAAGGAAGATGAATTTCTTAGGAATACTCTCGATTAAAGTTGGAAATTATTGCCTGCAAAGATTTTAATGATAAGACTATTAATAAATTGGTTATGTTAAAAAATCAAATGGGATGGATCAAAAAAATGAGACTTATTATTGAAGTCAAAAGGAGATAAGTAGGGGATGCTCATGATATTAGGAAACCTAGTGAGTATTCTAATCTATCCTATGATTGGGCTTTATATGTTTGAAATTGAAGAGAATTATATATATTTGAGTTATAATTTTATTAGAAAACTAGGACTTATAATCCCACAATACAAGGTTGTGAAAATGCATAAAAGGTGAGGATTTATGCTTATAGCCTAAAGAAAATAACAACCTCAAATCCTAATTCTAGGGAGCTTTAGCGAGGGCCAAAGCACATCATAAATTTAAGCAAAGATGGGTATATAGTTTACCTTCACAAGAGAGGGTAAACCACCCAACTGCTAGACTTATAACTTTGGAGTGGCTAGCTAACTCTTCCTACATTTTAAAACCATGTGGTCAAGTCATATGATTTTGTAAGATGGTTAGGTTTTTTTTTATTTAGAAAGAGACAAAGTCCTTAAACCCACTCCTTAAGAGACTAAAGTATGAGTGGTATGAACAATGAATTAATCTAATGCAAATCTTTAAAACTTTTTAATTTTTATTTAATTTTGGATTCTTTATCATGACAAAGGCTATAAAATTATTATATGTCTAAATGCATGATGAAATAAGGTTATTGGCTAAATCAAAAAGAAAGAGGTATTTTTCACCACAGAGGAGACCCTCAAAGGTCAAGTCTTCCCCTATCATGCAAGAATTGAAACCCTCTCTTAGCAAGAGTGAAACAAGATGACATGCATGATATTAAGCATACAATATCCAGCTAAGGGGTTGCTAAATCTTTTAATTATCTTGATTTAATGCCTAGGCTTTATGTAAGGTTATGAGTTATTTAGAAAATTTAGTTATGAGTTATAGTTGGGGTAGAAAATTTATTTTTACCTAAGAGCCAAACCAGATATAGGCCACATATTAAATCACCTTTTTTTTGAAGAAACAAGGAAAAGACATATCATTTCTATTACAATTGTAAACAAGGCATAAAATAATTTATAAACCAATGTAAAAGAATAACATCGGTGTGGTCGGGTACCACCGTACAACCCGAAAAGAGAAATGGGTAACCGAGCTCTACCCTTATACAACCTGATATATGAAAGAATAACTACAATTACAAATAAATAAATGTTATGGGGGTCTCCACTCTTCATTCTTTATGTCTTCTCTTCTTTCCTCCTTTGTTTGGATTTGCTTGCTTCAAAGGCATCATGGGGGACACCCAGGATAAAGCCTTCTAGCCACCGCTCATCCTAATCCCTCATAACACTAATCCTAATTCCTAAGGCAAGATTACATCAAAAATAGAAAAATAAATCTAACTACACCTATAAAATAAGTGTTAGCTAAACACACTATATAACCCAAGCAATTATATGTATAATTTGGACTTAGCACCCTGCACATGGGTCACCAAGTCCACCTATCCTAATTTAGATTGTGCTTAGTGGTAAGAAACCTACAAAAGAGAGCATTTATATTTAAAATGTCCTTAAGCATAATCCTACATAAAGCATAATTAGGCTAATCACATAGTCTCCATCAGTATACACCTAACATCAGTCTATAATACATCATAAAACCAAACATACATCAAATCATGCACCACCCTAACATAAGTCTAAAACTGGTGACTTAATCTAAGGTGTGCATATTAAGGCTTGTGTGGTATACCTTAACTAGGCTTTGTTATAATTTTCTAAGTAAGAAAGGAGTTAATTTGAAGGATGGTTTCACTTTAAGTGGCTTAATTGATTTGTGAACTTTACTTAATATTTTTTTTTATTTCACTTGATTTACACTTAACAACTAAGTGTTATAAAGAGAAGAAAAGAGAGGATCACTCTCTTTTATCCCTATCTTAAGTCACACCTAAAGCAAGTTAATTATATGAATTCTCTTTAGTGAATGGCTTATTACATATTTTAAATTAATACTAAGTTTAAGTTCATTTTAAATAGACTTATTCAATAAGAAATGCATCTTAAGGTTAATTGAGTTAATTCCTATCACACAACACATGTTGTTTCATTTTTTCCAATCATATATAACATGCATATGATTAAGTCCTAAACATATCTATATAGGCAACATGTTTTTGGCACAATTAAATGCAAGATGCATATATGAGTTTTATAGAAAATGAGGATTCTCATTCATTAGCTAAATACATATTCAAATGTATGAAAGTTCTAAGAAAGTACTTCGCCATTGTTTGACCAGGAGAACAAGGTAGGAACCTCCTTGGGGCTACTTAAAGTCGTGCATCCCCGGGTGTCCAGACTAGTTATACATGCTATTCTTAAATGCATTTGGATGTATAAACAACTATAAGAATAGAAAATCATACAATAATTATTTTTTTGAATTATGCACATAGAATAAGATGAGATTTTCATTCATAGCCAAATGCACACACGAGTGTATAAAAGTTATAAGCAAGTACTTCACCATTGTTTGACTAGGGGAATGAGGTAGAAACCTCCTTGGGGTTACTTAAAGCCGCACATCCCGGGTGTCCAGACTAGTTATACCCGGCATTCTTAAATACTCGTGAGTGTACAAACAACTATAAGAATGTAAACCATGCAAGAATCATATTTTGATTTATTTATACATGTGACTAAAGTTTTATCTAAATTCTAACATGGATATACATAAGAATAAACCCAAGCATGTGTTGTGTTTTTTTCAAATGAACTATGCACTTGTTAATATTCATATCCTTATAAATTCTTGAAGATTAAGGAAAAGAGAACTTCATATCACATGTTCTAGGTTGTAAGCACATACAAGCTTATAAATACTTATAATTATCATTACTTCATGTGTTATAGTTGATTTATATACTTTTCAAATAATTTTCTATTTAATAGTGCTAATAGCCACACATATTTTTAATTAAGTCAACATATGCAAATTGGACATAAAGAAAATCATTTATTTTTAATTGATTTTTGAAAGAAATGAATGCATGAATCAAGTGGCATGCAATATTTTAATATAATTGGAATAAAATAAAAAAAATACAAGCACATAATTTCATTCAATCCAACTAATTATTAAGGACAATCACATCAAATAAGCTTATTTAAGAAAAACCAAAGTTTCTTAAAGTCATTTTTGATTTTATGTTTGACTTGATCTAAGAGATGTGAGAAAGAGGTGTTTGCTAATCCTAATCCCATTCCCCATATGTGTAAATTAATTTGATTTATTAAGAAGCAATTAAATGATTTTTTATGGATTGATTAAGTTAAGTATGGATTAAATCAATTAATTAACCCTTACTTATATTACCTTAAGATAATTGATTAAATAATTATGAGCTAATATAATATGCAAATGAATTAAAAAGTAAATTGAAATGATCCTATGAAATGAAAGGGGCCTAATGCAATTAGCTCATAATCATTTAATAATTAAGCTTAAGGAACAATTTTAATTACTTTCATAATTTATCACACATGTGAGCTAATCATAATTACATTAAGCTTCTTTAGGTTCTTGAACACCTAAAGCTCTACCCAAGATGGATTAAAGAAAAATCAAATTTAATTAGATTTTTCAAATCAAATAAACCAATAATCCATTAATCTATCTCTCCTAAAAAGAGACTAACCAAAGTTAATAATTATCTTGAAATGAGATGGGCTTAAGGGAAACGGTAGGGAAAGAGGTCCCCACCTATTTCCATAAGACATCCACTGGTTAAGCATAATTTAATATGATTTGAATTCCAAATTAGCTCATTAAGTTTCTAATTAGTTAATTAATTAATGAATAGGACTTTAGTTGAAAAGAGAGGGAAAATTAGAGAAAGGATTAGGAGGGAGGCTCCAACTTCCCTAAGTCTCCATATTGTTCATCAATGATTAGGGAGTCCAAATAATTAATTAATCACTATTCATATACTTAATTATCACTTAAATAAGTTAAGAAGGTAATTAGGGCTTAATCAATCAATTTTCTTAACTAAATAATCAATAAATTCCAAGAAAAAATAAAGGAGGTAGAGGTCATCCCCCTAAACATCCTCAAAAAGTTTGAAATCAATTGGATGATTAATTAAGGAGTAATTAAGCTAATTAAGTTTTTAATTAAATATTAATTAAGCCAAAATTATTGTTAAAAATTAATTAAGGATAATTTTAATGGATACCTCTTTGAAATACCTTTAAAACGAGCCCTCATTTGCAATTTTTTATTTTTCTATAATTAGTTATAAAATTTGAAAGTTTTAGCATTAAAAATGGATTAATTAACCCTAATTAAAGCTCTAATTTATTGGCACCATGTGGCATGTTGATGCGGCATACTTTCCATGTGGTGCGACGTGATTAGGTATTAAAGTTATCACATCGCACGACTGACTTAGCCAGCGACGGATGCTTTCTCGTGGATCATCTGATCTAAGATTGGATGACCATAATTAATCCTATTATTTAGAGAGAATAATTAGAGGATTTAAGTGTGATTTAATCATGACCATCTATTTTGATCATGTTGAACGGATAGCCCGTGATCTTTCTCCTTCAAGAGTGGCGAAAGATGGATGCCGTCTGTCTTTCTCCGTCTGCTCTGAGTTCACTAGAGCTTAGATTGATTCCAAAATGATCTCACACCATCAAAGGTAGGAGAGAAACACATCCAATGGCTAAGATTGCATGACATACACATTTCTTTCATAAAAGACCAACCCAAAAATCACCTAGGCTACAATTTTGAAGAATTACCTTGCCGGAGCTCAAGATCGGTGGTTGGATCAATGAGGTAGCTTCGTCTAGTAGAGATGAAGCCTTGTTGAGATGCTTGGGCCTTGATTTGGAGTAGATCCATCGGATGACCAATTCATGCACTTTAGAGCTTTGACCTGATTTGAGCTTAGCTTTGAGAAATGATTTGGATGGCTTCGATATCGTGCATTGAAGGTGTGTGCAAAAGAAATTGAAGTTTGGTGGTGAAATGAGAAAGCTTGAATCAAAATTAACCTCCTCTATTTCAATTTAACATAAAACTGAGAAGTGAGAAGAATGGAGGAGCTTAGGAGCTTGGGGAATTATTGTGGGAGACTCTACTTCACTCTTTCTAGCTCAAATGAAGATGAATGATGCAAATCCTGTTCAAATTGAGGGGGTATACCCCCTCAATTGTTAAGGTGGATGGACATGATTCAATCTCATTTTCTTGCTAGCCAGCCTCAGACTGCCAGAATTGTCTCCATTAGGTCCACATGCCTCGCTCGAAGTAGGGGAAGGCTTGGGAGGTGGCTCAAGGTCTCATATGGGGATATTTCCTTTCCTTTGCCCATGGGGTGCTCAATTTGCTTGGGAGGTCACCTCCCCTTGGTTCATGGCAAGTCTTAGTGTGCTTAGAGTGGGCTAGGAAGATTAGGCATGTTTCATTCAATTGGATGGCTGCCCAAGTGATGAGAGAGTGGACTTTGCCAAATATGGGAAGGAATCAAATGCAAAGATGTTTGTCCAATGGCTAATCCCTTGGATGGGGCCCATTTAGCTTATGGGCAGACTTTGGGCTGACCAGGGTCAATTTGGGTTGGTTTGGTCAACCATCAAAGTCCCGTGGGTTGATTTAGAGTGCATAGGCTTCATTTGGTCAAATAGGTTCATATGGGTTCATGTTGGGTTGGGTTGATCAATTGATCAAATTGGGTCAAACCAAAGGCTTGGGTCATATTCAAATGATGATTTGAAAAGTTTTGGTACAAATGATTTGGGTTGGTTTAGCTCATTTGAAATCAAATGGGTCAAGTTGACTAATTTGACCAATTTGACCAATTTGACCAATTGGGTTGGGTTAAGTGTTGGTTCATGTTCAAATGGTTAATTAAAAATGATTGTAGGCTTTGGTTTGATTTGATTTGGATTTAATTTGAATTTTGGCTAATTTGACCCTTTAGGTCAAGTTGACCAATTGGTCAAATTAGACTCAATTGTGGTTTTGGTCAAGTTTAATAATTGATTTGGAATGAGCTTAAACCATTAGTTGCAATCAATTTGGGTCAGATTATGACTTGACCCATTTTAGCTTTTTAGGCCAATTTGGGTCAACTTGGGTCAAATGGCTAATTGGACTTGGTTTAACTAAATTGAGGGTTTGGTTATGTTCAATCATTGATTATGAGTTGGTTTGGATCAATGGTTTCAATCAATTTGGTATATGGTGGGTTTTGGCTAGTTTAGGTTTCATTTGGGCTAAAGGTTGACTTGGTCAAAGGACCAAGTTGGCTTGGTTTGATCCAATTGAGGTGATTGATCATCCTAGGGTGATTGTTGATCATGATATGAGACTTGGATGGTCTTGGTTCAATCCAATGTGGGTTGGATTAGAACTTGGTTCAAAAAGGGTTCTTTAGGAGACTTTGGGTCAAGTGGACCTAAATGGGTCAATTGGTTTGGTTTCAATTTGATTCAAGTTTAGCTGAACTCATATATGAGCCTAGAATTGAAATATAAATCCAACTACAATCAATTTGGAGTCTAATAGATTTTGGCTCATTTAAAGTTTTCAAATAAAAAAGGCTAACTTAGGCTTGACTTGGGTTGACTTGAGTTTGGTTTGATAATTATAGTTTATGTTTATATTTGGCTAAATGATTGGAGGAATGATTGATTCATGAGAAAATCCATTGGTTTTGGCTTGATTTGGATTGGATTTGGCCAAGCCCAAAAAATTGGCTAAAAAGGCTTGAATTGGGTTTTAGTTTAATTATGGATTTGATTTTGGATATTTGAATTTATATTTCATTTATATTTGGGATATAAATGAAGATATAAATGAGTCATGAGAAAATCACTTGAGTTTGAAGTGATTTGGAAGCAAATTTGACCAAGCTTAAGGGCGTAGGTCAAAAGGGCTTAAGTAGGAATTGATTTAGTTTGTTTTATTTTTGGTCATTGAAAGGTGGGTTCCATTTATATTTGTGAATATAAATGAAGGAGAAATTGATTTATAAAGAAACCAATTGATTTTGGGTTGGGTTGATTTGTATGAGATTTGATTAAGCTTGTGGAGATAGGTCCATAGGGCTTAAGGGGTTTTGGCTTGGTTTGATTTAGTTTGGTTTGGTTTTGGTCATTTGGGTATGGATTTCATTTTTATTTATGACTATAAATGAAGGGATAATTGATTTATAAAGAAATCAATCCAATTTGGAATAATTTAAGTGGAGATTTGGTTAGACTTATGAGAGTGGGTCATAAGCCTTATGAATTTTGATTTCAGATTTGATCTTGGGATTGAATTATTTAGTTTGGAATTTGATTTGGATTTGGTAAATGATTGAGGGATTGAATATGATCTTTGAGAAAATCACATGAATTTGGATTAATTTGAATTTGGTTAAGGCTAAGTCCATAAGATGAAATTAAAGGGCTTAGAAAGGGTTCCGAATTTAATCATTGGGTTTTATGGAGAAATCTTGAGCTTGAATTTGATCATGAAATTGACTATGAACCTTGGAAATTTGGTTTGGGTTTGGTATGAATTTAAGGTTTGGTTTGAGAAGGAAATCATGGATTGGGTTTAGGCTATAAGGTAGGCAAATTTTCCTAAGACCCTAAGGCATAACCTATTCCTATGGCTAACCCTTCTAAGTCTCTAGACTTAGGTTAAGTGTTCACCTAATCACTAGAAGTGTCTTAAGACTAAGGAGCTCTTAGTGTCTATAAGAGTCCTAGATCTATGATGAGGAAGTTGAGAACTCACTCCAAAAGTGAGGTCAACAAGAGTCAACTCTATCCTCAAGGGTTTCCTTATGTTATCCTATTAAACCATTAGAGTTTGAGGACTTTAAGTTAATGTTCAAAGTCTCACTTTGAGAGTTGACAACATGAGCATCACTATCAGGACCAAGTTCATATAGTATCTTAAAGTCATAAAATTTTTGAGAATTAATTTTAGAGGGATCAAAATATTCATTATATTTTTAGAGTATCTTATTATCATTTTTATTATCAGGAGAAGTCACCTTAATTTTCTTTTCATTGTCTATATTCTATTTCATTTTTGGTTGGGGATAAGAATGAAGAAGACATGTAGTCTAACTCTCCCATACTTGATAACATGTATAATTTCCTTCCCCTTCTTGACTCTCTCACCTAAACTCTTAATAACTCAGAGTTTCTGGAGGGTCAAAAGGGAGTCATCTCTAAGTCTCTCCCTAAAACTAGCTAATCATTCAAAGTAGCTAACTTCTGAGTTTCTTGGTGGATGTATAGAGATGGTTTAACTTTTTTTAAATGAACAAGATTAAAGCTAAATTACATTCATCAACATGAGTGATATCCGACCCTTCTATAGGTTACGATTGTGATAGTGTGTGGGTGTGATTTTGGAATGATAGCATTGTAGTCTCCTCCATCCTTTCTCCATTTGAAAGATTTGATCATCCTTCTTTTAAAGTTGAAGAAGTAGTTGTTGGGTTAAGTCGATGAAGGACTTTCCTCTATAATAGCCTCCTAAACTTCTTCAAATTCTCTATGAGATCATCTAGTGTCGACCATAAAAATATGTGATTCATTAATTCCTAGATCATCAGCCAAGAGGTCATCCTAATCAATGTCATGACCCTCTTTTTAGCTAATCTTTCTTCTTCTTCTTCTTCTTCTTCTTCTTCTTCTTCTTCTTCTTCTTCTTCTTCTTCTTCTTCTTCTTCTTCTCCTCAAATGCAAGCTTTTATTTCTTCTAAAAGCTCTTCGATAGTCTTTTCATAATTCATATCAGAGTATAAAGAGTATACTCCTCATCATCCAGAATCATATCATCTACCTCTTCTTCAACATCAATATATTCCATTTCTATTTTCTCTTCATTATTATTTAATCCCTCTCCTTGAATAATTGGTTGACCCTCTTGTTCAGGAGCTATTCCTAAACCAGGTCGTTCATCATTAGTCACTTCACAAGAATATAGAGATGACATTAGGGAAGCTAACCTTTCCTCAATAGGTGGAGGTGGTGGACCCTTTGTTTAGAGTTTGATAGGGGATGGTTGGGTTGTGGAGAGACTAGTGACTTAGGGGTTATGCCTGAGATGAGCTAGGCTTTATGGATGGTAGACTTTCTTTCATAGGTAAATAAACTTTTTTATTTTCAGCCCTAGTGGCATCTCTAACTTTTCCCTGGTTTACAAGGACAATTCTATCACTATGCCAAGACTTAGGCCTTTCAAAATGGTAATAGCCATCGGTGATAATTGAAATTGCCTTGGTGTGGTGTTCTCTATTCCTAAAGGCTATTTTTATCTTTCCTCTAAACATAATATAATTTTCTTTTCTAAGAATCTTCCTTTCTAAGTATTTAATATTTCTTTCTTTTCTAAATCTTTGAAAAACTTTCCCTTAATAATCCTAAGAACATCCTCCTTCATACATCCGAGGCTTCAATTATCCTTTGAAAGATTTGTCAAGCCCTATCGTGACTTTTCTTATCCAATCGTTTGAATGATTTTTGGGCTTCATGTTGAAAAGGTCAAGGTGGAGAACGTGCTATCCTTACTATACTCTCCTCCCCCTATGCTGCAAAGAGTGGATGGAACCGTCCGCCCAGAAGTGGAGAGGTATTAGGAAGGGTATATCCTCCCTCAGCCTTGGCTTTCTCTAAAACTTCTTTTTGTTTTTTCTCTTTCATAATCTTTCTTTTGATCCTTCTATTTTTATTTTTCTTTTGGGGTTTAGTCATTGGAAGGATTCCAAAAGTTGACCCACTTTCAAAAGAGCTAGAAACAGTCAAAGGAGTCAGTTCAGACACGGGCAGCTTAGCTTTCTTAGTCAGGCTACCATCTTTAGGACTCACTATAGGCTTAGAGGTCAGGGCGTTAACTACTCTCTTATTTTTAGAAATTGGAGTAGAAATAGGATTGGAGGCCTCAGGACCTATAGTAAATTCTAAAATAGGGTTTCCTTCCTTGGACAGAGCTACCACTAACTAGTGTTACGATAATTCCATCAAAAGTCATTTTCACATTTTCAAATCCAGTACCAAACTTGATAAGAGAACCATCAGGCAGTATTCCATTATCAACAGAATATTTGATTCTTGAGCTAACAACAAAAATCAATTATCCAACCATTTTCTATCTCTTAAAAAAATAAAAATTTATCAGTTATTTATGAATTTTATAAAGAAAAGTTTTTAGAATTGTGGTGTTTTAATTTGGAGTCATTGGGACACCACACAGATCTTAGTACTTATTGATGTGATTAGGTACGACATTAAGGTATGATGTACTATCTGGGAAGATAGAAACATCATCTTGTAATGGACCTAATCACTTAATAAGGACTCCTAAGATAGATGAGTTTACATATATACTAGAGACCATTCTCCTACTTCACAGGAATAAGTAAAGTAGGATTTATTTTATGTCGGGTTCTTCAGTTCCCCATGCAAGAAAGCTTCCATAGTTAGTTACATCTTAGGAAATGGGAGTTTTTAATAACACTCTCGATTTAGGTAGTCAATAAGTATCTCCAAAGATTTCAAGGCTAGACTATCAAAGAATTGGTTGTTATTAGAAATCAAATGAGATTGTTCGAATAGGAAGACTTGTTCACAGATTCCAAAGGTGAATAAGTAGAAAGCACTCGAGATACTAGGAAGCCAAGTACGTGCTTCAACCTACCCTATAGTGAGGCTTTATATTTTTAAAGAGAGAATTTAGTTTTATTAAGTTGGAATCTTATTAGAATGCTAGGGCTTATAGTCCAATAACACAACATTGTGGAAATGCCGAAGAGATAAGGACTTATAGCCTGAAGGAAATAAGTAGCCTTAGAACCTAAATCTAAAATGCTTTAGCTCCTACTAGATGCACGACCTAAGTTTAATAACAAAAAAAATGGGACATAATGATTTACCTCCACTAGAGAGAATATACACATCTAGACTCTTTTGGACTTACGACCACTTGGAGTGACTGCCAGCTAACACCTCCTACGCTTTAAAATCATGTAGGATGGCCTTATGTAAATGCAAGATAGTTAAACTATTATCTAATTATGATGAAGCTAGAATCCTAAACTCACTCCCAAAGAGACAAGATAATGTTTGGTATGCAAACATGACTTAGACTAAAGTTGAAGATTTACAAGTTTTTAAGATCATTTGACACATTTATTTTTGGAGTAAGGCTTGGGACAATTATGCCTACATGCATGATGAAATTTAGTCATAGGCTAAATCAATTAGAGGAGGTGTTCTCCAGTACAAGGGATCGCCCTCAAAGGTCAAGCATATCCATTATCATGTAAGAATGGAGACCCTTCCTATTCAAGAGTGGCACAATATGATATGCATGGTGTGATAACATACAACATTCAGCTAAGGATTTCTAAATATTTTAATTATCTTGATTATAAATCTATGAATTAAGATGAGGTTATGCATTGTATTAAAATTTAGTTATGAATTTTTAGTGAGATATAAAGTTTAATTTTATCCTAAAGAGCCTATTTCATCCACACAAAATCATCACATTTTAAAAAAATCCTATGAAAAGTATGTCATTTCTAATGCACAAACTAAACACAATAATTAAACTTATGGATTTCATAAAAGAATAAGTGGTCGATGCGGCTGGATACCATCATACACCCCTGAAAAGAGAGAAGTTGGGTAGCCGAGCTCTACCTTTATACAACCCATATTATAATTGAATATTATATTTAAAATAAGTGCTATGGGGTTGTTGACCTCACTTTTGGAGTGAGCTCTTAACCTCCTCTTCTTAGACTAAGGAATCTTCTAGACATTAAGAACTCTTTAGTCATAAGATACTTCTAGTGATTAGGTGAACACTTAACATAAGCCTAGAGACTTAGAAGTATTAATCATAAGATTAGGCTATACCTTAGGGCTTAAGAAAATTACCTATCCCATAGCCTAAATCCAATCTGGATAAACTTTCCAAATCAAACCCAGATTCAATTCTCAAACCAAATCTTAAATTCAAATTTAAATTCCAAATCTAATTTCAAATTTGACTCCAAATAATTGAAACCCAAAATAAAATTCAAATCCTAAGATCTTTCCTAAGCCATATGAACCACATTCATAAGCTTAGCCAAAACTCCCTTTAAATCAAATCAAACTCAATTGATCTCTTTATAAATCAATTATTCCTTCATTTATATTCACAAATATAAATGAAATCCAAATTCAAATGACCAAAACTATATTGAAAATCAAATCCAAACTCAATCCAAGCCCTTTAAGCCAATTCTTTGGACTTAGCCAAATTATATCCAAATCAAGTCAAAACTAATAAATTTTCTCTTGAATAATCTTTCATTTAATCATTTATCCAAATATGAATAAAACCTACAATCATCAAACCAAATTCAAGTCAACCCAAGTCAAGCCTAACTTAGCCTTTTTGACTTAAAACTTTCAATTGAGCCAAAACCTATTGGACTCCAAATTGATTGATGTTGAATTTATATTTCAATCTAGAGCTCATATATAAGTTCACTAAACTCGAATCAAACCAAAACCAAACCAATTGACCCACTTAGGTCCACTTGACCCAAAGTGACCTAAAGGACCCATTTGAGTCAACTTCCAATCCAACCCAAATTGGATTGAACCAAGCTCACCAAAACCTTCCATCATGATTTTTGATCACCTTAGGGTAATCAATTGCAATCAATTGGGCCAAAACAAGCCCAATTGGCCATTTGATCCAAATCGACCCAAATTGCCCTAAAGGACCAAATCGAGTCAAATCATGATCTAACCCAAATTGATTGCAACCAATGGCTCAAGTTCATTCCAAATTGATTATTGAACTTGGCCAAAGCCATAATTAAATCCAATTTGATTAATTGAGCCCAATTGGTCAACTTGACCCAACCTAGCCCAAATTGGCCTAAAGGGCCAATTTGGCCAAAATCCAAATTAAATCTAAATTAATTCAAACCAAAGACCACATTCATCTTCAATTATCCAATTGAACATGAATCAACCCATAACCTAAGCTAATTTGGCCAATTTTGGTCAAATGGGTCAATTTGACCCAATATGACCCATATGATCCAAATTTGGCCAAATCCATTGAAACCAAGCCAAGACCTATTGGGGGCTGATCAAATCTGACCCAAACTCATTTGGGATCAGCCTAAAACCAACCCAACCCATTTAAATTTCTCATGGATCCTCCCCCACATAGGAGTCCACCCAACCTTATTTAATTCCCCCATCACATGCACTTAACTCCTCCCAAATATTTGCATTGAATAGATCTGATCATATGGTAACAAGAGAGGACTTTGGAGTAAAAATCCAAAGTCCTCAATCAATCCATCATCTATCTGAACTACCCAAGCAAGATGACAATCAATTTGGAGTAAAAATTTAAAAAATAATGGATTTTCAGAGGGGGAAATGAAGCTTTAGATCTCTTTCTCCCACCACCATTCAAGCTCCCAAAGCAAAAGAACCCATCCCCCTCCTCTTTGAGCCATTTTTGAGCTCAAAAACACAAATATTTACTTTTCCAACGAGGCGACGGGAAACATCAAAGAAGGCGACATACCAAAAGTGGGGTCAAAGATCATTCCAAAGCTTTCTCACATATACCTAGGAGTTCACTCGGATCTTCACTGCCATCGTAAATCATCCCCGGTGAGATAAATTTTGCCAAACTTTAGCCGGCCTTAGGATTTCTCGTATTTTGTGTTAATTTTCTTGCGATCTTAGGAATTTCCCCTAGATAATCTCACATTTTTACTTTAAATCATCGCAATTAGAAAATAAAATTTTTTCGGTGCGAATTGACATGAAAATGGGTCCATTTAGACAAATTTTCATTTAGAAATCTCATTTTTTCCTATAAAAAGCCTGAAAACACTGTTCACCATCCGGTGGACTATAGTCGCCATTCGATGCCATGGTTGGATCGGATGGCTCGGATCATGTGTTGATCATTGATGAACCTTGGATCTCTTGATGCGATCGACCATCCGATTGGTTGATCACGGCTCGGATGATGCGTCGCCCGATCACGCCTTCGGCGTCTCGATTTGGACCATCCGATCCATGATTGGATAGTCGAGTGAGCAGGTCATTTTCCCTTTTTCATCGGTTGACGTCGTAGCATGTTTCTTTTATAAAAAAATTAATTTAAATCACCAAACTTCAAAATTCATAAAAATAAAATACTTAACCAAAATTACAATGGCTCGTTTATTCCTCTTTAAGAAGAATCCAACAAATCCCAAATTTACTAAGTACTTTGAGCTTAATTTGTATTTTAGTTAAAATCAAATTTTATTAATTAAACAAAAATATATGTCAGATTAAGTTGAAATTTTCAAGGATTAAAAATAAATTTAGTACATACCTAATATAAAAATTTCAAGTGAAAAGGACTTCTGGATTGGTAAAAAAATTAAATTTTGAAGTTTAGAATGTCTATTTTAATAAAATAAATCAAATAAAAATTCAGAAATTTACAAAAATCTTCGAAATGGCTTAAATCACTTTAATTCACATATATGACTCTTAAGAAAATAATGTGATCTTCTGAATCCTAATGAATCCCAAATAAACACTTAAGAGTAGAGTTTAATCAATTAAGGAGTTAATTAAAATATAATCTAAGAATAATTTAAATATCAAATCAAAATCAAAATGAAATAACACTTAAGCAATCATTAATCAAACCTCAAATAAAAAAAATATCATCCTTAGAGGAAATTAAATGAAATATGATTTGAGCTAATAAAACTCAATTAAATGATTAAATCTTGAATCAAACTTAAAATTAAACAAACCTAGAAAACTTTAACATGGGTGAAAATGGTATAACTAAACCTACACTAAGCATGGAATCTTAATCATATGAAACCCCTTAAAGAGTATAAATAAACTGAAATTAATTAATCATTAAATAAAATAAAAAATCAAATTGATTAAAAAACCAATTCAACATAATCATTTAATACTAATCGAATTAAACCAAATAAAATTAAAGTAAACTTAATTAACATATGACTAAATCACTTCCATTTGGAATAAGATAATTAATTAACCATTAAATATTTCAACATAATAACTAAATCAAACATGTTAATGAAATCAAACAAACATAATAAATGAATCAAATCAATAAAACTCTAATCATAAATATTCAAACTTAATTGAAATGAAATAAACAATTAATTTACTTAATAATATGATGGTCATAACAATAATCCTTTAATCAAATCAAACTTAAGTAAAACACTTAACTAAATCAAATCACTCACATGTGAAAAATTAAGTCATTAATCTCTAATTAAACAAACCCTTAATTAATCAAATAATTTAAAGAAAATTTAATTACCCTTAATCAGACCTAATTAATCAAACATCTAATTAATGAAAACTTAATAAATTAATCCATCATCTTAATTAATCAAATTAATTTAAATAAGTTACATTAAAGCTAACTCTAAAATTAAGCTTAATCAAACATAATTAAGATGTAATTAAATACTAATCAAAACTAAATTAAACCTAAATCATTAAGTCATTAATCTCTAATTAAACAAACATTAATTAATAATTTAAAATTTTTTAATTATCACGAATCAAACTTAATTCAAACATCTAATTAATGCAAATTTAATAAATTGATCCATCATCTTAATAAACCAAATTAATTTTATCACATTAAAATTAATCCAAATCAAATACTTAATTAATCTACTAATTAATTTAATCACACCTATTAAATAAACTAATTAGATCAATTAAATTAATCATATTAAACTTAAGCTTAATCAAACATAAAATGCAATCAAATGCTAATCAAATATTAATTTAAACTTAAATCATTAACTCATTAATTACATCATTAACCCAAATAAATATGAAATCAAATTAAAATTTAAACAAATCTTTATTTAATTTAATAATTCCTCTTAAATAAACTAATTAAGTTAATTAAATTAATCATATTAAACCTAAGCTTGATCAAACATAAATGCAATTAAATACTAATCAAAACTTAAAATAAACCTAAATTATTAAGTCGTTAATTACATCATTAGTCTAAACAAATATGAAACTAAATTAAAAATTAAACAAACCTTTATAATTAACATAAATACACTTCTTAATTAAACTAATCACATAATCACATTGAACCTAAGCAAACCCATAGACCAATAAAGCTAATCAAATTAAATTAAATCAAATTAAATTAAATTAAGAAAGACTCTCATTAATTTAATATGAATCAAATCAAATCTCATTCAACCTACTTAAATAAGATAAACAAATTAGCTATCCAATGTATGAAATCAAAATATAAATCAAACTTTGATGAACATGACAAATGTATGTGATTAAAAATAAAATCCTAATTACGAAGAATCAAACTCAATTAAAATCAAAATAAAATCTCAATTAATCTAATCCGATCAAACTATAAATAAATGAACCACAATCAAATCAAATAAGCATAAAATTAAGTAACATAACCATAATTAAAGAAAAGAATTAAATATTAATTTAAAAGGATATTGAATTATCAAGATATAATTAAACCAAAACATCTAATCTAAAATTAATCAATCAAAAAACCCATGAATTTAAACAAACTTAAACTTCATTGGATATTAAGGATTTTAAATTATCAAGATGTAATTAAACCAAAACATTTAAATCAAAATCAATTAATCAAATACTTAAATAAACTCAAATCCTAAATTCTAAATCAAATCAAATGAATTACAGAAATTCAAATGGGCTAACTAAGATACTTAAGGACCTTAGTTAGACTCTTTAGGAGTTATGATGTGGAATAGGGTGAGTTCTGTCTACAAATGGAATTTATTTTACTATTCATTCTTGAAAACCTAAACATCATTTTTACCAAATAAAAGTGAAATAAAAATTAAAAATAAACCATTAAATCATTTAAATTGAAATCACCCAAAGGTAAAATTTAAATAAATTCAAACTCCAAATTGCAACTTAAACTAAAGAAGACTAGTAAAGTCTTGTGACACAAGCCTTAAGCACACACATTAGAATGCTAAGTCACCACTTCAATGCTAAGTTAGGGAGTTGTATGCATGATGTTGTGTTTGTTTTGTGATATAATATTTTAGACTCGATGTTAGGGTGTATGTTTCATAGATAGGATGTTAGACTATTATTAGCCTAATCATATTTTCTGCAGGGGGTTGTGCTTAAAGGGTTGCTGTAATAAAAATATAAATGCTTTTGCTGTGTAGGTTGCTTAGCCCCTGAGCATAACTCATGTTAGGACAGGTGGGCTTAGTTACCCATGTGTGGGGTGCTAAGTCCAAATTATTCATATAACTACTTGGGTTGTATAGTGTGTTTAGCTAATATTTGTTTTGTAGGTGTAGCTAGATTTACTTTTCTTATTTTTGATGTAATTTTACATTAGAAATTAGGATTAGTGTTATGGTGGATTAGGATGAGCAGTGGCCAGAAGGCTTAATCCCTCGGGTGCCTTGTGATGCCTTTGGAGCAAATCAAATCAAAAGAAAGAGAAGGAAGAAATGAAGAAAAGAAGACCCCCACAGCATGTATTTTTTTTATAATCCAGGTTGTATAAGGGTAGAGCTCAGCTACCCATATTTTTTTCTCTTTTTGGATGTATGGAAGAATCCAATAGCACTAGCCTTTTATTCTTTTATTGTAGTCTATAAATTTATTTGATGTTGTGTTTAGATTGTGCATTAGAACAACATATTTTTCATAGTTTCTTTATGACTGATGCTTGAATGTGTGGCCTGGATGCGGTAGGCTCTTAGGATAAAAATTAATTTTTCTACCCCAATTAACAACTCATAAATAAAATCTTAAAATAACTCATAACCTCAGATAAATGTCTAGGAATTAAATCAAGATAATAAAATTTTTAGTAACCTCTTAGCTAGATGAATGAATGTATAAAATCATGCATGTCATATTATTTCACTCTTGTTAAGAGGGGGCTTCCAGCTTTGCTAGAGAATGAAGGCTTAACCTGTGAGAGCCTTTGGTGGAAGAACACCCCTTTCTCTCTTGATTTGTCCTAGAATCAAATTCTCATGCATTTGTGCATACAAAATCCATAGCTTGTGTCAAAATAAAGAGTACAAAAGAATCAAATAAATTTAATAAAATTTGCATTATATTAAGTCATGGTTTCATACCACTCATGCTCTAGTCTCTTATGGAGTGAGTTTTAGGACTAAGCCTCCTTTGTAAATGAACAATGGCCTATCCATCTTGCAAAGCATAAGACTTGCCTACATGGATTTAAAGCGTAGGAGGAGTCAGCTGGCTACCACCTTAGGTGGTAATAAGTCCACCAGGCGAGTGGTTAATTCTCTCTTATGGAGGTAAACCATATACCCATTTTTGCCTTAGATTTAGGTCGTGCCTTTATTTTGTACCAAGGCTCTTTAGTTTAGGAATCTAAGGTAGCTGTTTCTTTCGAGCTACAAGCATAAATTCTTATCTCTTAGGCATTTCCATAATCTTATGTTGTGGAATTATAAGCCCTAGCAATTTAATAAAATGTCAACTCAAATAATTAACTCTCTTCAATTTTAAAAATATAAAGCCCAATTATAGGGTAGATTAGAATGATCACTAGGTTTCTAGTATCATGAGCATTTCTTACTTTCTCCCTTTGGATTCCAAAAATAAGTCTTCTTCTTGATCTATCCCATTTGATTTTCTAAAATAGTTAATCCTTTGATAGTCTTAACCTTAAAATCTTTGGAGACCCTAATTATTTATTTTAATCGAGAGCATTCTTAAGGAATTCTCATTCCTTAGGATGTAATTAACTATGGAGGCTTGCCTCCATCTAATGAACCCCTAAACCCTACACATTTCCATGTAAATCCATAACTTAAGAAAATAAACCCTACTTTACATTTCCATGTAAAGTAGGGAAAGATCTCTAGTATATTCAAGACCCATCATGCATTAGGAGTAAATTAGGTGATTAGGTCTATTATAGGTGGTGTGATTCTCTTTGAGATATTACATCATTCCTTAATGTCGTACCTGATCACTTCAATAAGTATACCCTAAGATCAGCGTGGTGTCCCACATCCCAAAAATAAACACCACGAGGGGTCTTCAATCTCTTGTTCTTCTTTCCTTTCTTTGGATCCATTTTGCTCCAAGCTTCACGGGGCCTCCCAAGTCTTTGCGTTCTAGCCACTGCTCATCTTAAACCTCAAAGCACTAATTTTAATCCTATTGAAAAAATTTACATATTTATGGAAAATGAAACCTAACTACTCCTGCAAAATATACATTAACTAAGCGAACATACAAGCCAAGCAGTTGTATTTTACATATTCGGACTTATCACCTTGCACTTTGGTAGCCAAGCCCACTTTTCTTAATTGGATTATGCTTAGGAGTATAGGCAACACAAGCAAGGACATTTATATTTACTTATTATTATAGCAGCCCTTTTAGCATAATCCCTTATAGAAAATATTATTAGGCTATTAGCGAGCTAACATCGAGTTTACACATAAATAATCTTAATATTTGGTCTAAAATATCACATCATAAAATAAAACACAACACCATAACATATACTGGCCTAACCTGATATGAAAATAGGGGACTTAGCATTCTAATGTTTGTGCTAAGGTTTAGTGTGGTGTGTCCTGATTAAGCTTTAAAAGTATGATTGTCTATAGTTTAAAATTGTTTAAGTTGAATATTAGAGGTTTCATTTCAAATCTTTGATTGAATTGATTAATTTTAGTTTATACTTTCTTATTTTACTTAATGCTTACTTAAAATCTAATAATTATGAAGAGAATAAAGAGGTTTGACCCCCTTTATCCCCACCCTAAGTTATTTTCTAAAGGTGTATTATTATGACTTTGGTTTCTTTAGTGATCCATTCATAAATATTTTAATAAACCTTTGTTAAGGTTAGTATTAAGGAGTCCTATTCAAACAAGAAAGACATCTTAGAATTAATAAAATTTAGTCACTATTACATGAATAACATTTGACTATTACTTTCCATCATCAATAGCATACACACTTCTTTATATTTTTTTATTATGATATTTGATTCAATATACATATTTGTACATACAATATAAATATTTATATTTTGCACACTTGATGATCATTAATGCATGAATTTGGTAGAAAAGAAAGATTTCATTTCATAGTTAAGCATATGTAGACATGCATTAGAGATTTAAGTAAGTACGTGCCATTGTTAAATTAGAGAAGTGAGATTTTCTAAGACCTCTTTGGGCTACTTAAAGCCTCGTATTCTCGAGATGTCTAGACTATATTCTTGCCAACTTAAAATACATATAAACATATACACAAGCATATAAATGAAAATCATGCGAAGGTTATATAAAAAGAAAATCCTTCGTTTATGTAAAGCAAAGTTTTATCCTAAATTCTAGCTCATGTATACACATGAATGAAATTAAGCAAGTATGTGTCGTTGTTAAACCACAAAAGTGAGATTATCTAAGACCTCATTGGGGCTACTTAATGCCTCGTGTTCTTGGGATATCTAGATTATATACTTGCCAAGTCAAACATATGCAAACATACACATGAACCATGAAGACAAAATAATTCTTTACCATATTAAAATTATAACTAAATTTAAACTTTATTAAACATTTATAATAAACATTAACTTAAATTTCACATTCTTATACATCATTAGCTTATAGTTTTGAAAATAATTTGGGATTTATTAGTGATAATAGCCACACCATATAATAATATTTATCCAACACATACAACTTAAATGCAACCATATTCTTTTACTTCTCCTTTCTTTTTGAAATCATGAACATGTGAAACAAAAAATATGCTATTTATAATGATTGAAAAGAAGAAATTAAATATTGCCACATAACATACTCAATTACATTAAATCCTAAGGATAATGAAGCTAAATAAATAATCCTTAAGGCTAACGAAAGTTCTTATACGATTTGATTTTGATATTTGAGTTGTTAAAACCTAAAGAGAAGAGATGATATTTAGTAGTTACCCCATCCCATGTTGGTGATTTGATATATTTAAAGAAAGAAATTAAATGAAATTTATGAGTTGATTAGGTTCAAGCCATTAAGCACATAAATTTAATTACCTTTTCCTAAACTTCTATAATTTAATTAACTTCTTGGTCACAAGCCTATATGCTTTTAGAAGAGTAAAATTTACAATGCACCTAAAGGAATCTAATACAATTAGGCTCATGCTTAAGCATTAATTTTATTAAAGAAAGAAAGAATCTAAGTTAAATACTTTTATGATTTTGCCATTGTTGACTTCACTTTTGGAGTGAGTTTTCAACTTCTCCATCTTAGACATAAGACTCATCTAAACACTAAGAGTTCCTTAGTCTCAAGACATTTCTAGTGATTAGGTAAACACTTAACCTAACCTAGAGACTTAGAAGAGTTAGCTATAGGAATAGGTTATGCCTTAGGAGTATTAGAAGGATTTGCATACCCCATTTCTTGAACCCAATCCTTGCTTCCCTTCTTCAAACCAAACTTTAAACTCAAATCTTAAATCAATTCCAACTCAATTGATTTTCTCAAACCAAACTTCAAACTCAAGTCTTAAATCAATTCCAACTCAATTGATTTTCTCAAACCATGAATCAATTCTTAAATCAATTCCAACTCAATTGATTTTCTCAAATCATGAATCAATTCTAACTCAAATCTTAAATCAATTCCAACTTAATTGATTTTTTTTCAAATCATGAATCAATTCTAAATCAAATCTTAAATCAAATCCAACTCAATTGATTTTCTCAAATCATGAATCAATTCTAAATCAAATCTTAAATCAATTCCAACTCAATTTATTTTCTCAAATCATGAATCAATTCCAAAATCAAATCATAAATCAATTCCAACTCAACGATTTCAAATCAATCAAATCAAATAAATCTAATTTCCAATGCAATTGATTTTCTCAAATCATAAATCAATCAAATCTTAAATCAATTCCCAATTGATTTTCCAAATCATAATCAATTCCTAAATCATGAATCAATTTCAAATAGTTGAAACCCATGATCAATTCCAAATCAAAACCTTTCCCAAGCCCTTTGATTTCATCTTATGGACTTAGCTCAAATCAAATCCAAATCACTCTAAAATCAAAATATTTTCTCATAACCCATTTATATTCTCATTTATATTCACCAATATAAATGAAATATAAATTCAACAAAACTAAATTCAAAACTCAAATCCAAATCCAACTTAAATCCAACTTATACTCTTTCAAGTCAAATCCTTGAAGTTAGTCAATCATCCTCAAATCAATCCAAACCTTTGGATTTTATCTTCAAACAATCATTCCTTCAATCACATGCCCAAATATGAACATAAACTTCAATCATCAAACCAAAATCAAACTAACCCAAGTCAAACCCATGTTCACCCTTTTTACTTGAAATTGTCAAATGAATCAAAACTCATTTGACTCCAAATAACTTACAATTGGATTTATATTTAAATCATAAGTCCATATGTGAGTTCAACCAAACTTAAATCAAGCCTTGATCAAGCCAATTGACCCACTTAGGCTCACTTGACCCAAAGTGACCTAAAAGACCTTATTGAGCCAAATTCTAATCCAACCCAAATTGGATTGAACTATGCCCATCTAAGCCTGTCATCATGATGACCAATCATCATGGGATGATTAATCACTTAAATTGGGTCAAACCAAGTCAAACCTAGTCGACCAAGTCAACACTTTGCCAAAATGGAACCCAAATTAGCCAAAATTCACCATAAGCCAAATTGATTGAAACCATTAACTTAAACTCATTCATGACCAATGATTGAACATGATCAAGTCATCAATTGAGACAAACCTAGCCTAACTGGCCACTTGACCTAAGTTGACCCAAATTGACCTAAAAAGTTAAAATGGGCCAAATCTTGATCTAAGCCAAATTAATTGTAACCAATGAGTCAAATTCATTTCAAATCACTTATTGAACTTGACCAAAGCTTCAATTGGCCAATTAGACCTAACTTAGCCCAATTGACCATGAACTCAACTTGACTTAAAAGGTCAAATCAACTTGAAATCAAACCAAATCAAAATTGATTAAAACCAAAGCTTGCAATATATTTCAAATGATCAACCAAGCCTAAACTAACCCATGACCTAACCCAATTAGGTCAAATGGGTCAAATTGGTCAACTTGACCCATTTGACCTAAATGAATCCAAATGAACCAAAATCAAATCTAAACCAAATTAAACCAAACCAATGATACCCATAGGCTCTAAATGATCATTTGAACTTGACCTAACCCATGGTTTGACCCAATTTGACCAATTAGTCAACCTAACCCAAATTGACCCAACTTGACCTAAATGGGTCAAATTGAACCAATTTAAATCAAATGAGTTCCAAAAAACTTGAAATTTGGCCCAACCCATTTTCAAATAATTCCAAATCTATCCAAATCAAAATCATTGCCAAATGACCATTTTACTCATAGGTCAAAGGGTATCCTATGGCAAAATTCACTTGAAATTTGGCCAATTCTTTCTCAAGGTCACTTGGCATCCTCTAATGGTCCAAATGGACACCAAGGAGGGTGGTGAACATGTCCTAATGGGTTTGGGTCAGCCATGACCCAACCCAAGGCCAAACCAACCCCTTGAATGAGAATTGAACATTTGGATCACCCCATACACTCACCTACCACATGGGAACTCCCTCTCCTCCACTCCTCTGCCTAAAATGAATCACATGGAGTACCAATCCTAAACCCACCAACTAATCTCACCATTGATAAAAAAAAATGACACTTCTAGTCTTCACCATCCGATCCAAGGAGAGGATAAACTTCCCCATTCACACTCAAATCACAAGCATTGAATTCGACTGAGCTCTAGGAATCGAAAGCAAGCTTCTCCAAGCCTTGGCAAGCATTCCCGAGCTCCCCCCCTTTTTTCCTTCTTGGTGTCCAAAATAGGGGAGGACAATCCAAATTCCAACTCACTCAACTCTCCATCAAATCCAAATTACTCTTGCAAGAACCATTAAGGGATCTCATCGAGCTCAACCAAGTTGTTTCCTAAGTCTCCAAACCACGGGAAGTGTCAACTTGATCAAGCCCGATCACCATTGAAGGGGAACTTGGTTAACTGAGAAATTCACTTCAAATCAATACTTGATACCTTCAACAGGGCTTCATCTCTACTAGACAAAGCTACCTCCTCCATTGGAAGCACCGGTGATAGCTCGCAGGTACGCTAACTATAGTCATAGGAATTTTTGCTTGGTCCTTGTGAAGGGAATTGTAATCCCATTAGATCTTGACCGCTTGGATTTTCCCTTGAAGGTGTGAGTTTAAACTCCATCCGAGCTTGGGTGAGCTAGGATCAAGTGATGATCAATGGATGACATCTATCTCACGCCCTTGGGAGGAGATAGATCACACACCGTCCATTTCGCATGATTGGAATGGACGGTTTAAAATAAATCCGTTAGATCTGCATTTAATTTAATCCTAAATTGTGGGATTAATTAGGACTTTTCGATCTTAGATTGGACTACCCGCAGTGATCCACTTCGTTCAGTACGTATTGCTACTTAAATAACCAATCCCATCCGCGCATTGGAAGCATGCCGTCATAATATGCGGCCCGGGAATGATTAATTAATTAGGCTATTTTAATTATCCATTAATCACAAGAAATTCATTAAATCATAATTAAATGTAGAAAAATCCAAAAAACATAAATTAGGGCTCATTTTAAAGGTATTTCAGAGGGGGAATCCAATAAACTTATTTCTAATTGATTTTAAACAATGAATTTTCCTTAATTAGAAATTAATTAAAATTTTAATCACCTTAATTACTCCCTTAATTACTTAATTAATTAATTCAAAATTTCTCGGGCTTGTTTAGGAGGAGGACTTGTACCTCCCTTGGTTTTCTTGGAATTTATCAATGAGTTAATTAGGAAAATTAATTAATGAACCCCTAATCACCCCTTTAATGTAATTAAGAGTAATTAAGCATATGAATAGTGATTTAATTCCTTAATTGAGATTATTAAACATTGTTTAAGTAAGGAGGAGGTTTTTGGAATGGGTTTGGAATATTTTCCCAAAGTTATTCCCTAAACCCCCTTTCTTCCTTAATCCAAACATAATTAAGGATTAATCCACTAATGATCTACTTAATTAGTCTAATGAAACTTTCAAAACTAATCTGGAGTCAATCAATCTCTTAATATTGGGTAGATTCTTAGGTATTCAATAACCTAAAGACTTCAAAGGAAATTATAGTCAAACTACATGTGTAGGATGGTTATGAATGTACTTAATTAAACCCGTTAGCTTAATTAATCAATAACTGTGAGTCATTTGCATTAGTCTGCTTTATTTCTTTGGTTCATTACTGATTTAAATTCCATGTGGTTGCATATCATATGTTGGCTCATAATTACTTGTTTAGTTATATTAAAGTGGTGTAGGTAAGGAATAATTAATGTATTTAATTCATACCTTAACCTAAACAAAACATAAAATTAACCTAATTGTTCTAAAATCAAATTAAACCAATTCACACATGTGGAAAATGGGTTTGGACCAGCAAACCTTTCTCACATTTCTAAATCAAATTAAACTCAAATAAAGATAAAATAAAAATCTCTTTAAAGAATTTTGATTCACTTTAAATGGTCTTATTTTTTAGGATTGTCCTTAGGAATTAATTAGGGTGAATGAAGTCATGTGCCTACATTCCTTTATTTCTTTCCAAGTATGCTAAATTTTATTTGCCATATGAAATCATGTATTCATGTCTTTTCAAAAATCAATTAAAATAAAATATTTTCCTTTTATGTCAAATTGAGAGTGTTGGCTAAATTAAGAATATGAGTAGTTATTATCACTATTAAATCAAAATTAATTTTCAAACTATATAAATAAAAAAAATTATAAATGAAGTGATGCTACTTATAAGTACTTATGAGCTTGCATGTGATTATAGCATAAGATGTGTCCTATGTTGTTTTCTTCTTTTCTCTTAACATGGATTTGAATAGGATTTGCAAAAGTGTATAGTTCATTTGAAAATAACATAACACTTGCTTAAATCTATTCCTAAACATTTATATGTTATGACTTAAGAAAGATTCTCACATTTACATATGTAAATTATACAACCAATTCAAACATAATCTTTTGCATGATTCTTCATCCATTTGTTTCTCTTTATACATTCACATGTATTTAAGAAAAGTGATATATTAGTTTGGACATCCGAGGTTGGGAGGCTTTAAGTAGCCCTATGTAAGTCTTGTACCTTACGCCCCTCATGTAGAAAACATTGGCACCATACTCACTTATGTCTTTTATACATGAGGATGTGCATTTTGGTAATTGTTGACCTCATTTTTTGAATAAGATCTCTACCCATCCGTCTTAGGCATAGGACTGTTCTTAGAATTTAAGAGTTCCTTAGTCTTAAGATACTTCTAGTGTTTAGGTGAACACTCAACCTAGCCCTAAAGACTTAGAAGAGTTAGCCATAGGAATAGGTCATGCCTTAGGGGTGTTACAAAAATTTGCCTACCCTATAGCTTGAACCAAATTACTCACTTCCTCCCTTCAAGTCAAACTCAAATCAATTCTAACTTGATAGATTTTCTCCAAACTCATATCAACTCTAACTCTAACTCAAACCTTGAACCAATTCAATGGATTTTCTCAAATCATGAATCAATTCGAAATAATTGAAACTTATGATTGAAGCCCATGATTGGATTCCAAATCAAAATCTTTCCTAAGTCACTTTGATCCCCATCTTATGAACTTAGCCTAAATAAAATCTAAATTAATTCAAATTCAAGAAATTTTTTTTCAAAACCATTTATGTTCTCATTTATATCCACATATATAAATGAAATATAAATTCAAATCAATCAAACCAAATTCAAAATTCAAATCCAAATAAAAAATCTTTCATAAGTTACTTTGGTCCCCATCTTATTGACTTAGCCTAAATCAAATCTAAATCAATTCAAATTCAAGAAATTTTCTCACAACCAATTTATATTCTCATTTATGTTCACATATTTAAATGAAATATAAATTCAAATCAAATAAACCAAATTCAAAATTCAAATCCAAATCAAAAATCTTTCCTAAGTCACTTTGATTCTATCTTATGGACTTAGCCTAAATGAAATCTAAATCAATTCAAATTCAAGAAATTTTCTCATAACCCATTTATATTCACAAATATAAATGAAATATTAATTTAAATATCCAAAAAATAAATTCAAAACTCAAATCCAAATTCAACCAAAATCCAACCTAAGCCAAATCAATTTCAAATCAAGCCAAGCCCTTGATTTTTCTTCATGATTCAATCAATCTTACAATCATAAATCGAAATATAAACATAAACTTTAAAAATTAAACCAAAAATCAATTCAAAACTCAAACCAAAAATTCAACCAAAATTCAACCTAAGCCTTTCAAGTCAAATTCTAGAACTAAGCCAAATCAATTTCAAATCATGCCAAACCTATGATTTTTCTTTATGATTCAATCAATCCTTCAATCATGAATCTAAATATAAACATAAACTCCAACCATCAAACCAAAACGAAATTCAAAAAACAAACCCAAGTCAAACTCATGTTCACCCTTTTGAACTAGAAATTGTCAAGTGAATCAAAACCATTTGACTTCAAACCACTTGCAAATGGATTTATATCTCAATCATAAGTCCATATGTGAGTTCAACCAAACTTGATTCAAGCCTTGATCAAGTCATTTGACCTACTTAGGCACTTGACCCAAAGTGAACTAAAGTACCTATTTTGAGCCAAATTCTAATCCTACCAAATTGGATTGAATTAAGCCCAACTAAGCCTCACATTGTGAGCAACAATCATCATGAGATGATCAATCATTCAAATTGGTCAAACCAAGTCAAACCTAAGGTTGACCAAGTCAACACTTAGCCAAATCTAAACTAGCCAAAATCCACCATAGCCAAATTGATTGAAACCATTGATCAAAAAATTCATGATCAATGTTTGAACTTGACCAAGTCATCATTTGAGCCAAACCTAGCCAATTGGCCACTTGACCCAAGTTGACCCAACTTGACCTAAAAGTAAAATGTGTCAAAAGCTAAAAAGCCAAAAATTGGGTAAAGTTCATTCCAAATCACTTGTTGAACTTGACCAAAGCCTCTTAACCAGAAATTGACCTTGAACACAACTTGACCTAAAAGGTCAAATTGAGACAAATCAAAATATAAATCAAATTGATTGGAAACAAAGATACCAGACCATTTCAAATGATCAACCAAACATAACCAACCCATGACCTAACCCAAATAGGTCAAATGGGTCAAATTGGTCAACTTGACCCATTTGACCTAAATGAAATCAAATGAACCAAATCTAAATATAAATCAAATTAAACCAAACCAATGATGCCAAAACATTTAAAATGATCATATGAACTTGACCCAACCCTTGGTTTGACCTAATTTGACCAATTGGTCAACTTGACCCAAGTTGACCCATTTTGACCTAAATGGGTCAACATGAGCCAAATCATATCAAATCAACTCCAAATTCATTGAAACTTGGCCTCATTTTCAATCATACCAAATATATTCAAATTGAAATCCAAGACAAATGACCATTTTACCTCTAGGCCATAGGGTAACCTAAAATCAAAACCACTTGGAATTTGGTCAATTCCTTTTCATGGACACTTGGCATCCTTTTAGTGGATCAAATGGTCACTAATGGACATGGTGCACATGAATGGGTTTAGGTCCAACCCAACCTAAGGCTAAAAGCGACCACCCCATGGACATGAGAACATGGGAATCCTTCCTCACCTTATTTTGCACATTGCAAACTTCCCCACTACCTTCTCTGACCAAAATGCATGCCACTCTAAATGGCCAAAATAACCCATTAAATTGGGTGTATTGGGTCAAAATGGCAAAGCTCTTGACGGCCATTCGATTCACCTAGGGGGAGATATACTCCCCCTAATTCCACTTCATTCAACATCAAACACACTTGATTGAGCTTAGGGAACTCAGATCATGCACCCCAAGGTTTCTCCAAGCTTCTTCAGCCCATTTCCATTTCTCTATTTTCAGTTTCTTGAAACTGAAAATAGGGGAGCTCCACCAAATATCCATCTCACTCAATAGTTCAAATCAAGCCAATTCCTCTTGCAAGCTTCGAGGACTCATTGAACTTGCCTAAAGCATCCAAGTTCTCAAGGTAAGGGAAGTGGGAGTTCGATCAAGGCCACAAGGATTTGAAAGTGAGCTTGGTCCATAGAAGATCTACTCCATCCCAAGACTTGAAACTTTCAACAGGGCTTCCTCTCCACTAGACAAAGCTACCTCATCAAATTCGAGTCCCAGTGATAACCTTCGGTGAGGTATGGATCAAAAACCAAGCTTAAAATAGAGAGTGTGTGGTATTTTGTGAAAGGAATTTTCACTTCATGTAAACTAGCCATTGGATGTCTTCTCTCTTGCATGATGATGGTGTGGGTTGAGTTTGGGTTCAATCCAAGCTCAATCGAGCTCAGATCATGCCATGGAAGATGGATGACAACCATCTCCCGTAGGCGAGCTCAGGGATGGATCATGGACCATCCATTAGAGCATTTTGGATGGACGACCATGATCAAGATGCGTAGGATCCCTGATTTAATCCCTTAAGAACCATGGGATCGATCTTAGCTGTTTGATCCTTGATTGGATGGGTGAGAAGAAAGTGCATAGCACCGCTAATGTAGCGCTATGATGTGATAACTTAAGTGGCCTCTCCCATCGTGCCACATGGAAAGCACGCGTCGCCTCCACATGGCGTCGATGGGATTAGCTATTTAATTAGGGATTTAATTAATTATCCTTAGTAGATGAATCTTCAAAATAACATAACTAATTCTAAAAAAATCATAAAATACAAGGTAAAATGCACTGTAAAGATATTTCTAAGGAGAATAATCTAAAAATGTTTCCCATGGATTTTGAATAGTGTATTTTCCTAAATTAGGATTTTAATAAAAATTCAATAACCTTAATTACTCCCTAATTATTTCATTAATTCATTTCAAATTTCTTTGGTATATTTAGTGGGATGACCTCTGACTCCCCTAATTTTCTTAGGATTTATTGATGAGTTAATTAGGAAAATCATGTAATGAATCATTAATCACCTTCTTTATGTAATTAAGGGTAATCATGCATGTGAACAGTGGTTTACCCCATTTTTAAGTTAATTAAGCCTTGCTTAAGTGGAGAAGAGGTTTATGGAATGGATTTGAGGAATTTTTTATAATCCATTCCCTAAACCCCTTTCCTTCCTTAATCCAAACTTATTTAAAGGCTAACGCACTAATCACCTACTTTATTAACTTGATAAAATTTTCAAAATATTCCAGAACTTAATTAATTCATCTTGGGTAGGTTCTTAGGTGTTTAATAACCTAAGTAAACTAAGGAAATCAAAATCTAACCCACATGTGTGGGAAGGGTTATGAAAGTACTTAAATTAAACCCTTTAGCTTAATTAATCATTAATTGTAAGCCAATTGCATTAGACCCTTTCTTTCCTAGGTGCATTGCTAATATAAATTCCTTATGTGATTTTATGTCATACATTGGCTCATAATTATGTGATTAAATATGTTGAAGTGGTATAGGTAAGGGGTAATTAACACACTTAATTCACATACAACCAAAGCATAAAATTGATCTAATTACCTAAAATTGAACTTAAATAACTCACACATGAGGGAATGGGTTAGGACCAGCAAACTCATCTCACATTTCTTAAATTGAAATCAAACTCAAACAAAATCCAAACTCTCCTTAAAATAAATTTGATTTTCTTTAAATAACCTTATTCATAGGATTGTCTTTAGGAATTAATTAGGGTGGATGAACTTACATTGTTTTCATCAGTTTATTTTTTTCATAACATGATAAATGTGTATGCCATATGAAATTCATGCATTCCTGCTTTTTTTTAAAAAAAATTAAATTAAAAAATGAAATGTTTCCTTTATGTCAAATTGCATGTTTTGGCTAAAGTAAGATATGATTGGCTATTATCATTATTAAATCTGAAATTACTTTCAAAGCTTATGATTCAAATATCAAAACTAAAAGGTATGCTACTTATAATTATTTATGAGCTTGCATGTGAGTAAAAATATAAAGATGTGCATAGTGTGGCTTTCCTTCTCTTTTCTTTTAGCATAATTTTGAATAGGATTTGACAAAGTGTATAGTTCATTTGAAAAGAACACAACACTTGCTTAAATCCATTCCTATGCATTCCTATGTTATTACTTAAGAAGGACATCCACACTTACACATATAAATTGCTTAAACAAATTAAACAAACAAACATAAACTTTTGCATCTTTTTTCCATTCATCTCTTTTGTACATGTATATGTATTTAAGGAAAGTGGTATATTAGTCTGGACAACCCCGAGATTGCGAGGCTTTAAGTAGCCCTAAGTAGGTCTTGTACCTTACACCCTTGGTGCTAACAATACGTCATACTCACTTATGCCTTTTATACATATATGTGTGCATATGAAAAATGGATAAAAGAAATCCCTCTTTTTCTACTTAATAAAATCATGCATCATAAAAAACATTCAAATTTCTCAAACAAATTCTCTTAGCATTCATCATTGAAGTGTGCTAAACATTTCCATTTGCATGTATAGATATGCTTAGGATTCATTCATATGTATGTTATACATGTTGGGAAAGAAATGAAGTGATGTGTGTTTTGTGATAGTATTTCACTTTACTTAATCTTAAAATTCCTTTTATTTTGAATAAGTTTGTTTAGGGAAAATATAAACTTAAGATTAATTAGAACACATAATAAAACAATCACTAAATAAAAATCAAATATAAATCTACCTTATAAATTACTTAAGGTAGGGAGGAAAGAGAAGTTCTCTTCTCTTTTCCTCTCTTTACAACTTAGTAACTAATTATAGGATCCACTTAAACCAAATCAAAAATACAAAATAAAATCAACCAAGGCAACTAAATCATTTACATGAAATAAAGCCTTTAAGTTGAACATTTTCATACTTAGAAAAATCTCAACCTTAAAGCCTAGCTAAGCATACCACACAAACCTTAAATAGCACACACATTAGGCTAAGTAACAATTTCTAGCTTTAGATTAGTACGGTGCAGGTTTGATGTTTACTTTTATTTTGTGATATTTTATTTTAGTCTGGATGTTAGGATGTATGTGCGTAGACTGAATGGTAGGACGATTTAGTCTAATCATTATCTTATGTAAGGGATTGTGCTTAAGGGATGTTGTATAAAAATATAACTGCTTTTGTTGTGCAAGTGCTTATACCCCTAAGCATAATCCAAAATAGGCTAGGTGGACTTGGTTACCTATGTGTGTGGTGCTAAGTCCAATTTATATATATACATGCTTGAGATTGTATGGTTTATTTAGCTAACCTCTATTTTACAGGTGTTAGTTAGATTTACTTTTAACTTTTCATATAATTTTACAATTAGGATTTTGGAATGATTGTTGTGGGGGATTAGGATGAACATTAGTTATAAGACCATGTCTTATGCACCATGTGAAGCCTTTGGAGCAACTACATTCCAACCAATCAAAAGAAGAAAGAAGAAAGAAGAAAGAAGAAAGAAGAAAGAAGAAAGAAGAAAGAAGAAAGAAGAAATGAAGAATGAAGACCCTCATAACATGAATTCTTTGCTTAATTATAATTAATTCATTTATAATCCAGGTTGTATAAGGGTAGAGCTTGGCTACCCAATTTCCTTTCGGGTTTGTGTAGTGGGGCCCGACCATAAATGACCTTTTATTCTTTTGCGCTAGTTTTATAAATTGATTGATGTTTGTTTAACTTGAGCATTAAGATGACATCTTTTCTAGTTTCTTCCTTGCTTTGATGTATGGTCTGGATGACAATTAGGCTCTTAGTAAAATAAATTTTCTATCCAACATAAATAACTCAGATTAAAAATAAATAACTCATAACTTCATATAAAGCTTAGGTTATAAAATAAGATAAAAGAATTAGCAGCCCCTTAGCTGGATGTTGTCTTACTTTTCTAACATCATGTATAAAAAGCATATTATTTCACTCTTGATTGGAGGGTTTCCACCTTTTCTAGAGAACTTGGCTTGACCTGTGGGAGCCATGGTGGAAACACACTTCTTTATCTTTCTAATTTTGGCCCATAATTTAATTTCTTATGCATTAGGCATATAAATCCTAAAGCCTCTGTCAAATTGATTGTCCAAAATAAAAAAAATAAAATGTAATAAAATTTGTATTAGATTTGAGTAATTAAAGCATGCCCAACATGATCTAGTCTCTTAGGGAGTGTGTTTAAGGGCTTAGTCTCTTTTAAAATAAATAATAGCTGAGCTATCTTGCATAAAGCATAATATGTGCCTAAATGAATTTAAAATCGAGGAGGAGTTAGTTGGTGGCCACCCCAGCATTGTAAGTCCAAGCTAGGTGGTTTGTCCTCAGGAGGCACCTACTCATATTCCTTAGATTTGCTGGCTTCCTAGATTTAAGTTCTGAGGTTACTTCCCCTTTATGGGCCATAAGCATAAATCCTCACCTCTTAGGCATTTTCTTAATCTTGTGTTATGGAATCATAAGCCCTAAATTTCTAATAAAAAATTCAACTCAAACAAACTAAATAAATTTCAAAAATATAAAGCCCAACCATAGGATAGTTTGAGATGCTCGCTAGTATCCTAGAGCAGCATCTCCTACTTATCTTCCTGACTTTGATAATAACTCTCTCTTTGATCAATCCCATTTGATCTTCAAAAATAAACTAATTGATTGATAGTCCTACCCTATTGAAATCTTTAAAGATAACGATCATTTACCTTAATCAAGAATATTCTTAGGGAATCCCCTTCCTTAAGATGTAATTAACTGTGTGGGCTTACCCCTGTAGGGAACTTAATGAACCTAGTTTAAAATAAATTCTGCTTTACTTTTTCATGTAATGTAGGGGAAGAATCTCTAGTATTGTAACCCATTATCCTTAGGAGTCCTTATTTAGGTGATTAGGTCCATTATAGGGTAGTGACTTCTATCTTTCAAGATAGTACACTTTTTCTCAATGTCATACCCAATCACCTTAATAAGAATATCTGTGGATCTACGTGGTGTCCAAATGCATAAAAGAAGCATATTTCAATATTCATATTTTATTCTGCATAAATTTGAAGATGGAAGTATACCTTTAAAATTTTCACCACGATTTTTCTACTAGGGAAGGTTCCTCTCTCTCCATCATCGCTTATTATTAAAAACTCAAGGTTCTCCAATGGGTGAAAATAAAAATATAATAAAAATGAAAATATTTAAAGACTTCCTCCTTACCATTTTTTATGGTAAGGGAAGGTTCATTCTAAAACTATAAAGACAAAATAAACCCTTTAAAAAAATATTGCTTTCAAAAGCACTCTTTCAAAAGTGCACATAATAAAATATTTGCATAAAATTTTTCCTAAATCATTTCATCTAACAATCTTTATGATTGTTATATGTAACATCATATTTACAAAAAAAAAATTCCAATAATCACATTTTCTAAAAAGCACAAATGAGCTTTTTTCAATCAATTCATTTTGGTGAAGACCTCATTTTCAAGAATAAAATTTCAATAATCATGTTTTCAAAATCACAAAATTTAAAAAATAAGTTTATCTATCCAATATATTCAAATGTGTTGAATGGATGTTACCTCTTCAAAAAAAAAGTTATAACTTTGAAATTCCATTCAACACATCCTACATGTGTTAAGTTGGAATTTTCACCTTTCCAAACAAAATCAAAATAAAATTTTTAAAACGCACATATGAAACCTTTCCATTCAATTTACTCATATTTCTTGATTGGATGTTTTATTTTCAAACAAAATCAAAAATAAATTTTTCAAAAGCACATATGTACATCTCCATTCAATATACCCAAATTTATTGAATGAAGATTTCATTTCCAAATAAAATGACATTACTTTGAAATCCCACTTAACATATTCCATATAAGATTAAGTTGAGATTTCCTCTTTAAAAAAATGATTTCCATTTCACATACCCAAATTTGTTAAGTAAAAATCTCTCTTTTCAAAATCAATAAAAAAAAAATTTTTCAAAACACTTTTGGAACTTCATTCTTTAGCATACCAAATTTGCTAAAGTGAAGTCTCCATTTTCAAAACAAAACCCAAACACAAAAATTTTAAACACATCTTTTGAATTTCATTTAGCATACTCAAATTTGTGAAAGTGAAATTTCCATTTCACAAAATAATAAGAAACACATTTGGAACTTCATTCTAGCATACCCCATTTGCTAAAGTGAAGTCTCCCCTTTTCAAAATCAAAGAACAAAAAAAAAAAATTAAAACACATCTTTGGAATTTCATTTAGCATACTCAAATTTGCTAAGTAAAATTTCCATTTTAAAAAAAACTTCAAAACACATTTGGGACTTCATTCTAGCATGCCCTATTTGCTAAAGTGAAGTCTCCTTTCAAAAAAAAAAAAAAAAAAATTGAAATACCTTTGGAATTTCATTTAGCATACTCAAATTTGCTAATTGAAATTTCCATTTCACAAAAATTTTTAAAACATATTTGGAACCTCATTTTGGCATACCATATTTGCCAAAGTGAAGTCTCCCTCTTTAAAAATAAAATTTTCAAAACACATTCGGAACTTCACTTTTAGCATACTATATTTGCTAAAGTGAAGTCTCCATCTATTTCAAAATAAAAATATGAAACATATTTTGGAATTTTATTTATCATACCCAAAATTTCTAAGTGAAATCTCCATTCAAAACACTTTGGAACTTCACTTTTAGCATACCATATTTGCTAAAGTGAAGTCTCCATCTTTTTCAAAACAAAAATATGAAACTCATTTTGAAATTTCATTTAGCATACTTAAATTTGCTAAGTGAAATATCCATCCAAATCACATTGGAATTTCATTTTAGCATACCACATTTGCTAAAGTGAAGTCTCCATTTTCCAAAATTTCCAAAAAGAAAAACATTAGGAATTGCTTAGCATACCCAAATTTGCTAAGGATCGTACTTTTCAAAGCCAAAATTTCCAAAAAGAAATACATTAGGATTTCCTTAGCATACCCAAATTTGCTAAGGATCCTACTTTTCAAAATCAAAATTTTCAAAAAAGAAACACATTAGGATTTCTAGTATTCCCAAATTTGCTAAGAATCCTACTTTTCAAAAATAAAATTTCCGAAAAGAAACACATTAGAATTTCTTAGCATATCCAAATTTGTGCAAATTTACTAAGGATCCTACTTTTAAAAAATTAAAATTTCCAAAAAGAAACACATTAGGACTTCCTTAGCATACTCAAATTTGATAAGGATCCTACTTTTCAAAATTAAAATTTTCAAAAAAAGAAACACATTATGATTTCCTTAGCATACCCAAATTTGCTAAGGATCCTACTTTTCAAAATCAAAATTTTCAAAAGAAAAAAAAAAAGAAACACATGAGGATTTCCTTAGCATACCCAAATTTGCTAAGAATTCTACTATTCAAAATCAAACCAAAATAAAAAAGAAACACATTAGGATTTTCTTGGCATACTAAATTTGCTAAGAATCTTATTTTCAAAGATCAAATCAAAATAAAAAAGAAACACATTAGGATTTTCTTATCATACTCAAATTTGCTAAGGATCTTATTTTCAAACAATTTTTCAAAACAAAACACACTTGGATCTTTCATTTTAGCATACCCAAATTTGCTAAATGAGGATTCCATTTTTAAATAAAAAATGATTCATAAGACAAAGCAAACAAAGAAAGAAAAAGAAATAATTATTTTCAAGCATCTCACTTAGCATACCCAACTTTGCTAAGTGAACAAATTCTAAAATCACAAATCCAAAACAAAAACCAATTGACCCTTACTTTAACATACTCAAATTTGTTAAAGGAAA
This sequence comes from Cymbidium sinense, assembly GCA_021442155.1. Classification (NCBI taxonomy): domain Eukaryota; kingdom Viridiplantae; phylum Streptophyta; class Magnoliopsida; order Asparagales; family Orchidaceae; genus Cymbidium; species Cymbidium sinense. The sequence continues at coordinate 12,827,617 of CM038217.1, read as the reverse complement.
GGGTGCTCAAATCAAATTATAATTTCAAGCATGAACCTATGGAAGCATCTCTCTAAAAATATTTGAACCCATTTTCAACATACCCAAATTTGTTGAAAGTGGATTCCATATTCAAAAAATTCCTCTCTCCAATCAAATCTCTAAATCTTCTCTAAATCCATTTGAACCTCACATAACATTTCCAAGATGTTGGATATGGGTTCAAATTTTAAATTCAAATTCAGAAATCAATAAGACAAAATCGATTCAAGTTTGTTTTAAATGTTGCAGACTCGTTGCTCAGTCGATTCTGATTGATTTTTCAGTTATAGTTGATTGTTATAGCTTCTCAGAAGTATGTGTTTACCTTCCCTTATTGCATGGACTTGGCCTTGGATCAGGCCATCCTTCCCCGTGCTGATTACGCCCACCTCATTCATTTCGGATGAGGCCTTGAGGGGGTAAGGATTACCTGTGAGGCACTCCCCTCATAACTATTAGCAGGACCGTAGTGGCTGGGTCGAAATTGGTCATTCATAATGACTTGCCATTATTCGATATCCCTCAAGAGGAAAGCAATGGCTTCTATAGCGGTGCAATTATCGTGACATCTATGAGCACTAATTGTTTCCCATACTACCTCAGTGAGGGACTAGCACCCACTCATTAGCACCCTCAAAGGGTAAGGCACCTCTGATCCCAGTGATTGTCTCCTTAGCTTTTGAGGTTGGGTTTAGTTCTTACTCAGCTTACCCCACCAGAACTCAGAGGAGGAATAAAAACTACATGATTAAGCGGTACCATACATGCATCGTCAGGGAGATGGAGGCAGTTATACGGTCAATTATTGAGGAGTTACCCATTTTGACTTCCCTGCTGATTACAACAAACCCATTTCATCCTCTCTCTGGGTATGACAGAGTGGATGCTAGGAGGATCCCTACGTCACCTTCACCAGTGGTTTGATTTCAGCTAGCAGTTAGCCAGAGTAGGAGGTTGTATGCCAGCCTTCGTTCAGTTCTATGCCATTAGTGGGGCCTACGAATGTTCTGAGTCTGTGGCTCAATTTGACTTGAGATCTATTATCCCCCGTAACATGGAGAAACATCTACAACAAGAGAGGGCCAGGGAGGCCTGCACTATAGTTCATATCAGAGAGAGCGGAGGTTTGGTCGCAGTCGCCTCTGCTCATTGATTTTCGATCGCACGCTGATCACATGGATTGTATTCATTGGAATGACCCATCATAGGAGGGTCCTGTTCCGAGAGAGTCAGTGGTTTCTCCATCACACTGCTCTACCCCCGTCCACCATCACCCATTCACATTGCATCATCTCCAATTCTGTCGAAGGCCATGAAGGCCACATATGGGGAGAAGAGAACCTCGTTGGTGATTTAGTTATGGCCAAAAGATCCCATTCCATCTACATTGCCTGTTGTGGTGAGGTCGAGCTCTCCTGCTAGACCTTCTGCCCTAATTGTGGTGCGGAAGGAATGGCAACCCCAAAGCATTATGGTCATCCTTTCACCAACACCACCGCAGTAGGATCTAGAGATGGTTACAATAGTTGCAGAGGGAGTAGATTATAGCCCAGTTGCACCCATGATAGTAGAGCCTCCTAGGAGTGTCACCCTTTTCAGAGTCAGTGATAGTCATAAGTGGATCTCTTCTAGCGAGTACAGTCCTCACAGGATTGATTCTCTAGTTGCAGGGGAGGTCCGGTGCCTCTCAGTACATGACAATGATCACACCAGTCAACTGAAGTCATTTGTGCTTGTTCAGATTGATCAGTCTCTAGAGGACATAGTAGCACATTATCTTATGGAAAAGAAAGAAATTCTAGGGTATGATTGGTTTGATGAGGAGAAGATCAGCTTCAATCCCAATGAAGATGATTTGTTGGGAAACTCAACATGGGTTTGTATGGTAGATACCAGAGGATCCCTCCTCAGAGAGTAGCAGGCTATGGAAGGTGATGAGGCTAAGTAGGATGACACAGCCCACTCACACCAACACCTCCTAGCATAAAAATAATAGAAAGATGAAAAGATAGATAGGATGGTGAAGCATCTTGAGGACTTGTTAGTAGTAGTCTCAATACTTCAGAAATAAGCACCGTTAGTTCATCCTACTACAGCTGAGACTAGTCAGCCAGAATTAGTGCATGTCTTGGAGGCAGCCAAGACTTTACCTCCATTAGAGCAAGGTAGCACCAACATGTATAGGAAGGTAGTGGAAAGTACCTCCATACAAGAAAAAGATATCAAGTCCCTGGATGAGTAGTAGGTGAAGGAAGCTTTGGCTCAAGCCTAGGGAGGATCATCAGTTCCAAAGGGTAGACCCTAGCTAGAGGAATTTGATGCAATGCAATATCTCAAGGATTTCGTGTCACCTTCCTTCAAGAGTTTTGATGGCAGTGGAAACTTGAGGTAGCACACCCATTTTAGAGCTAGTTGTTGCAACAGTGCCAGTGATGCTTTACTATTCGCCTCTTTGTTAATAGCCTAGTGGGGATAGCTTTTGATTGGTATGCTGAACTTCCCAATTATTCAATAAAGACATTTATTGAGTTGGAGCAACTCATTATCAAGAGATTTGTTGGAGCTTAGCAAAGGGTCACTGTGGGTGATCTCGTTGGCACAACAACGAGTCCTTTGTTGACTACATTCTCGATGGCATAATGAGTATGAAATGTGTCATTAAATGGTTGAATATGCCATTGGATTGATGCCTTCATGCTTAAGGGCTTCACTATTAAAACCTTTGAGTAGTTAATCAATAAGGTGGATAGTCTACAAGGAGCGGCCAAATAGTTGCCTTTTCAAATCAATTACCTAAGCCAAAGCCGCAGAAGGTCTATGAGAAGAAGCTGGGAATAGTGACAAAAGTAGATAAGGGGAAGAAACTAGCTAGAGATCAGTTCGAGAGACCACGACCTTAGCATCTTTCATTCCCACCTCCTCTCACCCACACCACATTAGCCTCCATCTGCACCGCTCCATCACCAGTGGCAATGTACCTACCAAGAAGTTGTGGTCCACCTACTCTTTTGGATAAACTCAACAAGCCTTATTAATTTAAGAGGGAGGTAATCAGGAAGATCTTTAAGAACCTCTTAAAGAAGCCTCATTTTCAGCTACCCAAACCTAGAGGAGAGTAGGCAAAAGCCATGATCCTAACCCCTACCAATATGCTAGGTCATGTTTTGAAGATTGCTTCACCTTCAAGGACTGGCTTGAACATAGCTTCAAGACCGGTGCTATAGTTATCCTGAAGGAATACCTTGTAGAATAACCATCTAGTTCCATCAGGGTAATCCTTGGGGATACTTGCGATCTCTCCAAAACTAAAGAAGGTTGGGATATCTCCTTATCCAAAACCTCTAAAAAAGTTATTCAAAGATCAAGAAACTTTCCTTCCAGGTGCCTGAGCCAGCTCAAACCTCCAACATCAAGGAAGGTTTGCAAGTTGCGGCAACTCGGGAAAGGGGAGCTTTCGGCGGCATGTGCCACCGATAGCAAGCGCCCGAGTCCATCCTCGGTCTCATTTACCATATCAACTTCTCCTTACTAGCTGTTCTTCTTCTACTAGTAGAACTCTTGTATCAATGGATCAAATCCATTACCAATCTTACTTTACTTGATTTCTACTTTATACCTCCTATCAAATCAAGAAAGAATAAAGCTAGCTTGAATTAGATCTATGTCACTTCTGATGGGTTGTCTTCTTCTATTCCTAATGATAACTCATTAAGTCAAAATCACTATAATAATTCTGATCTCCGTCTTTCTGATTTAGAGTTGGATTTTTCTACTCTGAATACTATGGGTTTTCCTCTTGAGATAGACTTGGAATCATTTGATTTTAGGGTCCCATAGGAGAAGCTGTAGGTGAGCTGGCGTGTGGTAGAATCTTCATTACCACCACAAGAGATCACCAGTCACCTCCTGGTGGTTCTACCTCATAAGGCAGCACCTCAAGATAGAGGGAAATAAGTCATTAGTATAGAGGATTGAGAAGCCCCTCCACATGATGCTCCACTATTGGATATGCTTGTGGAGGATCTATCGAAGGTGGACTACAATGTCCTCTCTCATCTAAGAAAGTTGCCATCTAAGCTAAGCATATACGATGCCCTTATCTTATCCAAAGAGATGAGTGAATCATTAATCAAGGCTCTCCTTGATCCTGAGATATGCTTAGCTCAACTGATCACTATTGGCGAGGAGGCACATTACATAAAAGAAGCTCAGGAGATCACTTTCATAGATGAAAACCTTCTTCTTGGGAAATGGAGCACAACTGCCCCCTCTACATCACAGTTGACATGGCTTTAGGCGAGTTCTCATTGATCCGTGCATGGGTGAACATTATGAGTCTAAAGACCCACTATTTGAGGATCGACATCTACACTCAGGATGGGATGATTTTTAGAGGACTCAATGAACAAGGTGAGCGGGCTTTAGGTTCCATAGTGTTACCCTTGGATATAGGTGATAGGAAGACTAAAGCCAAGTTTTATATAGTTGATTTGAATACTTTGTTCAGTTCTTTGCTCGGTAGGCCTTGGATACATTAAAATAAGATAATCTATCCTCCTTCCATAAATGCATCAAGTTCAAAAGATAGGATTGAATACCGTGTCAATGGAGATGAAAAGCCATTTTCAGTTAGAGAGGTTGAGATTTATGCAGATGAGAGCTACTATCATCCTCAAACACCTTTCTCATGAACATGGAAAAAATTCAAACACAAAAGAAAAAGAAAATAAAGAAAAAGAAGGAGCAAAAGAAAATGAAAAGAAAAGTGAAAATCCAAGTCAACAAGAAAGGGGAATTGAAGAAGAAATAGAGCTGCATATCATATTCCACTCACAGTCTATTCCATCATATGGACATGTGGGTAGGATGACTCAACCTCCACCAGGTAGAGGTAGAGGCAGAAATAGAGGTAGTTCTAGAGGTGGAAGATCTCCTGGTTGGCCATCAGCCAATAGGGGTTATGTTCCAATTCATAGGAGTACCCCTACTATTCACATAGACTTGGAATCCAGCTTGGAGGATGAGTCTCATGTGATTAGTATACCAGCCAACCCCTCTCAACAGGTTCCATTGGAGGTGACTTTCAATCGATCATGAGAATGAGCCTCCAGAAAAGTAAAGTATTTTATGTGAGACTATTAGACACGGGGACTTAGCTCTAACCTCACTTTCATCTCAAAAGTTGAAAGTTTAGTAGTTAAGGAAGCCCTAGTCTTCTAGATGTAAGAAGAGATTCTTTTTGGGATCATCATCCTCAAGTCACAAGTTGATGTAGAACTTGAGGAGGATTAATGGAATTACTATTTGACTTTTCCTTGCCTTCTATTCATAATCTTATAGAGAAAGATTTGGTTCCTCATAGATGGTCCAGGCACAAGTCAGAGTATTTTGAGAAGGTGTGGAACAATACAGGTAGGGAAGCACAATAAAGTGACTAGGATTATGGTGGGTCGGTCAATGATGATGATTCGTTGTTACCAATCATTTGGAGTCTGATAAATTCTTTTCACACAACACCAACTCTAATGAGAATGTGTGTTTAAAATCTCAGATGATCCAGATGATATTCAAATCAAGGATGCACCTCCATAATTTGAAGAGGAGATTCATTCAATAATAGATAAGCTTAAGGAAATCAACCTCAAGATAGAAGAAAATCCACGCTCGATGTACATCAGTTCATTCTTTGAATGAAGAAACCAATAAGTTAGCTATTGACGAGTTTAAAGACTATTTGCATGGAGTTATGAAGAGATGCACGGATTATCTCCTCGATAGTCCAAACCAAATGATCCCTAGCCCTATGCAATCAAAATAGCAAAAATATATTTCATTTCAAAGTCAAGAAATTGATCTGGTTTCATCGAGAAGAAAAATATACTTGGCTATCGATTCTACTAGTTAAGAAGAAGAATATCAAATTATTTACGTATTTAGAACTTAAACAAGGCATGTCCTAAAGATGATTTTCCTCTTCATATACCATAATTAATGGTGGACATTGCCTCATCTCATGTAGTGTTCTCTTTCATGGATGGGTCATCTGGCTACAACCAAATCAAGATGTCTCTTGAAGATGAAAGAAACATCACTTTTCAAACCCCGATCATAATCTTTTGTTATAAGGACATGCCTTTCAGCCTTAAAAATGCTGGTGCTACATACCAACGGGCCATGACTCAGATCTTTAATGAACTCTTCCATCATTAGGTTGAGTGCTATGTTGATGATCTAGTAGTCAAAAGCAGAGAAAAGGAAGACCATCTCTTTGACTTGAGAGTAGGTTTTGAACGGTTAAGATAATATAACCTCAAAATGAGTTCCCTGAAGTGTGCATTCGGAGTAGCTTTAGAGAAATTCTTTGGGTTTGTTGTCTGACATTGGGAATAGAGATAAATCTTGAAAAGGTCAAAACTATCTTAGAAATAACACCTCCTAAAAGCTTAACTCAACTCAGATCATTTTCCAAGGATGGCATATAAGATGTTTTATCTCCAATCGGGAGATGCATTTTCAGCACTTGTCAAAAAGGATGCCAAGTTCAAGTGGGATGATAAGTACCAGCATGCCTTCGAAGACAACAAGAAGTATTTGGTGAAGCTGCCAGTTCTAGCGTCCCCTATCTCGGGAAGGCCACTCATCCTCTACATTGCTGCTTTGGATGACTCTCTTGCTCTGTTGGCCCAAGCCAATGAAGGGATGGAGAGTGCTCTCTACTACCTCAGCTATCATCTAATTCCTGTCGAAGTGAACTACCCACCTATTAAGAAATATTGCCTAGCTTTGATCTTTGCATCCCAAAAGCTACGACACTATAAGCTTTCTCATAAGGTGAACTTGATCTCTATTTCCATATCTTATGTCAGCCAATCGGAAGGTTGGCATGATGGTCCATGATTTTCTCACTTTGATATCACATTTGTACCCTCAGGTAAAAGGATACAAGCACTAGCGATTTCTTAGTAGACACCCACTTCTCGATTCTCTTAGGATGATCTCACGATGAACAAATCATGAACTTAGGGGAGGTTGACAACCACTGATGGGAGATGTATTTTGATGGTGCAGCTTCTTTTCATGAAGGGGAAACACCACAATCTACTCTTCTGGGAAAGGCAGGGGTAGGAATTATTCTCCTAACTCTAGATGCAATGTGATGAGATTCTCATACTATCTTTCCAACCCTTGCACCAATAATGAAGATGAGTATGAGGCTTTGATTATCGATCTGGAGTTAGCCATCACAATCAGTGTCAAGAACATCAACATCTTTGGGGATTCTCAGTTGGTCATCAATCATATTGTCGGGTCCTACAAGATTCTCAAACCCAAGCTTCATTATTACCGTGAGTATACCATGAAGATGTTGGCCCAAATCCCTAAAGTCACCATCTACAAGATTTCCCAAGCAGAGACAAAATAGCAGATGCTTTGCCAACTTGACAAAGAATTGGCATGTCCGGAAGATGAGTCCATTCCAATAAGTGTCCAAAACATATAAGTCCTATCCCATATTGATGCTGAACTCATCGAGAGACTTTCTCATGAAGGGGTGGTTGCTGTTGCCTATAAGGACAAGGAGTTAGATTGGAGGAAACTGTTTATAGATTATTTAAACACCGATAAACTACCTCAAGAAAAGTCACAATCCATTAGGTGAAACAGAGAGTTCTCTCCTATGCTCTCATTGATGGCACCCTGTACCAATGGTCCTTTGATCAAATGTGGTTACGTTGTTTAGATAAACATGAAGCCCATGGCATTATAACCGAGGTACATTTAGGTCTATGCAGAGCACATCAATCCATTCTAAAGATGAAGATGAAGATTACAATTACGGCCTTGATTACGGACTACATGAATTTAGCTAGGAGATGCCATGTACAATGCGTATACATCAATCACCTAACATTCTACACCCTACATTAGCCTCATGTCCATTTGAGTGTTGGGGTACTGACATTGTGGGTCCTATCAATCCTCCTTCTTCCAAGGGTCATCAGTTCATATTTGCTGCCACCGACTACTCTTTCAAGTGGGCAGAGGAAATCCCACTCAGAGATCACTTCACATGTGTTTTGATTTTTGAACCATATTATATATAGGTTGGGTGCCTCTAATTATATCGATAAGTACTACATTCAAAATACCAAGATCAGCTTTGCTAGAAGACAGAGATGGAGTGAGATACTCCACCATCATCTACTACCCGAGAGCAAATGGCTTAGTAAGCATTCAACAAAACTCTCATCCAAATACTAAAGAAGACTCTTTATGACAACAAGTGAGTGGATTGAATGGTTGGTTGAAGCCTTGGCCTCTGCACCAAACTCCAAACTCAATCTACCCCATTTTTCTTGTATGGGTCCAAAGCCATTCTACCTTTAGAAGTTCAACTCCCATCATTAAGGATAACATTGGGTAGCAAGATCACTAGAAGTTGAGTTAGTTAGAGCTCAAGGTTTGGAGGAGTCAACTATGGGCATGCTAGAACCTCGAGTTGTAGGCCAAAATGAATCAAGCTCACAACAAGTCCTTAGGTCTTTCAAGTAGGAGAACTTGTGTTAGTCCTAAGGAGACCATTTTTTGCCCATAGAAAGATGGGGTGTTTGAACCCACTTGGGAAGGCCCTATGTCATAGAAGGCCTACTAAGGAGGATCTTATCAGCTCATTGATTGTAAAGGGGAACACCCGATGCTTCCAATAAATACAATCAATTTGAAGAAATATTACCCATAAAACATGTTTGAAAATAATTATCAACAAATGAAAAAATTTAATTCTATTTCATCAAAATCTTCTCTTCTTTCGAAGTGTTGTTTGCTTGTGGTTAGGATAGGTGTAAGAGTCCCTTAGCGGTATCCTATCCCTCTTTCACAACACAAACACAATCAAAATAAGCTCTCAGAGCTATTAGAATATGTTTGAGAGAACCTAAGAGGCATCCTATTTCGATTAGTACAATTGAGTTAGGTGTAAGAGAACTCAAGAAACATCATTTCTTAGTGGGAATTCTCGATTGCCATCCGTGGTACCATTTCATCAAAATCCCTAACATGTTTAAGGTAGGTGTAAGAGAACCCAAGAGGCATCTTATTCCCTTTAACATGAGCATGAAAACAAACACAAATCTTTTATCTCAAGCTATTTTGATATGGGAGCAAGCCCCTTATGGCACTCACTCATTAACTGCTCTAGGTCGGGTCTACATGCTACCTCGCTAGTATGTCACCTTAGTGGTCATTTATTGGAGGATGTGAGTCCCCACACTTTCTCCTAATTTGACCATTGTAAATCAATGAGCACCTTGTTAGTGTGGTAGACCTCTCTGCCCACCCAGTGAGCTATCTCATGTTAATTTTTTTAAGAATATGTGAGTCCTTGAACTTTCTTCTTGAAGTAATCATCATGATCTAACTAGGTCAAGTATATTTGAGGTTTAGGATAAGTCCCCCAGAGGCTTCTTTCCTCTTCACTATATTTTAGTTGATATAAGTCCTCCAGCAGCATTCACTCAGTAGTCTCCCTAGGTCGAATGGAACCTATCGAGCCAAAGGTAGATTATCCTAGCAATTAGTTCCACTATAGGAGGATGTGAGTCTCCGAGCTTTCTTCCTAAGCTATTTGTTGCAAACTGACAGACACCTTAGGTTGGTTGATGTTCGCTATGCTAACAGCGACTCATCCGATGGATACACTACTCTCGGTAGATGTGAGTCCCCGTGCTTTCTCCTTGAGTTGGCCACTGACTACCTATTTGATATATGACTAGCCATGTCATCATCTTCAGGGTTTTGGATCAAGCCCTTAGTGACCTCTCCCCAGGGCATTCTATTTGGATCACATTCTTTGTGATCCCATTTTGACACTACCCGGGTTAGGATTGGATAGTCCCCTTTTCCTAGTATCCACCCGTGTGGTTGTAGAATTTGTTCAGTGGATGCACAGATTTTCCCTTGGTTCAGTAAATCTGAGATAGGTCTAGGCTGATATAAGCTCCTTCTCAGTTTGATCCCTCGTAAACCAAGGTCAAAATTAAAATAAACAAAATAATCAAACAAATTAATTTGCTTGTGGATTAGGAATTTAAGCCCCCAAATGACCCCTTATCCCAAGAAGACATCCTATCTTTAGGGAAGTGTCAACAAAACTCCCTATTAGAATTGCCTGACTACATGCATTGATATGAATCCTTGGTTCTCACTCTGAGTCACCCTTAGGTCAAGTTCAATCTATTTTACCACAAAGTTACCCCGGTAGTCATTTTCTTTGGTTGATGTAAGACTTTGATGCATTCTTTCTAGCATGACTGTCGCAAATCGACGGGTAGCCTAGGTCAGGATCGATTTGTTGCCCAAAGCAACCCATCACCCCAGTGACCTTTTGTAATGGAAGATGTGAGTCCCAGAGCTTTCTTCCCTTGAATTGATCATTGCAAACTAAAAGGCACTCCTTTTGTTGAATAGTTCTCCCATCGGCCAGGAAGTTACTCCCTTTGGTTCAGTAAATCTGAGATAGGTCTTAGCTAATATAAGCTCATTCTCAGTGTGATCCCTCGTAAACTAACAAAATCCATCAAAATAAACTAAAAAATAAGATTAATCTTTGACTAATTTTGAGCTGATTTAAGTCCCCCAGCGGTATTCACTTAATAGGGTCGGGTTCGATTTGTTGCCTTGCCAACTGATAACCCTACTGGTTCCATTTTGGAAGATGTGAGTCCCTGCGCTTTCTTCCTAACTTGATCATTGCACAACGAAAGGCATCCCTCCGATTGGTTAGTTGTACCTTGTGGCTGGTAGACTATTCTCTTTGGATTGGTAAGTCTGAGTTAGCTTAAGGCCACCACGACCCCTACTTAGTGCAGTCCATCGCAAACAGATGGGACCCATCAAAAATAATTTTAAAATGAAATTAAGCTTGACTATCTTTGAGTTGATCTAAGTCCCCCAGTGACATTCACTCAAGAGTCAGCCCTAGGTCGAGTTCAATCCATTGCCTTGCCAATGGATCACCCCAGTAATTGGTCCCTAATTTGAAGGATGTAAGTCTATTATGCTTTCTTCCTAGTACTACTGCTACACACCGAAAGGTGTTCCCTTTGGTTGGCTAGTCCTACTATGTGTTTAGTAGACTACCCCTTTGGATTGGTAAATCTGAGTTAGGTCTAGGCCTCCATGACTCCTACTCAGTGCGATCCATCACAAACCAACAGAGCCCATCTTAAAATCTAAATTCTAAGAAAAAAAGAAGAAAAAATCTGTAATAAATTCAACCCTCCTCCCTCGGTGGAGTCAAACAACAAACAAAGCAAATTCAACAAAACAAATCCAATAAACCTCCCCTAGTGGAGTAAATCATATCAAAATAATCAAAACAAATTAAACAAATCAAATCAATTTCTCCCCAGTGAGACTCAAATCAAAACTCTCATCCCCTTGTGGATGATTTGAACCTGTTTCCTTAGTGGAAGGTTCACATACTCTATCCCTAGTGGATTCCTCCTTCCCTCTCTTATGTCCTTAACATGAGTAGAGTCACATGCTAGCTCTTCCTTCTACTTGGGTTGGTAGGGTAGATCTTTAATTGCTTGTGATGGTTGTGTTGTTGATCTTGGTCAACACACATAGTGTTCCTTGTCAGTCACACCACACCTATTGGGCACCCTTTGTTGATCTCATTTTCTGTATAAGATCTCAACCCCTCCATCTTAGGCATAGGACTTCTCTTAGACTTTAAGAGTTTCTTTGACTTAAGACACTTCTAGTGTTTAGGTGAACACTCAACCTAGCCCTAGAGACTTAGAAGAGTTAGCCATAGGAATAGGTCATGTGTTAGGGGTGTTAAGAAGATTTGCCTACCCTATAGCTTGAACCAAATTTCTCACTTCCTCCCTTCAAGTCAAACTCAAATTAATTCAAACTTGATTGATTTTCTCCACACTCATATCAACTCTGACGCTAACTCAAAACTTGAACCAATTCAATGGATTTTCTGAAATCATGAATTAATTCCAAATAATTGAAACTTATGATTGAAGCCCATGATTGGTTCCAAATCAAAAATCTTTCCTAAGTCACTTTGATCCCCATCTTATGGAATTAGCCTAAATCAAATCTAAATCAATTAAAATTTAAGGAATTTTCTCACACCCATTTATGTTTTCATTTATATTCACATATATAAATGAAATATAAATTCAAATCAATCAAACCAAATTCAAAATTCAAATCCAATTTAAATATCTTTCCTAAGTCACTTTGATCCCCATCTTATAGACTTAACTTAAATCAAATCTAAATAATTCAAATTCAAGAAATTTTCTCACAACCCATTTATATTCTCCTTTATGTTTATATATATAAATGAAATATAAATTCAAATCAATCAAACCAAATTCAAAATTCAAATCCAAATAAAAAATCTTTCCTAAGTCACTTTGATTCTATCTTATGGACTTAGCCTAAATCAAATCTAAATCATTTCAAATTCAAGGAATTTTCTCATAATCCATTTATATTCTCATTTATATTCACAAATATAAATAAAATTTAAATTCAAATATCCAAAAAATAAATTCAAAACTCAAATCCAAATTCAACCAAAATCAAAGCTAAGTCTTTCAAGTTAAAATCTTGAACTTAGCCAAATAAATTTCATCAAGCCAAACCCTTGATTTTTCTTCATGATTCAATCAATCCTACAATCATGAATCCAAATATAAATATAAACTTTAAATGTCAAACCAAAAATCAATTCAAAACTCAAACCCCAAATTCAACCAAAATTCAACCTAAGTCTTTTAAGTCAAATTCTTGAACTTAGCCAAATCAATTTCAAATCAAGCCAAAACCTTTATTTTTCTTCATGATTTAATCAATCTTTCAATCATGAATCAAAATATAAACATAAACTCCAACCATCAAACCAAAACTAAATTCAAAATCAAAGTCAAATTCATGTTCACCCGAACTTGAAATGTCAAATTATCAAAACCCATTTGACTCCAAACCACTTGCAAATGGATTTATATCTCAATCATAAGTCCATATGTGAGTTCAACCAAACTTGATTCAAGCCTTGATCAAGTCATTTGAATTACTTAGGCTCACTTGAGCCAAAGTGAAGTATTTTGAGAAATTCTAATCCTACCAAATTGGATTGAACTAAGCCCAACTAAACTCACATTGTGAGCAACAATCATGAGATGATCAATCACTCTCAACTAAGTCAACACTTAGCCAAAATGAAACTAAAAAAAATCTACCATAGGCCAAATTGATTGAAACCATTGATCAAAACTCATTCATGATCAATGTTTGAACTTGACCAAGTCATCATTTGAGGCTAACCTAGCCCAATTGGCCACTTGACCCAAGTTGACCCAACTTGACCTAAAAAGTTAAAATGTGTGAAAACTTGAGCTAAGCCAAATTGATTAAAATCAATGGGTCAATTTCATTCCAAATCACTTGTTGAACTTGACCAAAGCATCAATTGGCTAACTAGACCTAATTTAGCCTAATTGACCTTGAACCCAACTTGACCTAAAAGGTCAAATTGAGCCAAATCCAAATATAAACCAAATTGATTGGAAATAAAGATACCAAACCATTTCAAATGATCAACCAAGCATAAACCAACCCATGACCTAACGCAAATAGGTCAAATGGGTCAAATTGGTTAACTTCACCCATTTGACCTAAATGAAATCAAATGAACCAAATCCAAATATAAATCAAATTGAACCAAACAAATGATGCCAAAATATTTCAAATGGTCATATGAACTTGACCCAACCTTGGTTTGACCCAATTTGACCAATTGGTCAACTTGACCCAAGTTGACCCATTTTGACCTAAATGGGTCAACATGAGCCAAATCATATCATATCAACTCCAAATTCATTAAAACTTGGCTAACCATTTTCAATCATAACAAACATATTCAAATTAAAATCCAAGCCAAATGACCATTTTACCCTAGGCCATAGGGTAACCTCAAAACCACTTGGAATTTGGTCAATTCCTTTTCATGGACACTTGACATCTCTTTGTGGACCAATTGGTCACTAATGGACATGGTGCATGACCCAATGGGTTTGGGTCAATCAACCTAAGGCTAAAATTGACACATGGACATGAGCACATGGGAATCCTTCCTCCACCTTGTTTTGCACATGGCACTTTCAAATTCCATGCCACTCCCAAAAATCAAACAACAAATTGAATTGGGTGTATTGGATGAAATGAAGTCTTCACCGTCATCTTCACCTAGGGAGAGATATAGTCCCCTTAATTTCACTTCATTCAACATCACACACACTCGATTGAGCTTAGGGAACTTAGAGCAAGCACCCCAAGGTTTCTCCAAGCTTCTTCAGCCCATTTCCATTTCTCTATTTTCAGTTTCTTCAAACTAAAAATAGGGGAGCTTCACCAAATATCCATCTCACTCAATACTTTAAATTAAGCCAATTCCTCTTGCAAGCTTCATCAAAGGACTCAATCAAACTTTCCTAAAGCTTAATCCAAGTTCTCAAAGCTAGGGAAGTGGGACTTCGATCAAGGCCACAAGGATTTGAAGGTGAGTTTGCTCCATAGGATGATCTACTCCATCCCAAGACTTGAAACTTTCAACGGGGCTTCTTCTCCACTAGACGAAGCTACCTCATCGGATTAGAGCAACCGGTGATACCCTCTGGTGAGGTATGTATCAAAACTGAGCTTAAACTAGAGAGTGTGGTCTTTTTGGAATTTTCACTCCATGTAGCATTGGATTTTTCTCCTTGCATGGTGTGGTTGAGTTTGTTGGGCTCAATTTGAGCTCAATCAAGCTCGATCATGCTATGGAAGATGGGATCTTGGCCTCAGGGGATAGATCATGGGTCATCCATCCGCATATTTTGGATGGATGACCATGATCAAGATGATAGATCCTTCCCCAAGCTGGGCTTGATCTTGATTCAATCATTCCATGAGATCTGATGATGTGACAACTAAGTGGCCTCTCTTGTCACGCCACTTGGAAAGTGCACATCGTGTCAGCCTCCATGTGGCGCTGATGGGATTAGTTGCTTAATTAGTGATTTAATTAGTTATCTTTAATGGCTGAATCTTCAAAATAACATAACTAATTCTAGAAAAATTATAAAAATACAAGGTAAAATGCATTATATTAAAGAATAATAACCTAAAATGTTTTCATGGATTTTTAATAGTGTATTTTCCTCAATTAGGGTTTTAATAAAAATTTAATAACCTTAATTACTCCCTAATTCTTTTATTAATTCATTTAAAAAATTTTTTTGTATTTAGTGGGATGACCTTTGTCTCCCCTAATTTGTTTTGAGATTTATTGATGAGTTAATTAAGAAAATCATATAATGAATCCTTAATCACCTTCTTTATGTACTTGGGGGTAACTAAGCATGTGAATATTGGTTTACCCCTCTTTTTAAGTTAATTAAGCCTTGCCTAACTGGAGAAGAGGTTTATGGATGGATTTGAGGAATTTTCCCTAAGCCATTCCCTAAACCCCTTTACTCTTAATCTAAACTTAATTAAGGGCTAACCCACTAATCACCTACTTAATTAACTTGACAAAATTTTTAAAACATTCTAGAACTTAATCAATTCATCTTGGGTAGGTGCGTATGTGTTTAATAAACTAAGCAGATTAAGGAAATCAAAATCTAACCCACATGTGTGGGAAGATTTATGAAAGTACTTAAATTAAACTCTTTAGCTTAATTAATCACTAATTATTAGCCAATTGCCTTAGACCCTTTCTTTCCTAGGTTCATTGCTAATTTTGGCCCATAATCTAATTTCTCATGCATTAGGCATGTAAATCCTAAAGCCTGTGTCAAATTGATTGTCCAAAATAAAAAAATAAATGTAACAAAATTTGCATTAGATTTAAGTCATTAAAGCATGCCCTACATGACCTAGTCTCTTAGGGAGTGTGTTTAAAGACATAGTCTCTTTCTAAATAAACAACAATTTAGCTATCTTGCAAAAGCGTTTGACTTGCCTATTTATTTTATTTTAGGAGGAATTGGTGGTCTCATAATTTATTCTCTCAAACCAAATACCTATTTTCATAATGTCAAAGCTCCCTAGATTTAGGTTAGAGGTTGCTACTTCTCTTTCTTTTCTGAGCATAAATCCTCACTTAAGTGTTTCCATAACCATTGATTATAAGCCCTACATATCTAATAAAATTCAACTCAAACAAATTAATTTAATTTCAAAAATGTAAAACCCCATCATAGGATAGTTTTGGATGCTTACTAGGCTTCCTAGTATCTTTAACACCCCCTACTTGTTTTCATTTGGCTTTGATATGAACTCTCTGCTCTTGATCAATCCCACTTTACTTTCTAAAATTAAATCAATCAATTGATAGTCCTACCTTTCGAAATATTTGGAGTCAACATTCATTTACCTTCGTATTCAGGAATCTCATTCCTTGATGTAATTAACTATGGGCTTGCCCATAGGAAGTTAATGAACCATTTAAAATAAACTACTTTTTTTTTTCATGTAAAGGAAAGAATCTCTTGTACATTCAAGACCCATAGTCTTTAGGAGTCCTTATTGAGGTGATTAGGTCTATTGTAGGGTGGTGACTTCTATCTCTTGAGATAGTATACCTTTCCTCAATGCCATACCCGATCACTCTAATAAGAACATATGCAGATCTGTGTGGCATCCCAAAGGCATATATTTTTGTTTTCATTTATCTTCTTCCAAAAGGATAGATGAAGGCGGCAATATATTTTCACCACAGTAATAGATGAAAATCTCCCTTTTCTACATAATAAAGACATGCATCAAAAGACTATTCAAATTTTTAAATCATTTATCTTAGCATTCATCATCAAGGTGTGCTAAGATTTGCATTGCATATATAGTTATTCTTAGGATCATTCATATGCATGGTATACATGGTGAAAAGAAATAAATGGTTGCATGTCATGTGGTAGTAATCCATCTTAATTAATCCTAAGAAGCCTTTCTTATTGCGTAGGGCTATTTAGAGCAAATCAAAACTTAGGGTTAATTAAAACACATAATAAAAACATTCACCAAAGAAAATCCATTAATGAATTTACCTTAGAAATCACTTAAGGTAGGGATGAAAGGTAGTTCTTCCTCTCTTTCTTCTCTTTATAACACTTAGTTGTTAAGAGTAGGTTCACTCAAACCAAATTAAATTAACAACTAAAATTGACAAATCAACTAAATCACTTAATCTAAAACCACCCTCTATGTTGAATCTTTCACACATACAAAATTCTAACCTTAAATCCTAGCTAAGACATGCCACACAAGCTTTAAATGGCACACACAGTAGACTAAGTCACCATTTCTAGCTTTAGGTAAGGGCGATGCATGGTTTGATGCTTAATTTTATTTTGTGATGTGATATTTTAGACTGGATGTTAGGGTGTATGCTCATATTATGGATGTTAGGCTGATCTTAGCCTAATCATGTCTTCTGTAGGGGGTTGTGCTTAAGGGGTGCTATAAAATATATATGCTTTTACTGTGCAGGTTGGTTATACCTCTAAGCATAACCCAAATCAAGACAGGTAGACTTGGTTACCCATGTGTGGGGTGCTAAGTCCAAATTATTCATATAACTGCTTGGGTTGTGTGGTATGTTTAGCTAATCTCTATTTTGTAGGTTTAGTTAGATTTACATTTCCCATTTTGATGTAAATTTTGTAATTAATATTTGGAATGAATGTTATGGGGATTAAAGTAAACATTGGTCATAAGATTAAGTCTTATGTACCATGTAAATCCTTGGAGCAAACCACATTTCTAACCAAGCTAAAAGAAAGAAAGAAAAGAAGCAAATCAAAAAAATGAAGATGTGAAGAAATGAAGAATGAAGAATGAAGACTCCCATAACATGTATTCTTTCTAAATTATAATTATTCATTTATAATCGGGTTGTATAAGGGTCGAGCTCGGCTACCCATTTTTCTTTTGTATGGTGGTACCTGACCACATCAGCCTCTTATTCTTTTGTGCTAATTTTTTAAATTGATTGATATTATGTTTATGATTGCACAATTAGGATGGCATAATTTTCCTAGTTTCTTAATTACTTGATGGTTGTTTAATGGCCTGGATGCGATTAGACTCTTAGGAAAAAATAAATTTTCTATCCAATTAATCAACTAAAAATTAAATTAAATAACTCATAACCTCACCTAAAGCCTAGGATATAAATCAAGATAATAAAATATTTAGCAACCCCTTAAGGATGTTGTATGCCTCACATCTTGCATAATCATATTATTTCACTCTTACTAATGGAGGGCTTCCACATTTGCTAGAGAAAATGGCTTGACCTTTGAGAGCCATGGTGGAAACACACCTCCGTATCGTTGATTTCAGCCCATAACTAATTTTCTCATGCATTAGACATATGAAATCCACAACTTGTGTCAAATAAATTTCTAAAATTGAAATAAGACTTGATAAAATTTGCATTAGATTTAGGTCATTACTCATGCTCTACATGATCTAGTCACTTAGGGAGTGTGTTTAAGGATGCAGTCTCCTTTCTAAGTTAACAACCTAGCTATCTTGCAAAGCATAAGACTTGCCTACATTTATTTAAAATTGTAGGAGGAGTTAGTTGGCAGCCATCCCAGGCAGTTGTAAGTCCAATAGTCGGGTGATTTATCCTCTCTTGTGGAGGTAAACCATATGCCCATTTTTCATCTTAGATTTAGGTCATGCTTTGGCCCTCGCCAAAGCTCCATAGATTTAGGATATGAGGTTGTTATTTCCCTTTGGGGCCATTAGAATAAATCCTCACCTCTTAGATATTTTTATAATCTTGTGTTGATTGATCATAAGCCCTAAATTTCTAATAAAAATTTAACTCAAACACATTATTCTCCTCAATTTCAAAAATATAAAACCCAACCATACGATAGTTTGGGATGCTCACTAGGTTTCCTAGTATCATGAGTATCTCCTACTCATCTCCTTTTAGTTTCAATAATAACTCCCTCTTTTTGATCTATCCCACTTGATTTTCCAAAAAAATAACCAATTGATTGATAGTTCTATTTTTGAAATCTTTGGAGACAATGATCATTTACCTTAATCGAGAGTATTCTTAAAGAATCTCATTCCATAGGATGTAATTAACTAGGGAGGCTTGCTTTGATAGGAAACTTATGAACTCGGTTTAAAATAAACCCAACTTTACTTTTCCATGTAAAGTAGGGAAAAGATCTCTGGTACATTCGAAGACCCATTGTCCTTAGTAGTCCTTATTAGGTGATTAGGTCCATTATAGATGGTGACTTTTATCTCTCGAGATAGTACATTATTCCTCAATATCACACCTGATCACTCCAATGAGTACATCTGTGGATCTATGTTATGTCCCATAACATTCTCCTCCCAAGGGAATATGAAAAATAAACACCATAGATTTTTCTAGTGACTCCACTTGGGATAGTTCCTCTCTCCATCTTTGGTAAATGATCATTATCTCCAAGTATCGATAGTGGATTTGTATATCATACATGTCCGAGACTATCCTTCTTTTTCATTGGCACTTAGCTCATTTTATTCTTAAGCTAAGCTAGCCAACATCCTTTAGGTTTTAGGACCTCACTCCATGTAGGTCTTAAAATCTCTGTTGGGTCTCCCAATAGGTAAATATAAAATTTAACTCAAAGAGATAACTAAAAACCTTTTGAACCTCCTTACCACCTCTTTGGAAGGCAAGGTCCATTTCACAAATAAGAAAAATAAATCCTTCATAAAAATATCACTTTTTCAAAAGTCACATTTTCAAAGTTCACATAATAAAATAGTTGCACAAGAATCTTCTTTCATAAAATATATAATCCAACCCCATCTAACAATCCCCATGATTGTTGCATATGGGCCCTTTTCAAAACCAAAATCAAAATCATCTTTCAAAAAGCACATATTTGAAAATGAGCATCTTCATTCAATATACTCAAATTTATTGAATGAAGGTTTCATTCATAAAACCAAAATCAAAATCATCTTTTAAAAAGCACATATTTGAAAATGAGCATCTTCATTCAATATACCCAAATTTATTGAATGAAAGTTTCATTCCCAAAAAAAAATCAAAATCATCTTTGAAAAAGCACATATTTAAAATGAGCATCTTCATTCAATATACCCAAATTTATTGAATGAAGGTTTCATTCCCAAAAAAAAATTAAAAATCATCTTTCAAGAAGCACATATTTGAAAATGACCATCTTCGTTCAACATAACCAAATTTATTGAATGAAGGTTTCATTCCTTGGTTAAAAATAAAATAATTTTCTTAGTATACTTCTAAATTCTATCTATGGATAAAATAAAGATAGAAATATATCTTTTGTATTTGGACACCATGTAGATCCACATATATTCTTATTAGGGTGATCAGGTATGACATTAAAGAGAGGTGTACTATTTCAAAAGATAGGAGCCACTACTTTATAATGGACCTGTTCACCTGAATAAGGACTCTTAAGGACAATGGGTCTGCATATGTACCAGAGATTCTTCTCCTACTTTACATGGAAAAGTAAAGTAGGGTTTATTTTAAACTAGGTTTGTTAAGTTTCCTATGGAGGCAAGCCCCATAGTTAATTACATCTTAAGGAATGAGATTCCTTAAGAATACTCTCGATTAAGATAAATGATTATTGTCTTCAAAGATTTTGAAGGTTAGACTACTAATAAATTAGTTTATTTTTGGAAGATGGATTGATCAACAGGAAAGAGTTATTATCAAAGCCAAAGGAAGATAAGTAGAAGATGGTCACGATGCTAGAAAACTTAGCAAGCATCTCAATCTATCCTATGGTTGGGCGTTATATATTTAAAATTTAAGAGAATTATTTGCTTGAGTTATGTTTTTATTAGAAATTTAGGACTTACAATTCCATGATGCAAGGTCATGAAAATGCCTAAGAAGTGAGGATTTATGCTCATCGGCCAAGAGAAAAATAGCAACCTCAAAACCTAAATCTAAGAAGATTTAGCGAGGGCCAAAGCATAACTTAAATCTAAGGCAAAAAATAGGTATATTGTTTATTTCCACAAGAGAGGATAAATCGCCCGACTGTTGGACTTACAATCGCTTGCAAGTGGCTGCCAACTAACTCCTCCTATGATTTTAAATACATGTAGGAAAGTCATATACTTTTTGCAAGATAGCTAATCTATTATTTATTTAGAAAGAGACTAAGTCCTTAAACACACTCTCTAAGAGACTAGATCATGTAGGGCATGATTTAATGACTAAAATATAATGTAAATTTTGTTAAGTTTTATTTTCATTTTGGATTATTGATTAGACACAAGATCATAGGATTCATATGCCTAATGCATGAGAAATTGGATTATGAGCCAAAATCAGCAAGAAAGGAGGTGTGTTTCCACCATGGCTCTCAAAGGTCAAGCCAAGTTCCCTGGCACTGGTGGAAGCCGTCCAAATTAAGAGTGAAATAATATACTTTTTTATGCATGATTTTAGAAAGAAAATACAACATCTAGCTAAGGGGTTGCTAATTTTTTATCTTAATTTTATAGCCTAGGCTTCTAAATGAGGTTATGATTATTTATTTTGAGCTAATTTAATTGGATAGAAAATTTATTTTTCCCTAAGAGCCTAATTGCATCCAGGCCATTCATCAAAGCAAGGAAGAAATTAGAAAAACATGTCTTCTTAATGCACAAGTTAAATAAATATCAGACAATTTATAAAGCTAGAGCAAAAGAATAAAAGGCCAAGTGTGGTCCGGCTCCACCGCACAAACCCAAAAAAGAAGAAATATGGTAGCCGAGCTCTACCCTTATACAACCCGGATTACACATGAATTAATTACAATCAAAATGGATTCATGTTATGGGGGTCTTCATTTCTTCATTCTTCTTTCTTCATTTCTTCATTTGGTTCTTTCTTGGTTCTTTCTTCATTTGGTATTTTTTTTCCTTTCTTTTGACTTGGTTGGAATGTGATTTGCTCCAAGGCTTCACATGGTACATAAGGCATGGTATTATAACCAATGTTCACCCTAATCTCCCATAACACTCATTCAAATCATAATTGCAAAAATTACATGAAAAGAAAAGTAAATATAACTAAAACCTACAAAATAGAGATTAGCTAAATACACCATACAATCCCAAGCATGTATATGAATAAATTGGACTTAGCATCCCACATATAGGTAACCAAGTTCAGCTGGCCTATTTTTGGATTATACTTAGGGGTATAAGCAGCCTGCACAACAAAAGCATTTTTATTATCTTTATTACAACTTCTTAAGCACAATCCCATGCAGAAGATAATGGTTAGACTAAGATTGCCCTACCATTCAGTCTACGTACATATGCCCTAACATCCAAACCAAAACATTACATCACAAAATAAAAGAAAACATCAAATCATGCACTGGCCTAACCTAAAGCAAGAAGTGGTGACTTAATCTAATGTGCATGCTTTTTAAGGTTTGTGTGGTATGTCCTAATAGGCTTTAGGGTTAGAATTTTCTAAGTGTGAAAAGTTCAACTTAGAAGGTAGTTTCATTTAAATGATTTAGTTGATTTATTGATTTTATTTGTTAATTTAATTTTGTTTGAATGAACCTATCCTTAATTACTAAAGTGTTGTAAAGAGAAAGAAAGAGAGAAAAGCTCTCTTTCATCCCTACCCTAAAGCAATTTCTAAGGTAGATTCATTAGTGATTTTTCTTTAGTGAATGTTTTATTATGCATTTTAATTAATCCTAAGTTTAGATGAACTCCAAACAAACCTATTCAACAAGAAAAACATTTTAAGATTAATTAAAGTTAATTACTATCACAAACACACAACACTTTATTTCTTTCCAACATGTGTAACATGCATATGGATGAACCCTAAGCATATTTATACATGCAAATGGAAATGTTAACACACCTTGATGATGAATGCTAAGAGGTATTACTTAAGAAAATTTGGATGCTTCATGATGCATGATTTTATTAAGTAGAAAAGAGAGGGAATCTTTTATCCATTTATCAAATGCACATTTACATGTATGAAAGGAATAAGTGAGTACGATGCCATTATTTTCTACACCAGGGGTATAAAGTACAAGACCTTCTTAGGGCTACTTAAATCCTCCCAACCTCGAGATGTCCAGACTAATATACCACTTTCCTTAAATACAAGTGCATGTACAAAAAAAGGAAAAGGATTCATGCAAAAGTTTTATGTTTGTTTGTTTGATTTGTTGATTATTTAATTTATATGTGCAATGGTGAAGATCCCTCTTAAATGTTAACATAGGAATGAATAGGATTGGATCTTAAGAAAGTGTTATGTTCTTTTCAAATGAACTATACACTTTGCAAATCCTATTCAAAACTATGTTAAAAGAGAAGAGAAGAAGTCACATAATGCACAACTTATATTATAACCACATGTAAGCTTATAAATATTTATAAGTAGCATTCATTTCATTTATAGCCTTTGATTTATGAGTTCTGAAAAATAGTTTTGAATTTAGTAGTGATAATAACCATTCATATTTTTACCTTAACCAAAACATGCAATTTGGCATAAAGAAAACATTTCATTTTTAATTTATTTTTCAAAGGACATGGATGCTTCATTTCAATTGACATACAACATTTAACATACTTAAAAGTAATAAAGTGATGTAAAAATATAAGTTCATTCACCACAATCAATTCCTAAAGACAATCTTATGAAATAAGAATAGTGAATCAAAATTATTTAATGTGATTTTTATTTTGTTTTTATTTTGAATTTGATTTAGAAAAATGTGAAAAGAGTTTGCTAGTCCTAACCCATTTCCCTGAGTTGATTTAGTTTGTTTTTAGGATCATTAGATTGATTTTATATTTTATTTAGGTTAAGGTGTACATTAAGTTCATTAATTACCCCTTACCTACACCACTTTAACATATTTAACCAAATAATTATGAGCCAATATATGACATAAAGCCACACAAAGAATTTAAATCAACAATGCACCTAAGAAAGAAAGGGGGCCTAATGCAATTAGCTCAAAATTAATGATTAATTAAGCTAAAGGGTTTAATTTAAGTACTTTCATAGCCCTTCCCACACATGTGGCTTGGATTATCAAGTTAATTAAGTATTTTAGTTGATTTAGTTATAAGTTTGGATTAAGAAAGATTTGAATGGCTTGAAAATTCCACCCATTCCCAACCTCTTCTTTAAGAGCTTAACTCACTTAATAAAGGGACTAAATCATTATTCACATGTTACCCTATAAAGAGGGATTAATTTATTAGTTGATTTCTAACTCATCAATAAATCCCAAGAAAATTAGGGGAGGCTGAGGTCATCCCACTAAATGCATCTTCGAAATTTGAAATGAATTTAAAGTAATTAAGATTACTAAGTTTTCACTAAAACCATAATTAAAGAAAATTCATTATTTAAAATGAATTAGAAATAATTTTAGATTATTCCCCTCCAAATTATCTTCACAATGCATTTTATTTTGTATTTTATTGATTTTTCTAGATTTAGTTATGTAATTTAGAAGTTTCTGTGATTAAAACTTAATTAATAGCCTAACTATATAGTTAATCCCATCGGCACTTCATGGACTGCTGACGCGGTGCACGCTTTCCACATGGCATGATGGGATTCACTATTTAAGTAGTCACATGCAATGCCACGTTAGCGACAGTGCTACATGCTTTCTCTTTGACCATCCGATCAAAGATCAGAGGGTCAGGATTAAACCTGTGATTCTTAAGGGATTGAAGGATCCTACGCAGCTTGATCAGGACGGTCCATCCAAAACACGTGGGATGGATAGTCCATGAACCATCCCTGAGCTCGCCTACGGGAGGGCAACCGTCCACCCTTTAGGGCTTAATCGATTGAGCTCGAATTGAGCTAGGATTTTACCCACACCATCATCATGCAAGGAGCAAGACATCCAACGGCCAAAATGAATTGGGTGAAAGTTTCTTTCCCAAAGGACTAAGAACTCCTACACCTAAGCTCGATTTTGATCCATACCTCACCAGAGGCTATCATCGATGCTCCCAACTGTCAAGGTAGCTTCATCTAATGGAGACAAAGCCCTGTTAAAGGTTTCAAGCTTTGGGATGAAGTGGATTGCACAATTGACCAAACTCCTCTTCCTAGGCTTGTGACTTTGGTCTAGCTCCCACCTCCTTTACCTTGGAAGCTTGGAAGAAGCTTTGGATGAGCTCGATTGGGTCCCCTTAGTGCTTGAAGGAGGAATTGAGCTGAAGTTGGGTACTGAACAAAGTGGAATTTGCTTTGAGCTCCCCTATTTTTGGCTTAAGAAAACTAAGAAGAGGATCAAATTGCTTGGGGATTGCTTGAGGGAGCTTGGGGAGCTTGCCTTATGTCTCTCTCTATCAATCGAGTGTGAGTCTATGCAATTCAAGTGAAATGAGGGGGAGTATATCTCTCCCTCCAAGGATCGGATGGCCGAGAGCCTCCCTTCCATTTTGGATTAATTAGCTTGATTGATTGAGTTTGTTAGGTCATCTTAGCTTGCACATGGTTTAGTTTTGGCAGAGGAAAGTAGTGGAAGTATCGATGTGCTAATTTGGAGTGTGGGAGTGATCCCATGTGCTTGAAATGAGAGGAGTAGTTAGTTTTGGCTAGCCCAAATCCATTAGGTCATGTGCACCATGCTCACTAGTGTCCACTTGGTCCACTAAGAGGGTGCCAAGTGGCCATGATTCAAGTGGAATTTACCATAGTTACCCCAACCTAGGGAAAATGGTCATTTGGCTTGATTTCAGTTTGGGTATGTTTGGTAAGATTGAAAAATGGGTTGGGCTAAGTTTTAATGAATTTGGATTGATTTGATGCCATTTGGCTCATGTTGACTCATTTGGGTCAAAATGGGTCAAGTTGACCAATTGGTCAAATTGGGTCAAACCAAGGGTTGGGTCAAGTTCAGATGACCATTTGA
This sequence comes from Cymbidium sinense, assembly GCA_021442155.1. Taxonomy (NCBI): domain Eukaryota; kingdom Viridiplantae; phylum Streptophyta; class Magnoliopsida; order Asparagales; family Orchidaceae; genus Cymbidium; species Cymbidium sinense. The sequence goes on along the minus strand of CM038217.1, from coordinate 12,801,575 downwards.
AATGTTTTGGCATCATTGATTTGGTTTAATTTGATTTATATTTGGATTTGGTTCATTTGATTTCATTTAGGTCAAATGGGTCAAGTTGACCAATTTGACCCATTTGACTTATTTGACCTAGGTCATGGATTGGTTTATGCTTGGTTGATCATTTGAAATGGATTGGTATCTTTGTTTCCAATCAATTTGGTTTATATTTGGATTTGGCTCAATTTGACCTTTTAGGTCAAGTTGGGTTCAAGGTCAATTGAGCTAGGTTAATTTTAATTGGCCAATTGAGGCTTTGGTCAAGTTCAACAAGTGATTTGGAATGAACTTGACCCATTGGTTTCAATCAATTTGGCTTAGCTCAAGTTTTCACACATTTTGACTTTTTAGGTTAAGTGGTCAATTGGGCTAGGTTAGGCTCAAATGATGACTTGGTCAAGTTCAAACATTGATCATGAATGAGTTTTGATCAATGGTTTCAATCAATTTGGCCTATGGTGGATTTTGGTTAGTTTAGGTTTTATTTTGGCTAAGTGTTGACTTGGTCAACCCTTAGGTTTGACTTTGTTTGACCTAATTTGTGTGATTGATCATCTCATGATGGTTGTTTCTCACAATGTGAGGCTTAGTTGGGCTTAGTTCAATCCAATTTGAGTAGGATTGGAATTTGGCTTAGGAGGGGTACTTTAGGTCACTTTGGGTCAAGTGATCCTAAGTAGGTCAAATGACTTGATCAAGGCTTGAATCAAGTTTGGTTGAACTCACATATGGACTTATGATTGAGATATAAATCCATTTGCAAGTGGTTTGAAGTCAAATGGGTTTTGATTCACTTGACCATTTCAAGTTCAAAGGGTGAACATGAATTTGACTTGGGTTTCATTTTTGAATTTAGTTTTGGATTGATAATTGAAGTTTGTGTTTATATTTGGATTCATGATTGAAGGATTGATTGAATCATGAAGAAAATCCAAGGGTTTGGATTGATTTGAACGATTTGGCTAAGTTCAAAAATTTGACTTGAAGAAACAAAATTGGATTTAGATTGGATTTAAGTTTGAGTTTTGAATTTAGTTTTGATATTTAATTTATATTTCATTTATATTTGTGAATATAAATGAGGATATAAATGGGTTATGAGAAAATTTCTTGAATTTGAATTGATTTGGATTGAGTTAAGTCCATGAGATAAAATCAAGATGGCTTAGGAGATTTTGGATTTGGATTTGATTTTTTTGGATTTAGTTTTGGTTATTTGAATTTATATTTCATTTATATTTGTGAATATAAATGATAATATAAATGGGTTAAGAGAAAATCTCTTGAATTTGAAATGGTTTGAATTGAGTTTGAGCTAAGTCCGTAGGATGAAAATCAAAGGGACCTAGGAAAGATTTTTGTACTTGGAATTCAATCATGGGTTTCAATCATTTGGAATTGATTCATGATTTGAGAAAATCTATTAAGTTATAATTGAAGTTGATTTTAGTTTAAGGTTGATTTGAATTTTGGAGTTTGACTTGAAAGAAGGAAGTGAGGACTTGGTTCAAGCTATAAGGTAGGCAAAATTTCCTAACACCCCTAAGGCATGACCTATTCCTATGGCTAACTCTTCTAAGTCTCTAGGGTTAGGTTAAGTGTTCACCTAATCACTAGATGTATATTAATACTAAGGAACTCTTAGTGTCTAAGAGATGTCTTATGTCTAAGATGGAAGGGTTGAGAGCTCATTCTAAAAATGAGGTAAACAATTTCCAAATAAAATCAAAATCATCTTTCAAAAAGCACATATTTAGAAATGAACATCTTCATTCAACATACACAAATTTATTGAATGAAGGTTTCATTCCCAAATAAAATCAAAATCATCTTTCAAAAATCACATATTTGGAAATGACCATCTTCATTCAACATACCCAAATTTATTGAATGAAGGTTTCATTCAAATAAAATCAAAATCACCATTCAAAAAGCATATATTTGAAAATGAACATTTCGTTCAACATACCCAAATTTATTGAATGATGGTTTCATTCCCAAGTAAAATCAAAATCATCTTTGAAAAAGCACATATTTGAAAATGAACATATTCTTTCAATATACCATAATTTATTGAATGAAGATTTCCTTTCCAAATAAAATCATTTTTCATAAAAAAAATTAAAACTCCACTCAATATATCCTACATATGTTGAAGTTGGAGTTCCTTCCTCTTTCAAAAAGCACAAACTTGAAAATAAACATCTTCACTCAATATATCCAAATTTAACAAAATGGAAGTTACTTTTTCAAATAAAATCACACCATTGGAAACTCCACTCAATACATTCCACATGTGTTAAGTTGGAATTTCCCTCTTTTCAAAAAAGCAAGAATCTCACAAAAAATTACATCTTTGAAAAAATAAAATATAATTGATTTCCATTTTACACACCCAAAATTTGTTAAATGGAAATCCCTTTTGCAAAAAAATCATGAAAATTAAAATAAATTGAAATTCCATTTGACATGCCCAAATTTGCCAAATGAGAGTTTCATTTTTGAAATTTTTTTTTTGAAAATTGGATTCTATTTAACACACCACATTTGTTAAAGAAACCGTCCCCCTCTTTTCAAAAAAAGACAAATTAAAAAAAAAAAAACAACAAAAAAAACAATTATATTTTTGGACTTTATTTAGCATACACAAATTTGCTAAGTAAAGATCCCATTTCCAAACTCAAAATCAAACACACTTGGGATTTATTTAGCATACACAAATTTGCTAAATGATCCCATTTTCAAAATCAAAAAAAAAATTAAACACATTTGGGTTTCATTTAGCATAATAAATTTGCTAAATAGAAATCCCATTTTCAAAATCAAGATATAACACATTTGGGTTTTATTTAGCATACACAAATTTTCTAAGTAAAGATCCCATTTTGAAATACACACATAATTCACATCATGGGCAAACAAGCAAAAGAAGAAAATTATTTTCAAACATCTCATCTAGCATACCCAAATTTGCTAAATGAGTAATCCAAAAATCAAAATTAAAACAAAATCAATTGAACCTTTATTTAACATACTAAAATTTGTTAAATAAAGGGTCCCCAAACATAAAAAAAAAATCAAATTCAAATATAAACCAATGGAAGCATAAAAGAAAATCTCCTCAAAGTATTTGAACCCATTTCCAACATACACAAATTTGTTGACAGTTAATTCAAAACTCAAAATCTATTCTCCAATTCATTCAAAATCTCACTCTCCTAAAATTCAATGAGCCCCACTTAACATATTCAAATTGTTGAGTGTGGGTTCAAAATTCTAAATCAAATTTAAAGAGTCAACGAATATCAAGGCAAAAAATTTGATTTGAGTTTATTTTCAATAATTGCAGAGTTCCAGTTTCGTCTCAGTCAGCTTTTTTTGAAGTTCAATACAGTAAATGGATGCTCAGAAGTTTGTGTTCACCTTCCCCTTTGGGATGGATTTGGCCTTGGATCGGGCCAGCCTCCCCCAGAGTGATTTCGCTCATCTGATACACTTTGGCCAAGGATTCAAGGGAGCAAGGATCACTTGTGCAACCCTCAACCGTCGGAGAATGTGGTGGTAAGAAGCAGTCATCCATATTCAAATGCCCTCAGACTCTAAATTTCCCTCACTGAAGAGGAATACAATAGAGGTTCCCATGACTCAGCCCTATACATTCAATTGTTCCCATTATTATTACTAGTGGGCTAGTACCCACTCCGGCTTCCTGGGAAGGCTACCACATTTCGGAGATAGTATCCCCCCACCTTTAGATAGGGTCTTGTTCTTTTGCTGCTCCACCTAGGAGGACTCAGCATCATAATAGAAGCTGCAAGATCAAGCATCATAATGTGCGCATAGCCAAGGAGATAGAGGCGGTCTCTCAGGTTACAATAGAGAAGTCACCTAGGATAGTTTCTCCTTTAATTACATAAAACAAGTTTCATCCTCTTTCGGATCTGATAGAGAGGAAGATGTTAGGAGGATTACAGTGTCACCTCTGCACGCCTTTGAAAGGTTCATTCTTGCTGTTTCAGGGATTTATGGCATCTGGCTAGACATTCATGATTTCATGTTACTGGAGAGGTAGCAGAGAAGTCAGCCTCCACCCTCTTAGATTTCCTCGATCGGCACGCTACCCACGTTGGTCACACTAATAGTATTCTATTAACTGGTACCACCCATCATGGGTAGAGAGCCCATGCATAGAGGGAGTCGGTGTTGTCTCCATCACACTTCTCCACTCCACATCCTCCATCACCACTGCAAGTCCCATCTTCCACAGTTCCATCTAAAGTCATGAAGGCAACATTAGGGGAAAAGAAAGCCTACTGGTGATCCGACTTCAGCCAAGAGATCCCATTTCATCTACACCATCAACTGAGGTGAGGTCGAGCTCTCTGCTCAACCTCCTACTTCAGTTATGGTGAAAGAGTGGCGACCTTGTAGCATCATAGTCATGCCATCACCACCAACCTCAATAGGTCATGGATACAATAGTAGTAGAGAAGGAGATAGCTTCGTTGTCTCTATGGAAATAGATCCTCCCAAGAACTCCACCCATGACAGTTGACAGCCATGAGCATGTATCCTCTAGTGAGCGTATCCCTCACGGGTTAGCTCTTGAATAGCAGGGGAGGTTAGATGTATCTCTATTCATGAACATGATTCTACCACCGGTCAATGAAGCATTTGTGCCTGCACAGTTGGACCACTCCTTGGATGATATCATAGCACAGTATCTCACTGAGAAAGAGAAATCCTAGGGTATGTCTAGTTTGGCCTTGAATAGGAGAAGGTTAGCTTTGACCCCAATGAAAATGATTTGTTGGAATACTCAGTAGGGGTGCATATGGTTGATACTAGATGTTCTCTCCTTCGGGATCACCAGAGTTCGGAAGGTGTTGCGGTTGAATAGGATGATACAGCCTATTCGACCCAAAACCTCTTTCAATAACTCAAACAAAAGGATGAGTAGATTGACAAGATGGGAAAGAGGCTTGAAGATTTGTTAGCGGTAGTTCTAGCACTTAGAATTCAAGCACATCTTACTATAGAGGCGGTGACTGAGTTATTACATGTCCTGGATCAACCCATGAGTTCACCTCTGATAGAGCAAGGCAACACTAGGTTGTATAGGAAGGTAGTGGATAGTACCTCCATACAAGAAAAAGATATTAAACCCATGGTTGAACAACAAGTGAGAGAAGCGCTGGCACAAGCCTACGGTAGTTCATTAGTTCCAAATGGTAGACCCTACCTAGAGGAATTCGATGCTATCCAATATCCTAAGGGTTTTGTGCCTCCTTCTTTCAAAAGCTTTGATGGTAGTGGGAACCCTCGCCAGCATATAGCACACTTTATGGCCAGCTGTTGCAACATTGGTGGTAGTAACACACTATTATTCTGTCTCATTTTCAGCAGTTTAGTGAGCATAGCCTTTGATTAGTACGCTGAACTCCCCAAAGATTTAGTGAAGACTTTTGCTAAGTTGGAGCAACTCTTTGCTAAGAGGTTTGCTAAAGCTCAGCAAAGGATAACTATGGGTGATCTCCTTGTAGCATAACAACACCCCGGTGAGTCCCCCATTGATTATATTCTCAGATGATGCAACTTAAGTATGAATTGTGAATGACAGCTGTCTGAACAACATACCATTGAAATTCTACTAAAGAATATTCATGGCTCGGTTGCCTATATGCTTAAAGTTTCACCATTAAGACATGTGAAAAGCTAATCAACAAGTTGGCTAGTCTACAAGAGGCTAAACAATTTTCTTTTCAATATTAGTCAGTAAAGCCAAAGCCATAAAAAGCTTAAGAGAAGAAACTAAGGGTAGTTGCAACATTGGACAAGGGGAAGCAACCGGCCAGGGATCAGCATGAGAGATCTTGTGCTCCACAGCCTTCACTTCCACCTCCTTTACCACTGCCTCGACCATCCTATCACCACCACGCCACACCTCATGACCTTCTCCTCCTCGACCATACTCATGAGTACACATACCCATCCCAGGTATCATCCACCTACTCTTTTGGATAAATTAAACAAAATTATTCATTTAAGAGGGAGGTAGTGAAAATCTTTAAGAACCTCTTAAAGAAACTTGATTTCAAGCCTAAGCTTAGGAAGGATGATCCTAACTTTTTTTACCTGCTGCATGCTAGGCCATATTTTGGAGGATTGCTTTACATTCAAAGACTGTCTTGAGCATAGATACAAGTCAGGTGTTATAGTTATCCCTAAGAATATCTAGTAGAACAACCATCCAGTTATGTTAGTGTAATCCTTGGGGATACATGTGATCTTCTTGAAATAAAAGAAGGTTGGGATATCTCTTTATCCCAAACCTCTAAAAAGATTGTTTCAAAAATAAAGAAAGTTTCCTTGCAGGTGCCTGAGGCAGCTCAAACCTCCAACATCAAGAAAGGTTCGCCAGTTGCTCAAAGACATCTTGGGGGAAAATAAAAGTTCAGCAGTAGCAGTAATAGCCTATACTTGCTCGGGATAGCCAAGTAGCACAACCACCAATCGAGTCTAGCCTCCATTCCACTATTGCAGCTACTACTTCAGTTGTCATCCCTACTTCAGCTAGCTCTTCTTCTAGTAGACATCTTATATCGATGAATGAGGGCATCAAATCCCTCACCCCACTTACTTTATTGTATTTCTACCATACACCTCTTTTTAAATCTAAAAAATCGAGGAATAAAGCTAGCTTGAATTACATCTATGTCACTTCTATTAGGTTATCTAATTATACTCCTTTAGAAAACTCTTCAAGTCTCAATAATTATAATAATTCTGATCATCTTCTTTTTTATTTAGAGTTGGACTTTCCTTCTTTAAATAATATGGGTTCACCTCTTAAGATAAACTTGGAATCACCCGATTATGAGGGTCCTATAGGAGAAGGCTGTAGTATACGGCGATTGAATCTTCACTAACGCCAAAAGATCACCGGTTAACCTCCATGTGAGGTTCTACCTCCTAGGATAGCACCTCAAGATAAGGGTAAGCAAGTCATTGGTTCTAGTGATCAAGAAGCCCCTCTAAAAGATGCTCCACCCATGGATATGCTTGTGGAGGACCTGCCCAAAGTTGATTAAAATATCTTCGCTCACTTAAGAAAGTTGTCAGCTAAACTAATCATATATGATGCCCTTGTCTTATCTAATAAAATGATAGAATCATTAATCAAGGCCCTTCTTGATCTAGAAACATGCTTAGCTCAGCTGACTGCTATTGGAGAGGAGGCACATTATTGAAGAGAAGCCTAAAGAGTCACATTCATCAACGAAGACCTTCTTTAAGGGGATATGGAGCACAACCATCCCCTCTACATCATAATGGATATGGGAAGATTCAGACTTTCTAGGGTGTTGGTTGATCCAGGTGCATCAGTGAACATTATGAGCTTGAATACCCTTGCCTATTTAAGGATTGATGTCTTTAAGCTCCGAGGAGATCAGATGATGTTGAGAGGATTCAATAAACAATGCGAGAGGCTTTAGGTTCCATAATGTTACCTTTGGAAATAGGCGAATGGAATAAATCCAAGTTTGATATAATTGATTCAAATAAATCATTCACTTCTTTGCTGATAGGCCTTGGATACATCAAAATAAGTTGGTTCCATCATCTCTTCATCAGTGCATCAAGTTTCAAAAATATGAGATCGAATACAGTGTCAAAGGAGATGAAAAGCCATTTTTAGTTAGAGAGGTCAAAATATATGAAGATGTGACCTACTATCTTCCTAAAATCAAAATGTCTATTCTCACAAACTTGGCCAAAATTCAAATGCAAAAGAAAAATAAAGAAGAAGAAAAGAAAAGAAATAGAAAAAAAAGAGAAAGGAAAGTACAAGTGAGCGAGAAAGGGACACCGAGAAAGAAGTAGAGCTGCATGTTACATTCCACCCATAGTTCGTTCCACCATACGGGCATATGGGTAGGATGACTTGGCCTCCACTAGCGAGAAGCGGAACTGAGAGGAAATTAGAGGTGGAAGACCCCAGTTGACACATGGGCCATGTTCTAGTTCACAGGAGTACTCCTACTATTCACATAGACTTAGAATCCAGTTGGGAGGATGAGTCTCATGTGATTAGCGCACCAGCCAACCCCTCTCAGTGGGTATCATTGGAGGTGATGCTCAAGCCAGATAGTGACGAAGACCTGGCCTCCAAGCAAAGCACGAATATATTCGAATTAGGTTTATGTAAAACCATTAGGTAGTAGTTGGGAACTTTAGCTCTAACCTCACTATATTCTAAAAAAGTTGAAGGTTTAGTAGTTAAGGAAGCCCCTAGATCTTCCATGGATGCCAAGACAAGATATTCCTATTGGGATCATCATCCTCAAGTCCAGAAGCAGATGTGAAACTTGAGGATAATTCATATAAAGATTTAATGGAATTACCTTTTGATTGGTACTCGCCTTGTGTTCATAATCTTCTAAAGAAAGGTTTGATTCTTTACATGCATGGTCGAGTATTTGAAGGCGTGGATAATAAAGGGATGCACAATGAAGACCAGGACTAGGATTCGCTATAATAGGTCTAGTCGATGATGATGATTACTGCTTCGTTATCACGAATCATCTGGAGTCTGATAGGTTCTTCTCAAACCACACAAACTCCTATGAGGAGGTGTGTTTAGAAACTTCAGATGATCCTGATGATCTTCAAATCAAAGATGCACCTCCAAAATTTGAAGAAAAATATATTCAACTATCGACAAGTTTAAGAAATCAACCTTGGGAAAGAAGAAGATCCACACCCAACATACATCAATTCTCTATTGAACGAAGAAGAAACCAATGACTTAGTTAGGCTATTAGCTGAGTTTAAGGACTACTTTGCATGGAGCTATGAAGAGATGCCTGGATTATCTCTTGATGTAGTAGTCCACAAGCAATAAACCCTGATATTAAACCTATCAAGCAAGCTCGTAGACACATGCGATTAGAAATCGAACAATTGATCATTTCGTCAAAAAAAGTAATTATTTGGTTTTTTGAAGAAAAATACCCCACAGTTAGCTAGTGCCGGTTAAAAAAAATGGCCAAATTCACATATGTGTCGATTTCAGGGACTTGAATAAGGCATATCCTAAGGATGAATTTTCACTTCCTATACTAGAATTAATGGTGGACATTACCTCATCTCATGCAGTGGAAATTGTCTCATGGATGAGTCATCTAGCTACAACCAAATCAAGATGGCCCCAGGATGAAAGAAACACTACCAAATCAAGATGCCCCCCGATCAAAATCTTTTGTTATAAGGTCATGCCTTTCGGCCTTAAAAATCCCGGTGCTACATACCAGTGGGCCATGACTCAAATTTTCAACAAACTCATTCACCATCAAATTGAATACTATGTTGATGATTTAGTAGTCAAAAGTAAAGAAAAGGGAGACCATCTCTTTGACTTGAGAGTAATTTTCAAATAGTTAAGATGATTCAACCTCAAAATGAACCCCGGTGCATTAGTAGCCAGAAGTTCCTTGGGTTTATTGACACAGGGAATAGAAAATATAAAAAGATCAAAGCTATCTTAGAAATGCCACCACTAAAAGTCTAACTCAACTAAGATCGTTCCAAGGGCGGTTGGCATATTTAAAATGCTTCATGTCCAACCTATCGGGGAGATGCAAACCATTTTCAGCACTTGTCAAAAAGGATGCTAAGTTCAAGTGGGATGACATGTACCAGCATGCTTTTGAAGAGATCAAATAGTATGGTGAAGTCGCTAGTTCTAGCAGTCCCTATCCTGGGTAAGCCACTCATCCACTATACTGCTACATTGGATGACTACCTTGGCACTTTGTTGAACCAAACCAATGATAAAGGGAAGGAGAATGCCCTCTACTATCTCAGCTATCATCTGATCCCTGTAGAAGAAAACTACCCACCTATTGAGAAACATTGCCTAGCACTTATCTTCGCATCCCAAAAGCTATGACACTATATGCTTTCTCATAAAGTGAACTTGATTTCAAGAATCAATTCACTGCAATATCTCATGACACGGTCAATGTTATCCAGATGGTTTGTGCATTGGTCCATGATTTTATCAGTTTGTTCTCACATTCATACCCCTCAATGCTATGAAAGAACAAGCACTAGCGGATTTCCTAGCAGCACACCCATTTCCTGCTGATTCTCGCTTAGTGATGTCCTCCCCGATGAACAAATCATGAACTTAGTGGACATTAGCATCCACCATTGGGAGATGTAATTTGATGGTGCAGCTTCCTTTCAAAAAGGAGAATCATGATCTACTCTTCCAAGAAAGGCAGAGGTAGGAATCATTCTTTTGACCCCAAATCGTGATGTGATGAGATTCTCATTCTATCTTTTTAATCCATGCACCAACAAGAAGATGAGTATGAGGCTTTGATTTTTAGTCTGGAGTTAACTATCATAGTGTGTGTCAAAAGCATCAATATATATGGGGATTCTCAGTTGGTCATCAACTAGATTGTTGGATCCTATAAGGTTATAAAACCCAAGCTTCATCACTACCATGAGTACACCATGAATCTATTGGCCCAAATCCCAGAGGTTACCATCTACAAGGTTCATCAAGAAGAGAACACAGTAGAAAATGCTTTGGCCAAATTCGCAAAGGAATTGGCATGTCTGGATGATGAGTCTATTTCAATAAGGGTTCAAAATAGACATGTCTTATCCCTTATTGATGTTGAATTCATCGAGAGACTCTCTATTGAAGGGGAGGTTGCCGTTGCCAAAGAGGACGATGAGTCAGATTGGAAGCAATCATTCATGGATTACCTAAATATAGGAAAACTACCTCGAGAGAAGTCATTAGTCCATCAGGTGAAGCAGAGAGCTCTCTCCTATGCTCTCATGGATGGCACCTTATATCAATGATCTTTTGATCAAATATGGTTGCATTGTTTAGACAAACACAAAGCTCGTAGGATCATGACCGAGGTTCATTCAGGTCTATGTGGAGCACATCAATCCGATATGATGATGAAAGCCCAGATCAAGAGACTAGGATACTACCCGTGATGATTATAGACTATATGGATATCACTAGGAGATGTCATCAGTGTCAGGTACACGATGTAGTCCTGCATCAATCACCCAATATTCTACATCCTACCTTGGCCTCATGGCCATTCGAATGTTGGGGTGCTGACATAGTGGGTCCGATTGATCCTCCTTCTTCTAAGAGTCACCGGTTCATTTTAGCTACTACCTACTGCTTTTCCAAGTGGACGGAGGCAATCCCACTCTAAGAGGTCACAACTCAGTAGGTGCTCTAGTTTTTCAGAAATCATATTGTATATAGTGTCAGGGTGCCTCGATGAATTATATCTGATAATGGTATTGCATTCAAAAGCACCAATATTAACATCTTTGCTCAGAGAATAGCATAGATTAGAGATATTCCACCATCTACTATCCGAGGGCAAATAGTCTAGCAGAAGCATTCAACAAAAATCTCATTCAAATACTAAAGAAAACACTCGATGATAACAAAAAAGTGGCATGAGCAGTTGGTTGAAGTTTTGTAGGCCTACCACACCACATACAAAACACCAACTCAATCTACCCCATTTTCTTTAGTATATGAGTCCGAAGTCGTTCTACCTTTAGAAGCCAACTCTCATCACTGAGGATAGTTGTGGGTAGCAAGATTACTACAGAGCAGAATGCCTAGCTACAATTAGAAGAGCTCGAAGGTTTGGAGGAGAGATGCCTCAGGGCATGCCAGAACCTTGAGTCATATGAAGTCAAAATAATTCAAGCTCATAACAAACTAGTCTGCCCTAGAACTTTTCAGGTATGAGAGCTTGGTTTAGTTATAAGGAGACTAATTTTTTCCCATCAAAAGATGGGAGGCAAGTTTGAACTCTCTTGGGAAGGCCCTTTTATCATAGAGAATACCTACCTAGGAGGATCTTATCAACTTATCAATTGTAAAGGAGAATACTTGATGCTTCCAATCAACGGGCTCTATTTGAAGAAATACTATCCATGAAATCTTGTTTAAAAAAACTTAATCTTCCAAAATTTTATTCCAATTCATCAAAACATTCTCTTCATTTGAAGCATTATTTACTTGTTTACGAATCTTCAACATCGTGTTTAACATAAGTGTAAGAAAACCCAAGCGGCATCCTATTCCTTCTTTCGCAACACGAACACAATCAAACACGATTCACTAGTGCTACTAGAGTAGGTATAATAGAACCCGAGAGGCATCCTATTTTGACTAGCACAACTAAGTTAGGTGTAAGAGAATCCAAGCGGCATCCTTTCATGGTGGGATCACAACTTCCATTCATTGCATCATTTCATCAACTTTAAGCGTGTTTTAGGACAGGTGTAAGAGAACCCAAGCAGCATCCTGCTCTTCTTTAACACAAACATAAAAACATATCTTTTGTCTTGGGCTATTTTGATGTGGGAGCAAGCCCCCTGTGGCACTCACTCATTAGCTGCTCTAGGTCAGGCTGACATACTACCTCGCTAGTGTGTCACCCTAGTGGTTACTTGCTTTGGAAGATGTGAGCCCCTATGCTTTCTTCCTGACGACCATTACAAACCAACAGGTGCCTTGTTAGTATGGTAAGCCTCACTGCTCAATGAGTAAGTTATCTCATATTGACTTTGTTTAAGAGGATGTAAGCCTACTCGCTCTCTTCTTGAACTATCCTTTGTGCACACTAGGTTGAGTACATTTGAGGTTTAGGTAAGTCCTCCAATGGCTCCTTTCCTCTTGACTACTTTTGATTTGATATAAGTACCCCAGTAGCATCCACTCAGTAGTCTCCCTAGGTCAGATAGCACCTGTCAAGCCGAAGACGGACTATCCCAGCAATCAATTTTGTTGTAGGAAGATGTGAGTCCCTGATGCTTTCTTCCTAAATTGATTATTGCAAATTGACATACACCTTAGGTTGGTTGATGTTCGCTATGCTAACATCAACTCACCTGATGGATACACCACTCTTGATAGATATGAGTCCTTGCATTTTCTCCTTGAGTTGGCCGCTGAATACCTACAAGCTTTTTTTTTATAGGGCCTTGGATAAAGCCCTTAGCGACACCTCCCCTGTGGGCACTCTATTTAGATCACGTCCTTAGCGACCCCATTTAGACAATACCCGAGTTACTCTTGAATTGGATAGTCTCCCTTTCCTAATAGCCACTCCTGTGATTGGAGAATTTGTTGAGTGGATATGCGGATTCTCCCTTGGACTAGTAAATCTAAGATAGGTGTAGGCTGTAGTGTGGTCTCTCACAAACCAACAGGGTCCACAATAATAAATAAACAAACAAACAAATATATCGCTTGAATTAGAATTCCCCCACACTCTTTCCCAAGCAAGCATCTTTTAGACGGTGTCAAAAACTCCTATAGGAATTACTTGACTACTTTGAGTTGAGATAAGTCCCTGGTCACTTTCTCTCAAGAGTCACCCCAGTCGTTCAATTTGTTGTCACCGATGAGTCACGACGTCGCCTTTGCTTTGAAAGATATAAGTCTATTATGCATTCTTTCCAGCATGACCATTGTAAACCAATGAGCAGCCTAGGTCAGGTTCAATTTGTTGCATAAGAAACTGATCACCCCAGTGGTTTCTTATTGAAGAAGATGTGAGTCCTCACACTTTCTTCTTAACTTGACCATTGCAAACTGAAAGTCACCTCCTTGGTTGGTTAGTTCTACCTAATGGCTGGTAGAATATCCCTTTAGATTTGTAATTCTAAGAGAGGTTTAGGCTGATATTAGTCCCTTCTTTGTGGATCCATCACAAATCAAGGAAATCCATCAAATTAAAAAAAATAAAATGAAGACAAACACAATTCAATCAAATGAAATTAATCTTGACTATCTTTGAGCGATTTAATCCCCAACATTCACTCAATCCTCTAGGATTTGATTTGTTACAAAACAATCGATCACCCCAATGGTTCATTATTTTGGATGATGTGAATCCCAAGCTTTCTTTCTAACTTGTCCATTGCAAATAAAAAGGCAACTCCTTTGGTTGGATAGTCCTACCATGTGGTTAGTATACTACCCTTTTGAATTGATGAATCTGAAGTAGGCCAAGGCCAACATGGCCCCTACTCAGTACAGTCCATAGCAAACTGACAGGGTCTATCTCAAAATCCAAATTTTAAAATTTGAAATAAAATCAACCCTCCTCCCTAGTGGAGTCAAATCAAATAATCAAATCAATCAGCTTCTCCTCAGTGAGATGCAAATCATTCCAATCTACCTAGTGGAGTCAATTCAATCCAACCTGAATCTATTCCTCTAATGAAAAATTCACATCTTTATCCATAGTGGATTCTAAATTCTAATCTCCTAGTGGATTTTACAACTGCTTATCCCCCAATGGATAACCTAAGCCTTTTTCCCTAGCGGAAGGTTCACATACTCAATCCTGGGATTCCTCCTTGCTCTTGAAGTGAGTCCATTGCACTAAGCTCTTCGCTCCTTTACACCATTTAAATCAGATCTGATAGTGCTTCTGATCATTTGAGCATTGTTGATCATCTTAGTCAACACCAATACGTGCGATATGCCTTATCAGTCACACTATACCTATTAGGCGCCCTTTGTTGACATCACTTTTGGAGTGAGCTTTCAACTTCTCCATCTTACACATATGACTCCTCTAGACAATAAGAGTTCCTTAGTCTTAAGACATTTCTAGTGATTAGGTGAACACTTAATCTAACCCTAGAGACTTAGAAGAGTTAGCTATAGAAATAGGTTATATCTTAGGGGTATTAGGAGAACTTTCCTACCCTATAGCTTGAACCCAATCCTTGCTTCCCTTCTTCAAACCAATCTTCAAACTCAAATCTTAAATCAATTCCAACTCAATTGATTTTGTCAAACCAAACTTCAAACTCAAATCTTAAATCAATTCCAACTCAATTGATTTTCTCAAATCATGAATTAATTCTAAATCAAATCTTAAAGCAATTCCAACTTAATTGATTTTCTTAAATCATGAATCGATTCCAAAATCAAATCTAAAATCAATTCCAACTTAATTTTTCAAATCATAAATCAATCCCAAATGAAATCTTAAATCAATTCCAACTCAATTGATTTTCTCTAATCATAAATCAATCCAAAATCAAATCTTAAATCAATTTCAATTCAATTGATTTTCACAAATCATAAATCAATTCAAAAATCCAAATCATGAATCAATTTCAAATAATTGAAACCCATGATCAATTCCAAATCCAAAACCTTTCCTAAGCCCTTTGATTTCATCTTATGGACTTAACTCAAATTAAATCCAAATCACTCCAAACCCAAAAGATTTTCTCATAACCCATTTATATTCTCATTTATATTCAAAAATATAAATTCAAATAACCAAAGCTAAATTCAAAACTCAAATCCAAATCCAACTGAAATTAAACTTATACTCTTTCAAGTTTCAAGTTAAATCCTTGAACTTACCCAAATCATCCTCAAATCAATCCAAACCTTTGTATTTTCAATCACATGAGCTAAATGGGTCAAATTGAACCAATTCAAATCAAATGAACTCCAAATCACTTGAAATTTGGCCCAACCCATTTTCAAATCATTCCAAATTTGGCCAAATCAAAATCATGTCCAAATGACCATTTTTCCCTTAGGTCAAAGGGTATCCTATGGCCAAATTCACTTGGAATTTGGCCAATTCTTTCTCAAGGCCACTTAGAATCCTTCTAATGGTCCAAATGGACACCAAGGAGGGTGGTGAACATGACCCAATGGGTTTGGGTCAACCATGACACGATGACCCTAACCCAAGGCCAAACTGATCCCTCTAATAGGAATTGAGCATTTGGATCACCCCATACACTCACTTAGCACATGGGCACTCCCTCTCCTCCACTCTGCCTAAAATAAATCACATGGAGTGCCTAACAGCATAAACAGACCAATCAATCTCAATAATTGATCAAAAATGGCACTTTTAGTTTTCACCATCTGATCCAAGGAGGGGCAGATATACTCCCCCTCATTCCCACTCAAATCACAAGCATTGAATTCAACTGAGCCCTAGGAATTGAAAGCAAGCTTTTCCAAACCTTGGCAAGCATTCTCAATCTCCCTACATCTCTCCTTCTCAGTTTTACAAAAGCCAAAATAGAGGAGGCCAATCCAAATTCCAACTCACTCAACTCTCCATCAAATCAAAATTACTATTGCAAGCACCATCAAGGGACCTCGTCAAGCTCAACCAAGTTGTTTCCCAAGTCTCCAAGCTACAGGAAGGCTCACCTTGATCAAGCCTGATCACCACTGAAGGGGAGGTTGGTCAACCGAGAAATTCACTTTAAATCAAGACTTGATACTGTTAATAGGGCTTCGTCTCTACTAGACGAAGCTACCTCCTCCATTGGAAGCACCGGTGATAGCCTCTGGCGAGGTACTGCTCAAAACCATAGCCATAAGAATTTTTGCTTGATCCTTTGTGAGTGGAATTGTAATCCCATTAGATCTTGACTGTTGGATCCCTTGCTTATGCTTCCTTGAAGGTGTGGGGTGAGTTTGAACTCCATTCGACCTCGGGTGAGCTCAGATAGAGTGATAATCGATGGACGACATCAATCTCTCGCCACTCGGGAGAAGATAGATCATACATCGCCCGTTCTGCCTGATTGGAATGGATGGTTGTGACTAAATATTGTTAGATCTACCTTTAATTTAAGCTTAAATTGCATGATTAATCACGATTGTCTAATCTTAGATCAGATAGCCCATGGAGAAAGTGCATCCATCGCCAGCTGATGAGGTGTGCGATGTGATAACTTAAATAAGGAATCCCATCACGCCACATGGAAAGCACGCCATGTCAGCAATCCACATGGTGCCAACAGGATTAGTTAATTAATTAGGCTATTTTAATTATCCATTAATCACAAGAAATTCATAAAATCATAATTAAATGTAGAAAAATCCAAAAAAACATAAATTAGGGCTCATTTTAAAGGTATTTAGGGGAATCCAATAAACTTATTTCTAATTGATTTTAAACGGAATTTTCCTTAATTAGAAATTAATTAAAATTTTAATCACCTTAATTACATTACTTAATTAATAAATTTTTCTGGGCTTGTTTAGTAGGAGGACTTGTGCCTCGCTTAGTTTTCTTGGAATTTATCAATGAGTTAATTAGGAAAATTAATTAATGAACCCTAATCACCCCCTTAATGTAATTAAGAGTAATTAAGCATATGAATAGTGATTTAATCCCTTAATTGAGATTATTAAACATTGTTAAGTAAGGAGGAGGTTATTGGAATGGGCTTGGAATATTTTCCCAAAGTTATTCCCTAAACCCCTTTCTTCCTCAATCCAAACATAATTAAGAATTACTCCACTACTGATCTACTTAATTAGTCTAATCAAACTTTCAAAACTAATTTAGAGTTAATCAATCTCTTAATCTTGGGTGAATTCTTAAGTATTCAATAACCTAAGAGGCTTCAAAGGAAATTATAATCAAACTACATGTGCAGGATTGTTATGAAAGTACTTAATTAAATCCTTTAGCTTAATTAATCAATAATTGTGAGCCAATTGCATTAGGCCCCTTTATTTCTTAGGTGCATTGCTGATTTAAATTACATGTGATTGCATATCATATGTTGGCTCATAATTAATTATTTAGTTATGTTAAAGTGGTGTAGGTAAGGTGTAATTAATGGATTTAATTCACATCTAAACCTAAACAAAACATAAAATTAACCTAATTGTTCTAAAATCAAATTAAACCAATTCACACTTGTGGAAAATGGGTTAGGACCAGTAAACCTTTTCACATTTCCTAAATCAAATCAAACTCAAATAAAAGATAAAATAAATATCTCTTTAAAAATTTTGATTCACTTTAAATGATCTTATTTTATAACATTGTCCTTAGAAATTAATTAGGGTGAATGAAGTCATGTGCTTACATTCCTTTATTTCTTTCCAAACATGCTAAATTTTATTTTCCATATGAAATCATGCATTCATGTCTTTTCAAAAATCAATTAAAATAAAATGTTTTCCTTTTATGTCAAATTGCATGTGTTGGCTAAAATAAAGAATATGAGTGGGTATTATCACCATTAAATCAAAAATTATTTTTCAAACTTTATAAATAAATAAAAAATTATAAATGAAGTGATGCTACTTATAAGTACTTATGAGCTTGCATGTGATTATAGCATAAGATGTGTCCTATGTTATTTTCTTATTTTCTCTTAACATGGATTTGAATAGGATTTTCAAAAGTGTATAGTTCATTTGGAAAGAACACAACACTTGCTTAAATCTATTCCTAAGAATTTCTATGTTATGAATTAAGAAGGATTCTCACATTTTCATATGTAAATTATAATACCAAATCAAATGTAATCTTTTGCATGATTCTTCATCCATTTGTTTCTCTT
Organism: Cymbidium sinense; assembly: GCA_021442155.1. Lineage (NCBI taxonomy): Eukaryota > Viridiplantae > Streptophyta > Magnoliopsida > Asparagales > Orchidaceae > Cymbidium > Cymbidium sinense. Next base: position 12,783,113 of record CM038217.1, on the reverse strand, counting down.
TGTATATTCACATATATTTAAGAAAAGTGGTATATTAGTCTCGACATCTCAAGGCTGCAAGGCTTTAAGTAGCCCTAAGTAGGTCTTGTACCTTACGCCCCTAGTGTAGAAAATAATGGCACCATACTCACTTACCTTTTATACATGGGGATGTAAATTTTGGTAATAGATGAAAAATCTCCCTTTTCTACATAATAAAGACATGCATCAAAAGAATATTTAAATTTTCAAATCATATCTCTTAGCATTCATCATCAAGGTGTGCTAAGATTTGCATTGAATGTATAGCTATGCTTAGGATCATTCATATGCATGGTATACATGGTGGAAAGAAATAAATGGTTATATGTCATGTGGTAGTAATCCATCCTAAGTAATCCTATGAAGCATTTCTTATTGAGTAGGGGTATTTATAGAAAATCTAAACTTAGGGTTAATTAAAACACATAATAAAAACTTTCACCAAAGAAAATCCATTAATGAATTTAACTTAGAAATCACTTAAGGTAGGGATGAAATGGAGTTCTTCCTCTCTTTCTTCTCTTTATAACACTTAGTTATTAAGTGTAGGTTCATTTAAACCAAATCAAATCACCAACTAAAATTGACAAATCAACTAAATCAGTTAAACTAAAGCCACCCTATAAGTTGAATCTTTCACACTTAGAAAATTCCATCCTTAAAGCCTAGCTAAGGGGACTAAGTCACCATTAGACTAAGTCACCATTTCTAGCTTTAGGTTAGAGTGTGTGGTTTGATGCTTGATTTTATTTTATGATGTGATGTTTTAGACTGGATGTTAGGGTGTATGCTCATAGTCTAGATGTTAGGTTGATCTTAGCCTAATCATGTCTTCTAGGGGTTGTGCTTAAGGGATGCTATAATAAAAATATAAATACTTTTGTTGTGCAGGTTGCTTATTCTCTAAGCATAACCCAAATCAGGACAGGTGGACTTGGTTACCCATGTGTGGGGTGCTAAGTCTAAATTATTCATATAACTGCTTGGGTTGTGTGGTATGTTTAGCTAATCTCTATTTTGCAAGTTTAGTTATATTTACATTTCTATTTTGATGCAAATTTTGCAATTAAGATTTGTAATGAATGTTATGGGGATTAAGGTGAATATTGGTCATAAGATTAAGTCTTATGTACCATGTGAAGCCTTGGAGCAAACCATATTTCAACCAAGCTAAAAGAAAGAAAGAAAAGAAGCTAATCAAAAAAAATGAAAAAGTGAAGAAATAAAGAATGAATAATGAAGACCCCCCATAACATGAATTCTTTCTATATTGTAATTATTCATTTATAATCTGGGTTCTATAAGTTTAGAGCTCGGCTTCCCATTTTTCTTTTTGGGTTATACGGTGGTACTGACCACATCATCCTCTTATTCTTTTATTCTAATTTTTAAATTGATTGATATTATGTTTATGATTGCACAATTAGGATGACATGATTTTCTAGTTTCTTAATTGCTTGATGGTTGTTGAATGGTCTGGATGCAATTACACTCTTAGAAAATAAATAAATTTTCTATCCAATTAATCAACTCAAAATTAAATTAAATAACTCATAACCTCACTTAAAGCCTATGACATAAATCAAGATAATAAAAGATTTAGCAACCCCTTAGCTGGATGTTGTATGTCTCACATCATGTATAAATCATATTGCTTCACTCTTGCTAATGGAGGGCTTTCACCTTTGCCAAAGAAAATAGCTTGACCTTTGAGAGCCATGGTGAAAACACACCTCCTTCTCGTTGATTTCAACCCATAACTAATTTTCTCATGCATTAGGCATATGAAATCTCATAGCATGTGTTAAATAAATTGTCTAAAAATCAAAATAAAATTTAACAAAATTTGCATTAGATTTAGGTCATTATTCATGCCCTACATTATAGTCTCTTAAGGAGTATGTTTAAGGACTTAATTTCCTTTCTAAATAAACAACAGCCTAGCTATCTTGCAAAGCATAAGATTTTCCTACATGAATTTAAAATTGTAGGAGTTAGTTGGCAGCCACCATAGGCGGTTGTAAGTCCCACAATCAGGTGGTTTATCTCTCTTGTGGAGGTAAACCATATGCACTTTTTTTTCATCTTAGATTTAGGTCATACTTTAGCTCTCGCCAAAGCTCCCTTGATTTAGGATCTAAGGTTGCTATTTCCCTTTGGGTCCATGAGCATAAATCCTCACCTCTTAGGCAATTCCACAATCTTGTGTTGATGGATCATAAGCCCTAAATTTCTAATAAAAATTCAACTCAAACACATAATTCTTCTCAATTTCAAATATATAAAGCCCAACCATTGGATAGTTTGGGATGCTCACTAGGCTTCATAGTATCATGAGTATTCCCTACTCATCTCCTTTTGGTTTAAATAATAACTCCCTCTTTTTGATCAATCACACTTATTTTTTCAAAAAAATAATCAATTGATTGATAACCTATCTTTGAAATTTTTGGAGACAATGATCATTTACCTTAATCAAGAGTATTCTTAAGGAATTTCATTCCTTATGATGTTATTAACTATGGAGGCTTGTCTCCATAGGGAACTTAACAAACCTAGTCTAAAATAAACCCTACTTTACTTTTTTATGTAAAGTAGGAAAGATCTCAAGTATTCAAAGACCCATTGTCCTCAGGAGCCTTTATTAGGTGATTAGGTCCATTGTAGGATGGTGAATTCTATCTCTCGAGATAGTACATCATTTCTTAATGTCACACTCAATCACCCTAATGAGTACAGCTACGGATCTACATGGTGTCCATAACATTCTCCTCCTAAGGGAATATGAAAAATAAACACCACTCCCATACCAATAGTTATTCATAATTTCTTTAATGACTTTATGCTGTTAAATGCATAAAGAGAAATTAATGGATTATGTTTGAATTATCTAAATCAATTATTAAATTTGTTTGATTTTTATTTTACCATTAACTTTTCTAATTATTCCATAATTATTACATATGTTAATTAACCGTCTTAAGAAAAAAATTTAGAAAACTAATTACGAATGAAGGCCTAATTTTTTCTCCTCATTATTCTCACTATCCACAATGATTATTTATCAATAATTATTTAATTTTTATTATTCATAATTTTTAGTAATTACTTAATTGATTAAAGAAGGTAATTAGGATTGAAATTATAAATTCTTTAAATTACATGTCAAATAATTTTTGAAAATTATGGGAGGCAGACATCCCATTGAATCATCCCACCAAATTTGGAATTAATTATCCAAGCAATTTGGCCTTAATTAAGGTAATTAACTTAAGCTTCAAACCTTAATTAGGCACTGCTCAGAGGGTATAAATTAAGGATTTCAATTTTCTTAAATTCTCCCATGTCTAACTTTTCCAAAATAGGTTTATTTGTATTTTTGGATTTTTTTTATAATTAGTTATAATTTTTTGAAGTTATGGCCATTTGATTAAATTTTTTTAAGCCTAATTAACCTTTAAACCATTAACACCAATTGGACGCTGACGCGATAATGCTTTCCACATGGCATCACGATATTGGTTACTTAAATAGTCTGACATGATAGCTGACTCAGCGAATGCAGATGTGGTTTCATCTCGATCGTTCGATCTCTAATCAACGATCAAAATAAATTCATAATTTCAAAAGGATTAAATCAAAATTTCTTATGCTATTTAGCATGGTTATAATCACTAATGACGGCAGTGATTCGTCGTCCCTGAGCCCGGTTGGCAGACACCGCCCTCTTTCGCCTCTTGATCCATTATAAGCTCATTCAATGGTGAAATTGACTCCAAAATGATTAGAATAAATCTAGGAAGATCATATGATGGAGATCGCACAAAAATATGATTCACTTTAAAAAAGACCAACACCTAGGAGCCAAAGCTATGGTTGTCAAATTTTTACCTCCCTGAAACTATAGACTGGAGCTCCACAGATAGAGGTAGCTTCGTCTTGAAGAGATGAAGCCTTGCTAAGAAGATCTCATGCTGCCTGCCCGTCGATCACTCTATGGACCAAATGTCATCGTAAAGCTCATCGGAGTTGGTCTTGGGACATCTTCTTATGATCGAATCGTTTGGGAAATGATTGTTTCAGTTATTGGAGTGATGTGAAGGTGTGGAAAGAGTTAATTTGAGTTTGGTGGAGGTTTAGGAAGTTTGGATGGATGAAACTCCCAGGTTCAATCAGTAGTTGGTCTTGTCGGCAGTGGAGTGCAAGAGGAGCTCGAGGGAAGGTATGGGATTGTGTACAATGCTCTAGAAAAATGCTTTACTTAGTTTGAATCAATGGGGAGAAGTATGCTCTCCTCCACAACTGAATAAATGGCTGGGATTATTTCAGCCATATGGCCAGGGTAGGTAGTCAAAGATGGTAGGGGATTGCTGAGGTCGCTGAGGGTGAGAGGCTGGTGGCATATAGTGGGCTGGCATGAGGTGTACACTCTCCCTTAGGTGGACCAATGGATTACCAAGGGTGAACTTACCCTCTCTTAGTCAAAGGTTGAGCCCAATAACTTTAGGTTAGGTTGGGCTAGTGGTCCAATTATCCAAGAAGAGCCAAAGGTGGCTGCTATAGGGTAAGGGGTGGAGAACCCATTTAAATATAGATTTTGTCCTATTCGGGTGGCTTGGTTCAATGGGTTCAACCCAAACCAGGTTCACCATGGGTTGGGTCCACTTGGGCAGGCCCATGGTGACTGAAGGATGAGTCATACCCAGTTTGGTTGGGTTTGGCTCAATTTGATCCATATGGGTCAAATGAGTCAAGTTGGGCTAAGTTGACCATTTTGACCAAATTGGATCAAAGTGATGACTTGGGTGAGTTTAATTGGTCGTTTGGAGTGAATAAGTGCGATTGGTTTGACTCGAATTAGGTTAGATTTGAATTTAGCCCATATGGTTCAATTTGGGTCAAATGGGTCATGTTGATCAATTTGACCAAATTGGCCAAACTGCCTTGAGCATGGGTTAGGTTTAGGTTCAATTGATCATTGGTGATTGATTAGAATAGTTGATTTGAAATAATTTAGATTATGGTGTGAATTGGTTCAATTTGACCCTTGAGGTCAAATTGGGCTACGTGGGCTAATTGGGTTAGGCTGACCAAATTAGCTCCGATTGAAGGTCAGATTATGTTTAATATTGAATTATTGATTGGTTGGAAGCATTGGTTTTAATCAATTTGGTCTAAGAAGTGGTTTGATTCAAATTGACCCTTCAGGATAAATTGGGTCAACTTGGGTCAAAGGATCCAATTAGCGATTAGGTTCAATTGATTGTAGTGGAGTGTTCCAATGTGACATACAATCATCAATAGAGGGATTGTATGACTTGACTATATCCAGTGGGAGTTTAATTAGAGTTTGGTTCAATTACACATTTTAGGTCACTTTGGATTAAGTGACTTGGTGAAGCCAACATGGACTAATTGGGGTTTTGGATGGTTGGTATGTGTTCAATGATAAATTTGAAGTTGATTGGTGGCTTTGATTGTAATTGATTTGGACTTAATTAGGTTATGACTCATTTGAACTCTTTAGGTCAAATGGGTTAGCTTAGGTTGGTCACCTTCCATTGGTTCAATTGGCTTGATTGAAAGCGTTGGAGTGGCTTGAAATGATCTAATGAATAATTGAAGTGATTGAGAAAATAAATTGGACTTAGTTGCTTGAATGGATTTGAATTGAGTCATAGGATCATGATGAGTTAACTCAGGTTAAGGTCCAGGTTAGTTTAACCAAGAGCTTGGATTAGAAAACTAAATTCAATTAAGATTAATTGAATAGGTTTGAGGTTGGTTTAGCTCCATCTACATGAGCTTAAGTTTGGATGAGTGAATAGATATGAGATTTTTGGTTTAAAGCCACAAGATAGGTGAAACCTATTTGTCTTAAGGTGGATTCTAAGCTTAGGGTTATGTCGTCTAAGTCTCTAAGCTTAAGTTTAATGTCATCTTAATCACTAAAAGTGTCTAAGCACTAAGGATTCCAAGTGTCTAGAAAGTTTCCTAAATCTAAGATGAGAAAGATTAATCATCACTCCAAAAGTAAGGTCAACAAAAGGAGCCCCAATAGGTGTGGTGTAATTGAGAAGGCTCACCGTGCATATTGGCATTGACCGAGATGATCAAAGCACTTGAGAAGGTTATTAATATCAATGAAGACTGTCCATTCCTAAATGAAAGGTTAAAAGGGACATGGATCTTAATGTGATTCAATTCATTTCATTTCATGCTAGGGGCATGGGAGAAGAATTGTCGCATTTGGTTTGATTTATCTACTATTTGGTTTTGCATTAATGACACAAAGAATGATCCTGTCGGGGATCGATTCATGCTAGGGCATTAATGAAAATTTTCTAAGCATGATTATTTGAAGTTTTTCTTCACGTTAAATACACAAAGATGAGTTTGTTGAAGATTGAATCATGCCAAGGGCATGAATAAGAATTGTTAAAGATGAATGAGATTTGAATTAGAGTTGGTTTGGTTTAATTGATTAAGTTTGGTTAATTGGTTTAGTTGATGAATTTTTATTTAACTTTGGTAATTCATGTTGATTTTGATTTATGTTTGATTGTTGAATTGATATGGACTTTGTTGGTTTGCAATGGGCCATATTAAGGAGGCACCATAAGAGCCTAGACTTACCTTAGATTTACTAGCCCGAAGGAGTAGTCTACCACTCATCCACTGAATGATACCACTCAACCTAAAGGGGAAATTACTAGGAGAGGGACCACAATGGCTTGATCCTATCCTAAAGTAATTACTAGGGAAATGGGAGCATGATCTTAACCTAAAGGATATGTAGATGGACCTAATCAGTTTGCGATGAGTCACACTAAGGAAGGGCAAAAAGCCTGGACTTACTTTAGTCTTACTGACTCAAAGGGGCAGTCTACCACCATATAGTAGAGACTATCCAACCTATGGGTTGCCTATGAATTTGTGATAGCTAAATTAGAAAGAAAGCTTGGGGACTCACATCTTCTAATGTATAATCAACCATTGGGGTGACCTGTTGATTGTACAGCAAGTCAAACCTGACTTAGGGTGACAACTAAGTGAGGGCCCCTAGGGTCTTGTCTAAGCTTATATAGTTGAGGCAATTCCTGTAAGGAGTTTTGTTGACATTGCCCAAGAAGATAAGATGCTCACTCAGGAAGAGGTGTCACTAGGGGTCTTGTCCTAATCCATAAGAGATTTTGTTTTATTTGTTTTTGGTTGTTTAGTGTGGATCTTATTGGTTTGCAATGGGTCACACTAAGAAGGAGCCACAGGGGCTTTGACCTATCTCAGATTTACTGGCCCAAGGGATAGTCTATGCATCCGCAATATGAAGTTTCCAACCAAAGGGGTGGCTACTAAAAAGGGGGGAACTGTCTAATCTGATAGTAACCTAGGTCATGTATAAATGGGGTCATGAGGATGTAATCCAAATAGAATGCCCACAGGGAAGGTTCCTCTAGGGGTCTTATCATAATATCTAAAATATAAAGCATGTAGGTATATATTGGTCAACTTAGAGAGAAAGCATGGGGTCTCACATCTTTCTGAGCAGTGTTATCCATCAGGTGGGTTGCTGTCATCAAAGTGAAAACTAGTCAGCCTAAGGTGCTCGTCGATTTACTATGATCAATCTAGATTGAAAGCATTAGAGACTCATATCTTTCTAGGTGGAATTGATCATCGAGATAGTCTGTCATTGCTAGGCAGCTACTATTTGACCTAGAGCGACTACCAAGTGGGGAGTTAGGAAGGAGGACTGAACCCAAGCTTGAAGTAGTCAAGAGGAAGAGGAGCCACTGGATCTTACCCTAGTCCTCGAATATATCGATTCAGACCCAGTGGGCATACGATAGCCCACTTGAGGAGAAAGCTCGGAGATTGACATCTCTAAAAACATGATTAGCTATTAAGATGACTTACTAGCTGCGTAGTAAGGTACAAGGCAAGGGGCTCGTTGGTTTGCATCAAGCTAGAAATAAAGCGAGAACTTCTTTTTTAGGTAGGGTAACCATGGTGATTCACTAGCCAAGTGGTGAATGGAATTCAACCTAGACTACTAAGTGAGGCGGTTGGGGCCTTATATCAACTTAGAGTAGTCCGAGGTGAAGAAACTATGTTTGTATGCAATTTTGTATTTGTATTGTGCCAATAAGGGCTTGGATGCCCCTCGAGTTCTCTTGCACATACCCTAAACACATCGAGAGTATGGTAATTAAAAATACTTTAACTTGTAGAATTCAATCAAAATAGATTTTTTTATTGATGAAGAATTATTTGGGACGTTGCTTATGCATAATATTTATTTAGGTAAAACCCATTGATATGAAGCATCAGGCGTTTGCCTTTATGGTTGATAAGTTGATAAGAGCCACTTTGATAGGCCTTTTCTATGGCAAAAGGGCCTTCCCAAGTAAGTTCAAACTTGCCTCCCCTTTTACGATGGGCTACAATTAGTCACCTTAGAAATAAGACAAGCTCTTCAAGTTGAAATTCTCTAGGGTGGACTAACTTGTTATGAGATTGAGTCATTTTTGCTTTATACAACTCAAGGTTCTGACATGCTCACAAGCATCTCTCCTTTAAACCTAGTTCTTCCAACTAGTTTGGCATTTTTCAATTGTGATTTTTACCCACATCTATCTATAGTGATATGAGTTGAACATCTAAGGGTAGAACAACTTCATACCCATACACTAAGGAGAATCAATTAGATTGTGTTGGAGTCCTGTAGGTAGTATGGTAAGTCCATAAAGCTTCAACTAATTGGTCATTTATTATCATCGAGCATTTTCTTGAATATTTGGATAAGAGTTTTATTGAAGGCTTCCACTAAACAATTCACCCGTGGGTAGTAAATGGTAGAGTACCTGTAATCTATGTTGTGTCTTCAGGTGAAGTTGTTGATCTTGGTGATCATGAAAGCTGTACCATTATCAGATATGATTCGGCGGAGCACCCAAATCTATTCATGATATGGTTCCTAAAAAATTAGGGGACGTGCTGAGCTTTGACTTCCATGAGCGTAATCACTTCTATAAAGAAGTAGTCGCTAAAATGAATCGATGACCCTTGGATGAGAGAGGATCAATTAGACCCACTATGGTGGTACCCCCAACACTTGAATAGCCACAAGGCTAAAGTTAGATGCAGAATGTTGGTTGGTTGGTGTAGAACCACTCCATGTACTTAGTATTGGTGGCAGCACTTTGCTACATTCATGCAATCCATGATCATCATCAATTAATAATACTAAATCTCTTGATTTTGGCTTTCATCTTGGGACCAGATTGATGAGCTCTGCATAGTCTTGAGTCCACCTCGCTCACGATCTTATGGGCTTCATGTTTGTGTAAACACCTGTTGATCACACTTTTGGATTGAGTTTTCAACTTGTCATCATAGATCTATGACTCTTATAGACACTAAGAGCTCCTTAGTCTTAAGACACTTATAGTGATTAGGTGAACACTTAACCTAAGTCTAGAGACTTAGAAGGGTTAGCCATAGGAATAGGTTTTGCCTCAATGACTTAGGAAAACTTGCCTACCCTATAGCCTAAACCCAATCCATGCTTTCCTTCTCAAACCAAACCTAAAATTTATACCAAACCCAGACCAAATTTCCAAGATTTATAATCAATCCCGTGATCAAATTCAAGCTCAAGATTTCTCCATAAAACCCCATGGTTAAATTCAAAACCCTTCCTAATCCCTTTGATTTTATCTTATGGACTTAGCATTAACCAAATTCAAATTAATCCTGATTCATTTGATTTTTTTCAAAGATCAATTCAATCACTCAATCATTTACAAAATCCAAATTTCAAATCAAATAATTCAATCCCAAGATCAAATCTAAAATCAAAATTCCTTCTTAAACCTTATGACCCACTCTCATAAGCCTAGCCAAATCTTCACCTAAATTATTCCAAATAGAATTGATTTCTTTATAAATCAATTATTTCTTCAATTATATTCAAAAATATAAATGAAATCCATACCCAAATGACCAAAATCAAATCAAACCAAGCCAAATCCTCTCTTAAGCCCTATGGACCTATCTCCATAAGCTTAATCAAATCTCATACAAATCAACCTAAAATCAATTGGTTTCTTTATAAACCAATTACTCCTTCATTTATATTCATAAATATAAATGAAACCAACCCTCAATGACCAAAAAAATTAAACTAAATCAATTCCATACTTAAGCCTTTTTGACCTACACCCTTAAGCTTGGTCAAATTTTCTTCCAAATCACTCCAAACTCAAGTGATTTTCTCATGAATCATTTATATCTTCATTTATACCACCAAATATAAATGAAATATAAATTCACATGACCAAAACTAATTCAAAATCAAATCAAAACTAATTCGCTATTTTAGCTAATTCTTGGGAAATCCTATCCAAATCAAGCCAAAATTAATGGATTTTCTTATGAATCAATCATTCTTTCAATCATTTTGCCAAATATAAACATAAATTACTATTATCAAACCAAACAGTCAACCAGCCCAAGTTAGACTTTTTGACTTGAAAACTTAAAATGAGCCAAAATCTAGTATACTCCAAATTGATTGTAGTTGGATTTATATTTCAATCCTAGGCTCATATATGAGTTCAACTAAACTTGAATCAAGCAAAAAGCAAACCACTTGACCCATTTAGGTTCACTTGACCCAAAGTGACCTAAAGAACCCTTTTTGAACTAATTTATAATCCAACTCAAATTGGATTGAACCAAGGCCATCCAAACCTCATATCATGATCAACAATCACCCTGATGAATCACCTCAATTGGTCAAACCAAGTCAACTTGTCCTTGACCAAGTCAACCTTTAGCCCAAATGAAACCTAAACTAGCCAAAACCAACCATATACCAAATTGATTGAAACCATTGATCCAAACCTCATAATCAATGATTGAACATGATGAAACCTCAATTGAGCCAAACCAAGTCCAATAGATTTGACCAAGTTGACCTAAATTGGCCTAAAAAAGTCAAAATGGGTCAAATAATAACCCAAATTGATTGCAACCAATGGCTCAAGTTCATTCCAAATCAATTATTGAACTTGACCAAAGCCATTGAGCCCAATTTGACACAATTGGTCAACTTGACCCAACCTAGCCCAAATTAAAAGGTCAAGTTGGACAAAATCCAAATCAAATCAAACCAAAGCTTAGAATTATTTTTAATTAACTAATTGAACTTGATCCAACACCTAACCCAACCTAATTTAGTCAAATTGGTCAAATCGATCAACTTGACCCATTTGATTTCAAATGAGCCAAAATCAAACCTAAGCCAAACCAACCCAAATTATTTGAACCAAAACTCTTCAAATCATCATTTGAACATGAACCAAGCCTTGGTTTGACCCAATTTGATCAATTGATCAACCCAACCCAACATGAACCCATATGAACCTATTTGACCAAATGAAGCCTAAGCACTCAAAATCATCCAATGGGACTTTAATGGCTGACCAAAGTCTACCCATAAGTGTGGCCCCATAAGGGATTAGCCATTGGAAAAACCTCTTCCATAGATTCTTCCCCATTTGGCAAAGTCCACTCTCCCATCACTTAGGCAGCCATCCAATTGCCAAATGAAGCATGACTAACCTTCCTAGCCCACTCTAAGCACACTAAGACTTGCCATGAACCAAGGGGAGGTGAGTTAACTTAGCTCCCATGCAAACCAGCATCCCATGGACAAAGGAAAGGAAATCTCCCCATAACAAACCTTGAGCCACCTCCGAAGCCTTCCCCACTCGAGCCAATGAACTAATGACAATTAACGGTTTGACAGGTGAGAAAATGGGATTGAATCCGCCCATCCACTCAGAATTAATTATACCCCTCAATTTGAATGGGAATTGCATCATTTCATCTTCATTTGAGCCAGAGAGAGTGAAGGAGAGTCTCCCACAACCATTCCCCAAACTCGTAAACTCCCCCATTCTTCTCCATTCTTGGTTTTTCATCAAATCAAAATACGAGAGGTTGATTTTGATTCAAGATTCCTCATTTCACCACCAAACTTTAATTCCTTTTGCACACACTATCCATGCACGATATCAAAGCCATCCAAATCATCTCCAAAGCTCCAAAGCCACTAGAAGCTCGAGTTCATTCAAGAAAGCTCAAAGTGCGGATCGCCTGAGGGATCTACTCCATATCAAGGCACAAGTTTTACAGGCTTCGTTTCTACTAGACAAAGCTACCTCAATCCCACCACCGCCTTGAGCTCGAGGTAATTCTTGAAAATCATAGCCTAAGTGATTTTCGGGTTGGTCTTTTGTGACAGAAATGTGTATGTCATGCAATCTTAGCCATTGGATGTGTTCCTCTCCTCCCCTTGATGGTGTGAGATTATTTTGGAATCAATCCAAGCTCTGGTGAGCTCGAATAAGATGGAAATAGATGGACGATATCCACTTTTGCCGCCAAGGGAGAAGATCATGGGTCATCCGCTCTCCATGATTAAAACGGACTCATTGTACTTCGTTCAGTTACGTATTGCTTCTTTTCGTGAGATTCATTGTGGCCATCCGATCTTTGATCTAATGGTCCATGAGAAAGCACACCGTGACTTAAATCTGATGTGACAACTTTAATACCCAATCCTGTCGTGCCACTTGGAAAGCACATTGCGTCAGCATGCCACATGGCACTGATGGATTAGTGGTTTAATTAGAATTAATTAATCTATTTTTAATGTTGAAAGTTCCAAAATTCATAACTAATTATAGAAAAAATCCAAAAAATGTAAATGAGGGCTTATTTTAAAGGTATTTCAGTGAGGAATCCATTAAAATTATCCTTAATTAATTTTGAACAAAAATTTTGGCTTAATTAAGGTTTAATTAAAAACATAATTAGCTTAATTACTCTTTAATTAAACATCTAATTGATTTCAAACTTTCTGAGGATGTTTAAGGGGATGACCTCTGCCTCTCCAATTTTTTCTTGGAATTTATTTGTTGCGTATTTAGGGAAATTGATTGATTAATCTCTAATTACCTTCTTTGATTAATTAAGTGATAATTAAGTATATGAACGGTGATTAATTAATTATTTGGACTCCCTAATCACTATTGAATAGTAAGAAGACTTAGGGAAGTAGATTGTAGCCTCTCTCTAATCTTTTCTCTAATTTTCCCTCTCTTTTCAACTAAAGTCCTAATTATTAATTAATTAACTAATTATAAACTTAATGAGCTAAATTTGAATTTTAAATCATAATAAATCATGTTCAATCCGATTGGATGGCTTATGGAATTAGGTTGGGACCTCTTTCCCTACCTTTCCCTTAAGCCCATCTCATTTCAAGATAATTACTAACTTTGGTTAGTCCCTTTTTAGGAGAGGTAAATTAATGGATTATTGGTTTAATTGAGTTGAAAAATCTAATTAAATCTGATTTTTCCTTAATCCATCTTGGGTAGAGCTTTAGGTGTTCAAGAATCTAAAGAGCTTAATAAAATTATGATTAGCTCATATGTGTGAGAAAATCATGAAAGTAATTAAAATGGTCCATTAAGTTTAATTATTAAATAATCATGAGCTAATTGAATTAGGCTCCTTTCATTTCATAGGAGCATTGTGATTTATTTTTCAATTCATTTGCATAATATATTAGCTCATAATTTTTTAATTATCTTAGGTAACATAGGTAATGGTTAATTAATTGATTTAATCCATGCTTAACTTAATCAATCCATAAATATCATTTAATTGCTTCTTTTTAAATCAAATTAATTTATACATATAGGGAATGGGATTAGGATGAACACCTCTTTCTCACATCTCTCTTAAATCAAGTTAAACATAAAATAAAAAATGACTTTAAAAACTTTGGTTTATCTTAAATGATCTTATTTAATGTGATTGTCCTTATGTATTAGTTGGATTGAATGAAATTACATGCTTGGGTTTCTTTTTTTCTTTCAAATCATATTAAAATGGTGTATGCCACTTGATTCATGCATTCATTTCTTTCAAAAATCAATTAAAAATTAATGATTCGTTTATGTCAAATTTACATGTGTTGGCTTAATTAAAAATATGTGTGGTTATTATCACTATTAAATAGAAAATTATTTGAAAAGTATATAAATCAACTATAACACATGAAGTAATGATAATTATAAGTATTTATAAGCTTGTATGTGCTTACAACTTAGAACATGTGATATGAAGTTCTCTTTTCCTTAATCTTCAAGAATTTACATAGGGATATGAATATTAACAAGTGTATAGTTCATTTGAAAGGACACAACACTTGGGTTTATTCTTATGTATATCCATGTTAGAATTTAGATATAATTTTAGCTCACATGTATAAAAAAATCAAAATATAATTCTTGTATGATTTCCATTCTTATAGTTGTTTGTACACTCATGAGTATTTAAGAATAACGGATATAACTAGTCTGGACACATGGGGATGCACGGCTTTAAGTAGCCCTAAGGAGGTTCCTACCTCGTTCCCCTGATCAAACAATGGTCAAGTACTTGCTTATAAATTTTATACACTGGTGTGTGCATTTGGCTAATGAATAAAAATCTCACCTAATTCCATGTGCATAATTCAAAATAAAATGCAATTTTTGCATGATTTTCTATTCTTATAGTTGTTTATACATCCATATGTATTTAAGAAAAGCAAGAATAACTAGTTTGAACACCCAGGGATGCACGACTTTAAGTAGCCCTAAGAAGGTTCCTACCTCATTCTCCTGGCCAAATAATGGTGAAGTACTTGTTTAGAACTTTCATACATTTGAATGTGTATTTAGCTAATGAATGACAATCCTATTTTTCTATAAAACTCATTTATGCATCCTGCATTTAAGTGTGCCAAAAAACATGTTGCCTATATAGATATGTTTAGAACTTAATCATATGCATGTTATATATGATGGGAAGATTTGAATAAACATGTGTTGTTTGATAGTAATTAACTCCAATTAATCTTAAGATGCATTTCCTATTGAATGAGACTATTTAAAGTGAACCTAAACTTAGAATTAATTTAAAATATGTAATATGCCATTCACTAAAGAGAATTCATATAATTGACTTGCTTTAGGTGTGACTTAAGATAGGAATAAAAGATAGTGATCCTCTCTTTTCTTCTCTTTATAAAACTTAGTTGTTAAGTGTAAATAAAGTGAAACAAAATAAAATATTTGGTAAAACTCACAAATCAATCAAGCCACTTAAAGTGAAACCATCCTTCAAATTAAATCCTTTCTTACTCAGAAAATTATAACAAAGCCTAGTTAAGGCATACCACACAAGCCTTAATATACACACCTTAGATTAAGTCACCACTTTTAGCCTTATGTTAGGGCAGTGTATGGTTTGATGTATGTTTGGTTTTATGATGTATTATTGTAGACTGGATGTTAGGGTGTATGCTTCATAGTCTAAATGTTAGGTCGTGATTAGCCCAATTATGCTTTTTGAAGGAGATTGTGCTTAAAGGGGTGCTTAAAAATAAATATAAATGCTCTCTTTTACAGGTTGCTTAACCCGTAAGCATAATCTAAATTAGGATAGGTGAACTAGGTGACCCATGTGCAGGGTGCTATGTCTAAATTATACATATAACTGCTTGGATTGTATGGTGTGTTTAGCTAACACTTATTTTACCGGTATAGTTAGATTTATTTTTCTTATTTTTGATGTAATCTTGCATTAGGAATTAGGATTAGTGTTATGGTGGATTAGGATGTGCGGTGGGTAGAAGGCTTTGTCTTGGGAGGCCCCTATGATGCCTTTGAAGCAAGCAAATCCAAACAAAGGAGGAAAGAAGAGGAGACATGAAGAATGAAGAATGAAGACACCCATAGCATTCATTTATTTATAATTGTAATTAGTCTTTCATCTACTGAGTTATATAAGGGTAGAGCTGTACCCATTTCTCTTTTGGGTTGTAGAACTGCAGATGGCCGACATTATTCTTTTATGTTGAGTTTATAAATTATTCTATATTTTGTTTACAATTGTGCAATAGAAATGGCATGTCTTTTCCGTTTATTCATATATGGTGATTTAACATGTGGCATTGGTTAGGCTCTTAGAAAAATAAATAGATTTTCTACCCCAACTATAACTCATAACTAAACTTTATAAATAACTCATAACCTCACATAAAGCCTAGGCATTAAGTAAAGATAATTAAAAGATTTAATAACCCTTTAGCTGTATGATGCATGTCATCTTATTACACTTTTGTTTAGAGAGGGTTTCCATCCTTACATGATAGGGGAAGAATTGACCTTTGAGGGTCTCCTATGTGGTGGAAAACACCTCTTTCTTTCTGATTTAGCCAATAATCTTATTTCATAATGAATTTAGACATATAAAAATTATATAGCATTTGTCAAGATAAAGAGTCAAAAATCAAATAAAAATTAAAAAGATGTACATTAGATTAATTCATTGTTCATACCACTCATGCTCTAGTCTCTTAGGGAGTGGGTTTAAGGAGTTTAGTCTCTTTCTAAAAAACATAACCTAACCATCTTATAAAATCATATGATTTGACCACATGGTTTTACAATGTAGGAGGAGTTAGTTGGCTGCCACTCTAGATAGTTCTAAGTCCAACAATCAGGTGATTTACCCTCTCTTATGGAGGTAAACTATATACCTATCTCTACTTAGATTTAGAATGTGCTTTGGCCCTCATTAAAGATCCCTAGACTTAAGATCTGAGGTTGCTACTTCCCCTTAGGATACAAGCTTAAATCTTCACCTCTTAGGCATTTCGACAACCTTGTATTGTGGGATTATAAGTTCTAGTTTTCTAATAAAACTTCAACTCATATATATAATTATCCTCAATTTCAAACATATTAAGCCCAACCATAGGTTAGATTGGAATACGAACTAGGATTTCTAATATCATGACCATTTCATTCTCATCTCCCTTTAGCTTTGGTAATAAGTCTCTCCTTTTTGATATATCTCACTTGATTTTCTAAACATAGCCAATTTATTGATAGTCCTATCTTTGAAATCTTTAAAGATAATAATTGCCTACTTTAATCAAGAGTATTCTTAAAGAACTCACCTTCCTTAGGATGTAATTAATTATGGGGCTTACCCCAATAGGGAACTTTAGAACCTGATTTAAATAAACCCTGCTTTATTCATCAATGAAAGTAGGAGAAAAATCTCTGGTACATTTGAAAACCCATCATGCCTTAGGAGTCCTTATTAGGTGATTAAGATCATTATAGGGTAGTGATTTCTATCTTTTGAGATAGTGCACTATTCATTGATGTCATACCAGATCATCTTAATAAGTACACCCTCAGATCTACGTAGTGTCCCCCATATACATCAAATTAAAAATAAAAACCATAGATTTTTTTGGTGACTCCACTGGGGATAGTTCCTCTCTCCATTTCTAGTAGACAATTATCTCCAAGAATGATGGTGGACTTGTATTTCATATGAGTCCAAGACTATCTTTTCTTCCATTGGCACTTAGCTTATTTTATTCTTAAGCAAAGCTAGCCAACATCCTTTAGATTTTAGGGCTTCACTTCTTGTAAGTCTTGAAAGCCCTATTGGGTCCTCTAAAAGGTGAAAGATAAAACTAACTAATGAAAGGAGATGACAAAAATTTAGAACATCCTCACCACTAGCTTAGTGAGGCAAGGTTCATCTTATATTTAAAAAAATGAACTCTTTTGTAAAATATCACTTTCAAAAAGCACTTTTTCAAAATTCACATAATAAAAGATCTTGCAAAAAAATCATAAGAAACTTTCCAAAATCACAAAACTCATATAACTAAACCACATCTAATAATCCCCATGATTGTTACATAGAGGTTCTTTTCAAAATCAAAATCAAAATCATCTTTCAAAAGCATGTTTTTGAAAATAGTTATCCTCATTCAACATACTCAAATTTGTTGAATGAAGATTCTATTTTAAAATAAAATCATAGCATAAAATTGAAACACCCACATATTTCATATATGCTAGAGTTGAAGTTTCCCTCTTTTCAAAGCACATTTGAAAATGACCACCTTCATTCAACATGCTCAAATTTTTTTGAATGAAGATTCCATTTTCAAATAAAATCATAGCATAAAATTGAAACTCCACTTAACATATTTCATTTTATGAGAGTTGGAGTTTCCTTTTTCAAGAGCACTTTTGAAAATGACCACCTTAATTCAACATGATCCAATTTGTTGAATGAAGATTCTATTTTCAAATAAAATCATAACATGAAATTGAAACTCCACTTAACATATTTCACATATGCTAGAGTTGAAGTTTCCCCCTTTTCAAAAGGAAAGAAGTCACAAAAAAAAGTCAAGTCATAATTAAACTTCTATTTGACATACCTAAATTTGTCAAATAGGAGTTACCTTTCTTTTGGAAAATCAAAACAAATAGGATTCTATTTAACATACTTATATTTGTCAAATAGAATTCCTATTTTCCAAAATCTTAAAAATCAAAACACACTTGACTCCTACTTAATGTACCAAATTTGTTAAGTAAGAGTCTCCTTTTAAAAAAATCCCAACACACTTGATAAGTGAGAGTCTCATTTTCAAAATCATTCACATTTGGCTTCCACTTAACATGCCAAATTTTTTAAGTGAGAGTCTCACTTTTTAAAAAAACAAATCAATCAAACTTGACTCCTACTTAACATACCAAATTTGCAAAGTAAGAGTCTCATTTTTCAAAAAAAAAATCATAAAACATTTGACTACTTAACATAACAAATTTGTTAAGAGAGTCTCATTTTCAATACACTAATCATAATCACACTTGATTCCTTATTTACATACCAAATTTGTTAAGTAAGAGTCTCATTTTCAAATCATAATCACATTTGATTCCTGGTTAACATACCAAATTTGTTAAGTGAGTGTCATATTTTTCAAAAACAAATCATAATCACATTTAATTCCTACTTAACATATCAAATTTGTTAAGTGAGAATCTCATTTTTAAATCATAATACACTCAACTCCAGCTTGACATACCAAATTTGTTAAGCAAAAATCTCATTTTAAAATTATAAAAACACTTGACTCATGCTTAATAATCAAAATTTATTAAGTAAGAGTCTCATTTTCAAAAATCATATCACATCTGATTCCTGCTTAACATACCAAATTTGCTAAGTAAGAATCTCATTCACAAATCATAATCACATTTGGCTCCCACTTAACAAACCAAATTTGTTAAGTGAGAGTCTCAAACACATATCAAGCACATTTGGCCTCTACTTAACATACCAAATTTGTTAAGTAAGGAGCCTCATTTCAAATCAACATATATCACACACCTAACCACTCATCACAAGCAAAGATACTTTCACAAAATTTTCAAACATATAATCAAAATCTCTTTTTAGCATACCTAAATTTGCTAAGTAAAGGTTTTCCAAATCAAAATTTTGAAATAAGAAATACATTACAAATATCTTCAAAGGTCTCTCCAAATATTTGAACCTTTCCAACCAACTTAAAATGGTTAAATATGGGTTCTAAATCAAAATCATATGGCAAAGTCTCTCCTTCAAATATCAAAAATCTCTCCAAAATTTAATGAACCCCACTTAGCATACCTAAATTTTTTAGGTGTGGATTCAAATTCCAAATTAAGTATTGAGTAAATGATTGAAGGAAAACATCAAGGCTCATTTGAATTAACAAATGCAATGATTTTAGTACAATCCTTTCTAGTCTCCGCAAGTGATCATGGATCCTAGCAAGTTCATTTCCTCTTTTCCCTCTGATGTAGATTTGGCCTTGGATTAGGCCAATCTTGCCACAACGCTACACACCTAATCTACTTTGGTCGTGGCTTTGAGGAGGTCTGGATTACTTGTGAGGGGATAACCCTCACAACCATTAGCAGGGAGGAGGTGGCGGGATAGATGCCACTCATCTGCTTGGATATCCCATTTGATTCTTAGTTTCCCTCATTGAAGAAGAAGGCCACAGTGGTTCTCATGCCTTGTTCAGTGTCAGTTTTAGTACCTACTCGTTCAGTTGCCCATGTCGTAGCTCCAATGAGAGCTATTACCCCTTCCTTGGTTACCCTAAAAAGAAAGGCTATCTTAGCTTCTGAGATAGTCTCCCCCACCTTCGAAGTAGATTCTAGCTTCTGCTATGCTTTGCTCACCCACACCCAACACCACAATAAAAATTGAAAGATTAAGCAAGATCATGAGAGAGCAGCCAGAGAGATTGATGTTGCTTCCCATGTAGCTGAGGAGGGTTCTCCCCATGAGGCATCTCCACTTTTGAGTTGTAGTAGGTTCCACCCCCTCTCAGCCTCAGATGGAGAGGAAGACTACAAGAGGATCGTCGCATCACCTCCACCACCAAAGATACTATCGATGATGGGATAGGAGCATGGCCTTATGTCGACTTATGATGCTTACACTAAGAACACTCAGTCTAGTACCTTGTTTAACTTACGATCCATGATCCCTAAGAGTGTTAGGGCTTAGATCCATAGAGAGAGAGGGCCATGGAGGCTCGAGTATCTGCCCAAGTAGGCAAGAGAGAGCGACGTAGGTATGTCAGGTAGTCGGTAGCCTCTACTCTGATGGATTTTCTTAATCTTCACCTTATTAGGGCCGATCATTCAGACAACATTGTTCTTACTGGCTCAGTCTGCTGTAAGAGAAGATCTCCAGTTGAGGGGCAGTCAGTGTTTCCATCACATCACTCCCCTCACTCCACCATCACCCATGCAGCTTACAACATTTACCACTCATGCCAAGGTTTAGAAGCCCCATTTGAGGAGAGATCAACCCACTAGTGATTTGGCTACGGCCCAAGGATCCCGCTCCATCCATTCCACTTGTTAAGGTGAGATCGAGCTCCACTACTCGACCCTCTACCTCGATTATGGTTAGGAAAGAGAGGCAACCCAAGAGCTTCATCGCTTCCATCACCACCACCTGAGATAGAGGAGAAGAGTAGACATTGATATAGTCCCCATGATAGTTGATCCTCTCAGTGAGGAAGTCTTGACAGTAGGTAGTGTTCGTTGCATAGAGGTAGAGGAGCACAGTCCTATGATGAGAAATCAATGGGTATTTGTACTAGTCCAGCTAGGCATAGTAGATCAGTCACTAAATGACATATTAGCAAACTACTTTGCTTAAAAAAGATATATTTTTGGGAGTGACCACTCAGATCAAGAGGAGGATAGAGTTAGCTTTGATCTTGATGAGGATGACATGTTGGATGACATGGTTGAGGTCCATATGGTTGATACACAGGGTCATTATAATGGGATCAGCATAGCCAAGAAGGTGCTATGCTCAAGGAAGGTGACACTTCTCACTTGAGTCAGCACCTCCTCCACCAACTCAGGTAGAGAGATGATCACATTGACAAGATGGGGAAGAAGATCGAGGAGTTGATGGAAGTGGCTTCAACATTGTAGAACTCAGTCCCAATTTTATAGCCTTCTTCTATGGTAACCAACCATCCAAAGTTAATACATACCTTAGAGCATCCTAGGTGCACTCCCGTAAAGGATGATGTTGGTAGCTTGCATATAAAGGTTACAGATTGTACCTCCATGCATGAGAAGGATATTAAAATATGGTAGCAGTGAGGGCAATGGTGAAAACCTCGGTGGAGCTCTAGACCATAGAAATTTGATGTAGTTCAATATCCCAAGGGTTTTGTGTCACCTTCCTTCAAGATCTTTGATGGCGGAGAACTGACAGATATTACACATTTGAGCTATGTTATAAAACCTGGCGTGATGCACTTTGTTCAAAATTTTATCGACGAGCAAGGGTTGCATTTGATTGGTATGCTGAACTGTCCAATTGTTTGGTAGAGTCTTTTGTTGAGTTGGAGCACCTCTTCATCAGAAGGTTTGCTGGAGCTCATCAAAGAGTGACTGTAGGTGACCTCATTGTAATGACACAAGTTCCCAATGAGTACCTTGTTGATTATATTCTCAGGTGGTGCAACTTGAGCATGAAATGTGAGGTGTAGCTGTCCAAACAGCATGCCATTAAGATTCTCCTCAAGAATATTCATGGCCTAGTCACCTTCATGCTTAAGGGCTTTACCATCTAGACATTTTATAAACTAATCAATAAGACTGCTAGCCTGTAAGAGGAATCCAAACAGTTGCCCTTTCCTAGCAAATCATCTTAGCCCAATCTGTAGAAGGTGTTCGAGAAGAAGCTAGGGACAGTTGTATCTGTGGATAGAGGGAAGCAGCCAACCAGAGTCTAGTATGAGAGACCCCGAGCTCAATAGCCCCCTTTGCCACTGTGGTGTTTATTTTTTGGTTTATGTGTTTTGTGTGTATGTACACAGATCTGAGGGTGTACTTATTGATGTGATAAGGTATGACATCAATGAATAGTATTCTATCTCGAAAGATAGAAATCACTATCCTGTGATGGACCTAATCACCTAATAAAGACTCCTAAGGCATGATGGGTCTTCGAATGTACTAGAGATTTTTCCCCTACTTTACATGGATTAATAAAGTAAGGTTTATTTAAACCACATTCTAAAGTTCCCTATGGGGACAAGCCCCCCATAGTTAATTACATCTTAAGGAAGGTGAGTCCTTTAGGAATACTCTAGATTAACGTAGGCAATTATTATCTCCAAAGAATTCAAAGATAAGATTATCAATAAATTGGCTATATTTGGAAGATCAAATGCAATTGATCGAAAGGAGAAATTTATTATTGAGACTAAAAGGAGATGAGTAGGGGATGCTCATGATACTAGGAAACCTAGTGAGCATCCCAAACTATCCTATGGCTGGGCTTTATATGTTTGAATTGAGGAGAATTATATATTTGAGTTGAAATTTTATTAGAAATATAGGACATATAATCCCACAATACAAGATTGAGGAATTTCCTAAGAGGTGAGGATTTATGCTAGTAGCCCCATAGAAAAATGATAACCTGATCCCTAAATCTAGGGAGCTTTATAGGGCCAAAAGCAATGACCTAAATCTAAGGAGAAAGTGGCATTATTTACCTCCACAAGAGAGGGTAAACCACCATTGGACTTATAACCCCAGAGTGGCGCCACTAACTCCATATTTAAACCATGTGGTCAAGTCATATTTGGAAGATGGCTATGTTGTTATTATTTAGAAATAAACTAAAGTCCTTAAACCCACTCTAAGAGACTAGAGCATGATGAATAATGACTTGAATAATGAAAATCTTATCTAATGCAAATCTTATCAAATTTTATTTGATTTTTTTCTCTTTATTTTACACATGGGTTTTTATATGCCTAAATGCATGGTGAAGTTGATTATTGGCTAAATCAAAAGAGAAAGAGGTGTTTTCCATCATAGGCTCTCAAAGGTCAAGCCTTTTCCTATCTGGAAAAGATGAAAACCCTCTTAAGCAAGAGTAAAACAAAATGATATGCATGATATTAAGCATACAACATCTAGTAAGTTACTAAATATTTTATTATCTTGATTTAATGCCTAGGCTTTATGTGAGGTTATGAGTTATTTTAAAAGTTTAATTATGAGTTGTAGTTGGGGTAGAAAATTTATTTTTTCCTAAGAGCCTAAATGAATCTAGGCCACACATTAAATCATCCTATATGAAGAAAATAGAAAAATACATGCCATTTCTATTACACAATGTAAACAAATCATCAAACAATTTATAATCTCAACATAAAAGAATAAGAGACGGATGTACCAAAGACAAAAAAGAAAATGTGGTAATGAGCTTTACCCTTATACATCTGGTAATGTAAAAGAATAATTAAAAATTATAAATGATAAGTGTTATGGGGGGTCTTCAAGTCTTCAAGCTCCCTCCATTCCTTCATTTGATTTGGTAGGCTTCTAGGCATCAAATAGCACCCCAGGATTAAACATTCTAGCCAATGTTCATCCTTAACCCCCATAACACTTAACCAAATACAATTACATTAAAAGAATGGAAAAGTAAATCTAACACCTATAATAAGTGTTAAACACACCATACAACTCAAGAAGTTATATGAATAATTTGGACTTAGCACACATGGGTAACCAAGTCCATATATCTAATATAGATCATGCTTGGGGGTTAAACAACCTATAAAGAGAGAGAGCATTTATATTTATTTTAAGCCCCTTAAGCATAATCTCTTGCATAAAATATGATTAGACACATCTAACATTTCTATGAAACATACACCCTAATATCGCCTATAACAATACATCACAAACAAGCATACATCAAACCATACCGCCTAACATAAAGGAAGTGGTGACTTAATCTAATGTGTATGTTAAAGATTGTGTGGTATGTCCTAGCTAGGCTTTAGGTTTAAATTTTCTAAGAATGAAGGGCATTTAACTAAAGGGTGGTTTCACTTAAATGGTTTAATTGATTTGCAAACTTAATATTCTTTTGTTTCATTTGACATACACTCAACAACTAAGTGTTATGAAGAGAAAGAAAGAGAGGATCACTCTTTTTATCCCTACCTTAAGTCACATCTAAAGCAAGTTAATCAATTTCCTTTGAATGACTTATTACATGTTTTAATTAGTCCTAATATTTGGGTTCACTTTAAATAAACTCATTCAACAAGAAAGGCATCTTAAGATTAGTTGGAATGAATTAGTATCACATGATACATGCTTGTTCATTTTTTCCATCATGTATATCATGCATATGCTTAAATCCTAAGCATAGTTATACATGTAATTTGTATTTTAGCACACTTAAATAATGAATGTGAGTAAATGTATTTGGAATCAATATTTCATTTGGTTGAATGATTTTGTCATATTAATTTAAAACTCTATATAAATTCTTATGCAAAAGCATAAGGAAAGAACCTTAAATCACATGACTAATCAACTCAACTAATTAAACAAAGTATGAATACTTTTTTTTAATAGAAAAAGGTTTTCATTTATTAGCTAAGCACACATTCATATGTATAAAGTTTTAAGTTTTATTACTCACCAAGAATGAGGTAGGAACCTCCTAGGCTACTTAAAGTCGTCCCTTGGGATGTCTAGACGATATACCCGCTATCCTTAAATACATATGGATGTATAAACAACTACAAGAATAGAAAGCAAAAAATTTTATTTTGGTTTGATTGATTTATTTTGTGTAAATGAATTAAAGTTCTTTCTAAACTCTGATGTTAAAATTTATAAGAATGAAATCAAGCAGGTACGTCGCCATTGTTTAACACTAAGGGAACAAGGTAGGAACCTCCTTAGGGCTACTTAAAGCCATGCATCCCTGGGATGTCCAAATTAATATACCCGCTAACATTCCTATACAAATCAACACATGAATATAAGAAAGAAACTTTACTTCATACACTAAACTTATACTCACTTGAATTTCCTATGTATATATAACTAAAGTTATAATATATGTATATTCATTCATTAATAAACTTTTGAAAATATATTTGAGTTTTAATAGTGATACTAACCACACATATTTTTAATTAAGTCAACACATGCAAATTAACATAAAGGAAATTTTTTTATTTGATTAATTTGAAAGATGAATGCATGAATACAAGTGGCACACAACATTTTAACATGATTGGAAAGAAATAAAGCAACACAAGCAAGTGATTTTATTCAATTCTAACTAAGTAAGACAATCATATTAAACAAATTCATTTAAGATAAACCAAAGTTTCTTAAAGCCATTTTGATCTTTATGTTTGATTTGAGTTAAGGAATGTGAAAGAGGTTGCTAATTCTATTCTCATCCCCATGTGAGTTAATTTGGTTTAATGAAGAGAATTAGGTTGATTTATGTCAATTAGATTGTGAATTAAGTCCACCATTAATTAACCCTTACCTACATCACTCCTTAAGCTAATTAACTAAATATAATGAGCCAATATGAGATGGAATCACATAAAAAAGTCAATTGTCAATGCTCTAAGAAATGAAAGGGGCTAATGAATTGGCTCATAATTAATAGTTAAGAAGCTCACTAACTACTTTTATGGTTTTCTCACACAGTGCTAACCATAATTTCATTTCTCTTTATTATTGAACACCCAAAGAGCTACCCAAGATTGATTAAACAAAAGTTAGGTTGTGAATGAATGGATTTTAAAATTAATTTCATTAAGCCTTTGATTAATTGATTAAATTCTTGATTATGTTTTAATTAGTATGCTAAACTAACTTAGGAAAAGGATCAGGAAGAGTCCTCAATCCTAATCCTAAGTCATTTCAAACACTCAATTAGGCTCTAAAATAATTGGGTTCTCTTATTTTGATTGGTAATTAAATGGTTAATTAATTATTTAAGCTTTTAATTAACTTGAAACAAATGAAAAGGCTTAATGAAATGGTTATAAGGAATGAAGCCAAAACACTTCTCTAATACTTCCCACTATTAATGATAATGCTTAATAATTATTAAACCACTAATTTACTTAATTATCACTAAGGTTGGAGAGTAATTAAGGCTAATCCATTGATTTCTAACTATCCAATAAATTCAAAGAAAAATAGAAGGCGAGGTCCCCTAAATATCTCTAAAAAAATTTAAAATTAATTGGACAATGAGAGTAATTAGGCTAAGTTTTTAATTAAACCTTAATAAGTAATAAAATTTTCAAATTAATTAATCATAATTTTAATAGATTCTAAAATATCTTCAAAATTAGCCATTTGTATTTTTTGGATTTTTTTTCTAGGATTAGTTATGATTTTAGGAAGATTCAATGAAAATAATTAAAACATCCCTATTAACCTTAATCCCATCGACGCCAGTACTCATTGAGCATGCTTTTCATGTGGATTGATATTTAAGTTATCACATCGATGTCGATTGGATTTTCATGGGACGCCACCCAAGATCGACCATGATCATCTGATATTGAAGGATTAATTAGGGATCTACGTAATTTGATCGACCGTCATTTTGATCACATAAACGCATGACATCTATCTCTCCTCGAAGTGGTGAAAGATGGATGCCTTCTGTCTTTCCCCATTCGATCAGAGCTCACCCGAGCTTAGATTGCCTCCAAAATCATCCCACACCTTTGAGGAAGGGAGATGCTCACATCCAATGGTTAAGATTCACTCAAATGAGGCTATCCCATTTGGTTCAAATGCAAAGAGAAGGGAGGCTTTAAATGCTAAAAGGCTCTATGGGTTTCAAAATACTGGAACTCACAATGATGGTCAATTCCCACTCAAATTGGAGGAGTATACCCCAATTGTGTGAAGGATGAGGATGGGCTTTTTTTCGCCAGCCATGCCGTGGTGTGGAGAGGTCATGTCCAACTCCATGGCTCACTTGAGTGGAGGAGTTGTGGGAGGGCCAAGCTAGTGCAAAGATCTCTTTGCTTGAATCCATGGGTTTTTGGTTTTGGCTTGTATGAGGAGGAGCTAAACTCTCATTGGTCCTTGGTCAACCTAGGGGGGATTAGGTGAGCTAGGTGGGTTAGGTGGAGCCTCACTTGAGTGCTTAGAGGATTCCATGGTGATGGTGAAGTTAACTTTGCTTATGGAAGATCCAATGGAAAGAAGGTATGTCTAATGGTTCATCTTGGGTAGACTGTGAGGGTTTGGGAATGAGTTAGAAGTAGTTTAGTCCTAGGATTGTTGGTTTGATTTGGCCTCATATGGTCAAAGTAGACTCATTTAGATTTTGGGTTGACCATGGTCAAATTGGTCAAACCAAGAGGGTTAGGTTTAAATGATGTCAAGAGTTTTGGTTCAAGTAGTTTTGATTAATTTGGCTTAGGTTAGATTTTGGCTCATTTGGATTCAAATAGTCAAATGGGCTAAGTTGACCAATTTGATGACCAATTTGACCAAATGGGTTATGTTGGTTCATATTCAATTGGTTAATTGAAAATGATTGTAGTTTTGGTTTGGTTTAATTGGGAATTAATGATTTTGGCCAATTTGACCCTTTAGGTCAAATTCTAAGTTGGGTCAAGTTGACCAAAATAAATGGGCTCTATCATGGCTTTGGTCAAGTTCAATAAGTGATTTGGAATGAACTAGAGCTATTAGTTACAATCAATTTAGATCAAATCATGATTTGACCCATTTTGGCTTTTTAGGCTAATTTGGGTCAACTTAGGTCAAATCAATTGACTTGATTTGGCTCAGAGGGTTTGATCATGTTCAATCATTGGTTATAATGGTTTGAATCAATGTTCAATTTGGTATGGTGGAGGCTAGTTTGGGTTTCATTGGGCTTGGTCAAAGGACAAGTTGACTTTGACCTAAGGTTGATCACCCTATGATGATTGCTAATCATGATATGAGGTTTGGATGAGCTTGATTTAATCTAATTTGGGTTGGACTATAAAAGGTCTTTAGGTCACTTTGGGTGAAGTGGACCTAAATGGGTTAATTGTTTGGTTTTGACTTGATTCAAGTTTAATTGAACTCACATATGAGCCTAGAATGAAAATATAAATCCAATTGCAATTGGTTTAGAGTCAAATGGATTTTGGTTCATATGATAATTTCAAGTAAAAAGAGGTCAACATAGGCTTGACTTGGGTTAGCTTGGATTTGGTTTGATAATTGTAGTTTGTGTTTATATTTAGAACAATGATTGAAGGAAGGATTGGATCATGAGGAAATCCATGGGCTTTGAATTGATTTGGGTATTTTTTAGCCAAGTTCAAGAATTTGGCTAAAAAAAAAAGGAAAATTTGAGAATTTGGTTTGGTTTGGCCACTTAGATTTATATATTTATAAGAATATAAATATATAAATGAAGAAAAATCACTAGTTTGGAGTTTGAAAGTAAATTGACAAATTGAGGGATGTAGGTCAAAAGGCTTAAGTAGAGAATTGATTTGGTTTGATTTAGTTTGATTTGATTTGAATGGTTTGAATTTAGATTTCATTTATATTTGTGAAATGAAGGAATGATTGATTTATCAAGAAATAAACAAATTTGATTTGGTTTGATGGAGGTTTTGGCTAAGCATATGAAGGGGTTCATATGGCTTAGAGAGATTTTGAGTTTGAATTTAATATGGTTTCAATCATTTGATTTTTGATTTGATTTGGAATTTGGGTTGATTTCATTTGAGATTGAATTTGAATTTGAGAAAATCAATCAATTAATTTGAATTTAAAGCTAAGTCCAGATAAAATCAAAGGCAGAAGGGATTTGGAATTTAAATTTAATCAAGATTTCAATCATTTGATTTAGATTGAGGAGATCTTGGATTTGAATTTGAGTTTGGTTTAAGAAGCAAGATTGGATAATAAGTGACAAGTCTTCAAACCCCAAGTTATAACCTTTTATGGCTAATCTTTTCTAAATCTCTTAGTTAAGTGTTCACCTAATCACAGAAGTGTCTTGAGACTAAGGAGGTCTTAGTGTCTATAAGAGTTCTAGATCTATGAAGAAGCAAACGCCAAAGTGAGGTCAACAAAGGGTGCCCAATAGGTATAACAGCACTAATATATTGGTGTTAACCCAGATGATCAACAACATCAAGGATTGCAACCACTAATAGAAATGATCTACCCTAAACCCAAAGATGTAGAAGGAATCAAGATCTTAATGCAATGCTCAACTTATGCGGGCATAAGAGAGGAAGGAAGGATCTCGGATCAAGCATGTGAACCTTCCACTGGGAAGCAGTCCAGTTATCCAAAGAGGAAAAAGTTTGATTTTAATATGATTTAGAGGGAAAAGATCCACTGGGATGAGAAACGCTCCATTGGGGAAGTAGTTGTGACATCCACTAGGGATGGGATTTGATTATATGAGGGCTCCACTTGGGAGATATATGATTCGCCACTGGGAGGAAATTAATTTAATTACTGGCATCCACGGGATGAGAATTTAATTTGATTTATTGACTTATGGTTTGAGGCTCCAGGGGAGAGGATAATGATTGATGGGCACATGTGTTGGAAATATGAGCTTAGATCCACTGAGGATAAAGTGGGTTCAAATATATGGATTAAATCAGACTCCACTGGAGGGAGGATGATGGATTTGAAAAAATAGACCCTATCAACATGCGATAGATCCACTACGAATGAGCTAATGTCAGCCTAGTCCTATCTTAGATTTACAAATCCAAAGGGATAGTCTACCAGCCATCAGGTAGAGCTATCCAACCTAAGGGTTGCCTTTTGGTGTGCAATTGTCAAGTCAGGAAGAAAGCTTGTAGACTTACATCCTCCTAAACAAGGGACCACTAGGGTGAATGGTTGATAGCACAACAAATCAAACCCAACTTAAGGAGATTATTTAGCGAATGTCGCTGTGGACTCATATCGACTCAAGAATAGTTAGAAACAATTTCATTTAAATTTTAAGATGGACCTATTGTGATGGATCCACTAAGAATGGGCTAATATCGCCTAAACCTATCTTAGATTTACAAATCCAAAGGGATACCAAACCCAAGTAGCTAACCAACCTGGGGTTCCTTTCAGTGTGCAATGGTCAAGTTAGGAAGAAAGCTTGTAGACTTACAAATTCCTAAATAAGGAACCACTGGGGTGATTGGTTGATAGCACAACAAATCAAACCCGTCCTAAGCATATGTGTGGTCGTATGGAAAGAATTAGAATATCTTCCAAAGCAAGGAAACTATCGGGGTGACTCGTTGGTGGCACAATGATTCAAATTAGACCTAAGGGAAACTACCGGAGAGGCAAGGACTTATCTCAACTAAAAGTAGGATTCCTTTAAGGAGTTTCTAACTGCCTAAAGATAGATGCACCTTGGGAAAATATACTACTGGACTCTCCTACTTAAAAAGCTCTAGGGCTGACCAACTTGTTATGAGCTTGAATCATTTTAGCTTTATACATTTTGAGGTTTTGGCATGCCCAAAGGCATCACTCCTCCAAACCTTCGAGCATTTCTAACTATAACTTAGCATTCTGCTCCATAGTGATTTTACAACCCATAGCTATCCTTAATGATGGGAGTTGGACTTTTAATGGTAGAACTGCTTTAGACTCATATACTAAGGAGAAAGGGGTAGATTGAGTTGGAGTAAGTGTAAGCACTTCAACTAAGCTCATGTCATGCCATTGTCAGTATCTTCTTTAATATCTGGATGAGAGTTTTGTTGAAGGCCTTTGCTAATCCATTTGCCCTCGGGTAATAGATGGTGGAATATCTCTCATCGATGTTGTGTCTCTAAGAAAAGCTGTTGATTTTAATGCTCTTGAATGCAGTACCATTATTAGATATAGTTCATCGAGGCACCCTGAACCTATATACGATATCGTTCTTGAAAAACTAGAGAACATGTTGAGCGGACCTCTGAGTGATCACCTCCTCCCACTTAGTCGGACGTAGAATGGATGACTTTTAGAAGAAGGAGGATCGATCGAGTCCACTATGTCGGTACCCCAACACTCGAATGGTCATGAGACTAATGTAGGATGCAGAATGTTGGGTGGTTGGTGTAAGACCACACCGTGCACCTGACGTTGGTGGCACCTCCTAGCTACGCCCATAAAGTCTATGATCATCAAAGGCTAGTAGTATCCTAATCTTTTGATCTTGGCTTTCATTTTTGGGCAGGACTGGTGAGCTCCACATAAAACTGAGTGTACTTTGGTCATGATCTTACAGGCTTCATGTTTGTCCAAATAATCAAACCACATATGATTGAAAGACTTCCGGTACAAAGTGCCATCCACGAGAGCTTATGAGAGAGCTCTATGCTTCACCTGATGGGCTAATGACTTCGCTTGAGGTAGTTTTCTTGTATTTAGATAATCCATGAATTGTTGCCTCCAATCTAACTCATCATCCTTCTTGGCAACGGAAACCTCCCCTTTAAGAGAGAGTCTCTCGATGAGTTCAGCGTCAATAATGGATAGGACTTGTCTATTTTGGACCCTTATTGGTATGGACTCATCATTCGGGCATGCCAACTCTTTGGCAAGATTAGCTAATGCATCTGCTACTGCATTTTCTCTTCAAGGAATCTTGTAGATGGTAACCTCTAGGATTTGGGCCAACAACTCCATGGTATACTTGTGGTAATGATGGAGCTTAGGCTTCAAAACTTTGTAGGACCCAGCAATTTCATTGATAACTAATTGAGAATCCCTGAAGATGTTGATGCTATGGATGCATAGCATAATGGTTAACTCCAAACTAATAATCAGAGCCTCATATTCAGCTTCATTGTTGGTGCATGGATTGGATAAATGATATGAGTATCTCATTACATCACAGTCTGAGTTAGAAGGACTATTTTGACCCCTGTCATTCTCGAAAGAGTAGATCATGGTTCTTCTCCTTATTGAAAGAAAGCCACAACATCAAAATACATCTCTCAACAGTGAATGGTAGTCCCCTAAGTTAATGATTTGTTCATCGGGAAGGTCATCACTAAGCAAGGAATCAGCATCAAGTGGGTGTGCTGCTAAGAAATCCGTTAGTGCCTATCCTTTCACTGCATGGAGAGGTACGAATGTGATATAGAACTACGATAAAATCTTGGACCAACACATCAATCATCAGGATAACATCGGCTGTGTCATGAGATATTGTAGTGGATTGATTCTAGATATCTGATTCACCTTATGAGAAAGCATGTAATGTCGTAAGTTTTGGGATGCAAAGATTAAAGCTTGGCAATGCTTTTCAATAGGTGGGTAGTTTGCCTCAGCAGGGATTAGATGATGATTGAGATAATAGAGCACATTCTCTTTCCATTCATCATTTTTTTGAGCCAACAAAGCGCCAAGAGAGTCATCTAATGCAGCGGTATATAATATCAATGGCCTGCCCGGGATAGGGGATGCTAGAATTAACGGTGCCATTAGTGATTAATATCTCTGAAAGTATGCTGGCACTTGTCATCCCACTTGAACTTAGCATCCTTTTTGACAAGTGCTGAGAATGGCTGACATTTTTCTGATAAGTTGGAAATGAAGCATCTTAGATATGCCAACCGCCCTTAAAATGATCTGAGTTGGGTTAGACTTTTAGGGGGTGGCATTTCTAAGATTCCTTGCTCTTCACCGTGTTGATTTCTATTCCACGGTGCCAACAACCCAAGGAATTTTCCTGAAGCTACTTCATGGATTCATTTTAAGGGGATTCAATTTAAGGTTAAATTATCTTAACTATTCAAAAACCACTCTCAAGTCGAAGAGATGGTCTTCCTTTTCTTTACTTTTGACTACATGATCATCAACATAACATTCAACCTAATGATGAATGAGTTCATTGAAGATTCGTGTCACGCCTACTAGTATATAGTACCAGCATTTTTAAAGCTCAAAAGCATGACCCTATAACAATAAATTTTGAACGAGGTTCAAAAAGCAGTATTTTTTTTATCCTCGAGGGTCATCTTAATTTGGTTGTAGCTAGATGACCCATCCATGAAAGAGAATACTATATTAGATGAGCTAATATCCACCATCAACTCTGGCATGGGAAGTGGAAATGAATCCTTAGGACATGTCTTATTTAGATCCCTAAAATTGATGCATATGCAAATTTGGCCATTCTTTTTCTTAACTGGAATGACACTGGCCAACCAGGTGGGATATTTTTCTTCCTTGA
Source organism: Cymbidium sinense (assembly GCA_021442155.1). Taxonomy (NCBI): domain Eukaryota; kingdom Viridiplantae; phylum Streptophyta; class Magnoliopsida; order Asparagales; family Orchidaceae; genus Cymbidium; species Cymbidium sinense. The sequence continues at coordinate 12,749,525 of CM038217.1, read as the reverse complement.
TAAAGCTAGCATCGATCAATTTCTTGATTTCAAAAATGACCTGCTACTCAATGTTTAATCGCATGTATCTAAGAGCTTGCTTGATAGGCTTAGCATTAGAATCTATTGCTAGTTTATGGATTGTTACGTCAGGAGATAAAATAGACATTTCTTCATAACTTCATGCAAAGTAGTCCTTAAAATCAATCAATAGCCTAACTAAGTCATTGGTTTCTTCTTCATTCAACAAAGAATAGATGTATGTCGGGCCTGGATCTTCTTTCGTTCCTAAGTTAATTTCTTTAAGTTAATCAATGGTTGATTTGATTTCTTCTTTAAATTCTGGAGGTGATTTGGATCATCTGAAGTTTCTAAACATACCTCCTCACATGAGTTAGCATGATTTGAGAAGAACCTATCAGACTCCAAATGATTGATGATGATTAGGCAATGGTTGTTATCATCGACTAAACCCATTATGCCGAATCCTTGTCATGGTTTCGATTGAGAATATCTGCCTTGGTTGTCTGATAATGTTTCAAAGTAATCCGATCTGTATTTAGGCCAAGTATGTGGGATTAATCCCTTCTTTGCTAAGTTAAGAACACAAGGTGAATACCATTCAAAATGTAATTGTATTAAATATTTATATGAATCATCCTCAAGTTCTACATCGGCTTCCTGACTTGAGAATGATGCTCCCAACAAAAACCTCTTTAGCTTAACATCTGTGGATGACTTGGGGGCCTCCTTAACTACCAAACCCTCAACTTTTGAGATGAAAATAGGGTTATAGCTAAGGTTCCCAATTGATGCTTGACTATTCTACGTAATACTGATTTGGATACATTCATGTTTTACTTGGAGGCCTGGTCTTCATCGCTGTGTGACTCAAATGTCACCTCTGAAGGGACTCAGAGAGGGTTGCTTGGCGTGCTAACCAAATAAGACTCATCCTCCAAATTGAGCTCTAAGTCTATGTGGATAGCAGTGATACTTCTATGAGTTGGAACATAGCTCCTACTGGCTTGCCACCAGCAAGGAGGTCATCCACCTCTAGAATTGCCCTAGATCTACCTCTTCCTCTACTTGGCGGGGGTCGAGTCATCCAACCCATGTATTCATATGGAGGAACAAACTGTGGGCGGAATCCAACATCTAGCTCTACTTCTTCCTTAGTGTCTGATTCTTGCTCACTTGCATTTTCATTTTCATTTTCTTTTTCTTTTTCTTTTTATTTTTCTTTTCTTTTTCTTTTTATTTTTCTTCTTCTTTTGTTTTTGAACATTGACCAAGTTCGCAAGAATAGCTTTTTTGATTTTGAGGAAGATAGTAGGCCGCATCCTTATATATTTTTTACTTTTCTAAGTGAAAAAGGGCTTCAAGTCTCATTTGACACAATACTCAATTCCACCTCTTCAAAATTTGATGCACTTATATAAAAATGATGGAACCATCTTATTTCCATGTATTCAAGGCCTACCGAGCAAAACAGTTAAAGATGTATCGAAAAAATTATGTAGAACTTGGCTTATGTCTTTCAGTCATCTATCTCTAATGGAAACACAATGGAGCCTAAAGCCCTCTCACCTTTCTCATTAAATCCTCTCAACATCATCTGAACTCCTCGAGTTCGAAGATGTAAATCCTCAAGTCGGCAAGGGTCTTTAGACTTATAATGTTCACTAATGCAGCTGGATCAATTAACACCCAGGAGAGTCTGAATCTGCCCATGTCCAATGTGATGTAGATGGGACAGTTGTGCTCGACTGTCCCCAAAAGAAGGTCTTCATCGGTGAATGTAACTCCACGGACTTCTCTTGAATAGCATGCCTCTTCTCCAATAGTAGTCAGCTATGCTAAGCATATTTTTGAATCGAGAAGGGCTTTGATCAATGACTCCCTCATCTTTTTGTATAAGACAAGGGCATCATATATACTTAGCTTAGCTGGCAACTTTCTCAGGTGAGTGAGGACATTGTAGTCAACTCTGGGCTAGTCCTCCATAAGCATATCATAGGTGGAGAATCCTGTAGAGTGGTTACTTGATCACTTGAACCAATGACTTGCTTATCCTTATCCTGATGTGCTACCGTATGAGGTAGAACTTTGCCACTATGAAGGTTGACTTCAGTGATTTTATGAGATGGTTTAGTGGAAAGTTCTACCTGCTTATGAGGTTCACCTACAACTTCTCCTATAAGATTATCGGAGTCGATTGATTCCAAATCAATCTCAATGGGAGAATTTGAATGATTAAGGAATGGGTAATCCATTTCTAAATCAGAAGAAGAAGAGTGATCGAAACTAGAGTTATTATTAATTAGACTTGGAGAGCTATCTATAGAAATAAAATTAGGCAGATCATCAAATGTGACATAAATATAAGTGGTATCAGCTCGCTTCATTGATTTCTTAGATTTGGATGGGGGTATAAAATAGAAATCAAGTAAGTGGAGTGAGGGATTTAGCACCCCCTCTACTTATACAATATGACTCCTAGAAGAAGAGTTGGTTGGAGGAACTGTAGCTACAACTATGGAAGGAGTGCTAGAATTGGTCAATGGTTGCGCTACTATACTATCCCGAGCAAGTGGAGGTTGTCGTTATTACTGTTAGGCTCGTACCTCCCTTAAATTGTCCTTAGAAACTTACAAACCTTACTTAGAGTTGGAGGTTTGAGCTGCTTCAGGCACTTGCAAGGATAATTTTTTGATATTAGAAATAATTTTCTTAAAGGTTCGGGATAGGGAGATATTTCAACCTTCCTCTATCTTAAGAAGATCGCATGTATCCCTAAGGATCACTCTAATAAAGAAGGTTGTTTTAATAGGTATTCCTTGGGGATGATAATGGCACCTGACTTGTATCTACGCTCAAGCCAGTGCTTAAAGTTAATGCAATCTTCTAAGATGTGGAATAACATGCGGTGGTAAGGGTAATAGCTGGATCTTGACTCTTGCCCACTTCCTCCGACCTCTTAGGCTCCAGTAACTGAAAATCAAGCTTTTTTAAGAGATTCTTAAAGATCTTCCTGACTACCTCCCTCTTAAATGAATAAGGTTTATTCAATATATCAATAAGAGTAGGTAAGTAAAAGCTACCTAGTGGCTGGTAGGATTATTCTTGATGATCTTGATGAGGTGGCGGTGGTGGCTATTGTGGCAACAGAGGTGGCCGGTATGATGGCCGAGGTGGTGGTAGAGGTGGTGACAGAGGAGACTACTGAGCTCGTGGCCTATTTGACTGAACCCTTGCTGGCTACTTCCCCTTGTCGATTGTTGTGACTACCTTTGGTTTTCTCAAATTCCCTCTGAGATTTGGGCTTGGTTGACTGGTCCTAGAAAGGCAACTGTTTGGCTTCTTCTTATAGACTAGCCACTTTCTTGATTAATTTCTTGAAGGTTTTGATTGTGAAACCCTTGAGCATGAAAGCAATAGGGTCATGGATGTTCTTTAGGAGAATCTCTATGGTGTGTTGTTTAGACAGTTATGGTTTGCATTTCATACTCAGGTTTCGCCACATGAGAATGTAATCTATAAGGGACTCATTGGGGACTTGTGTCACTACAACAAGATCATCAACAGTAACCCTTTAATGAGATCCAGCAAACCTCTTGATGAAGAGGTGCTCCAACTCAGCAAATATCTTTACCAAATCGTTGGGTAATTCAGCATACCAATCAAATGCAATACCCGCTAAACTGCTAATAAACAATTTGAAAGGAAGGGCATTACTACCTCTAGCATTGCAGCAGCCAGCCCTAAAATGTGCAATGTGTTAGAGAGGGTTCCCACTACCATAAAAGATTTTGAAAGAAGGAGGTATAGAACCCTTAGGATATTGGACTACATCAAATTTCTCCGAGTAGGGTCTACCATTTGGAACATATGAGCCACCTCGGGCTTGTGTCGGTGCTTCTCTCACTTGTTGCTCCACCATGTGTTTTATATCCTTCTCATGCATGGAGGTACTATCCACCACCTTCCTATGCAAGCTACTACTATCTTCCTCTGCAGGAATGCATCTAGGATGATTTGAGGTATGTGTCAACTCTACTCTATCGGCTATGGGAGAAGGCTATGAAACTGGGGCTGAGTTCTGCAATGCTAAAACCACTGCCATCAACTCCTCAATTTTCATCCCCATCTTATCAGTATGATCATCTCTCTTTCTAAGCCGGTGGAGGAGGTGCTGAGTTGAATGGATGGCATCATCCTTTTCAATTACAATACCTTCTTGACTCTGCTGGTCTCTATGGAGTGAGCTCCTAGTATCTTATAGTGATAATAGCTAAATTAGAGGCAACCATTCATTAACTATCTAAGTAAAGGCAAACTACCTCAAGAGAAGTCTCAAGCCCATCAAATGAAGCATGGGGTACTCTCTTATGCTCTTATTGGCAATGTCTTATATCGATAGTCCTTTGATCATATGTGGTTGTGGTGTTGTGGTGTTTATTTTTGATTTGATGTATATGGGGGACACCATGCAGATTTGAGAGTGTACTTATTGAGGTGATCGGGTACGACATCAAGAATAGTGCACTATCTCAAAAGATAGAAATCACTTCCCTATAATGGACCTAATCACCTAATAAGGACTCCTAAGGCATGATGGGTCATCGAATATCCAAGAGATTTTTCCCTACTTTATATGAATGAATAAAGTAGGGTTTATTTAAACCGAGTTCTAAAGTTTCCTATGAGAGCAAGCCCCCATAATTACATCCTAAGGAAGGTGAGTTTCTTAAGAATACTCTCGATTAAAGTAGAAAATTATTGTCTCCAAAGATTTCAAAGATAGGACTATCAATAAATTGGCTATGTTTGGAAAATCAAGTGGGATATATCAAAATAGAGAGACTTATTATCAAAGCCAAAAAGGGATGAGTAGAAAATGCTCATGATTCTAGGAAACCTAGTGAGCATTCCAATCTAACCTATGGTTGGGCTTTATATGTTTGAAATTGAGGAGAATTATATATATATATATATATATATATATATATATATATATATGAGTTGAAATTTTAATAAAAAATTAGGACTTATAATCCCACAATACAAGATTGTGGAAATATATAAAAGGTGAGGATTTAAGCTTGTAGCCTAAGAGGAAATAACAACCTCAGATTCTAAGTCTAGGGAGCTTTAGTGAGTGCCAAAGCACATCCTAAATCTAAGCAAAGATGGGTATATGGTTTACCTCGACAAGAGAAGGTAAATCACCCGACTACTGGACTTATGACCGCCTAAAGTGGCAGCCATTTCACTCTTACATTTTAAAATCATGTGGTCAAGTCATATGATTTTGCAAGATGGTTAGGTTATTTTTATTTAGAAAGAGGCTAAGATCCTTAAACCCACTCCCTAAGAGACTAGAGCATAAGTGGTATGAACAATGACTTTATCTAATGCAAATGTTTTCAATTTTTATCTAATTTTTGACTCTTCATTTTGACAAAGGCTATAGGATTTTTATATGTCTAAATACATGATGAAATAAGGTTATTAGCTAAATTAGAAAGAAAGAGATATTTTCCACCACAGAGGAGACCCTCAAAGCTCAAGTCTTCCCCTATCATACAAGGATGGAAATCCTCTCAACAAGAGTGAAACAAGATGACATGCATGATATTAAGCGTACAATAGTCAGTTAAGAGGTTATTAAATCTTTTAGTTATCTTGATTTAATGCCTAGGCTTTATATGAGGTTATAAGCTATTTAAAAATTTAGTTATGAGTTACGGTTGGGGTAGAAAATTTATTTTTCTGTATGAGCCTAATCAAATCCGAACCACACATTAAATCACTATATATGAAGAAACTAGGAAAAGGCATGCCATTTCTATTGCACAATTATAAACAAAAATCAAATAATTTATAAACCCAACATAAAAGAATAAAAGGCTGGTGCGATCGAGTACTGCCGTACAACCCGAAAAGTGAAATGGGTAGAGCTCTACCCTCATACAACCTAGTATATTACAGAAAAATTATTATTACAAATAAATAAATGCTATGGGGGTCTTCATTCTTCATTCTTCATGTTTCCACTTCTTTTCTTCTTTTGGATTTTCTTGCTTCAAAGGCATCACGGGGGCCTCCCAAGACAAAGACTAATCATAATTCCTAATGCAAGATTACATCAAAAATTGGAAAAGCAAATCTAACTACACCTACAAAACAAGTGTTAGCTAAATACACTATACAACCCAAGCAGTTATATGTATAAATTGGACTTAGCACCCTACACATAGGTAACCAAGTCCACCTATCCTAAATTAGATTATGCTTAGGGGTTAAGCAACTTGCAAAAGAAAGTACTTATATTTATTTTTAAGCACCCCTTAAGCACAACTCCTGCAGAAAACATAATTAGGCTAATCACGGCCTCACATCTAGTCTACGAAGCATACACCCTAACATCCATTCTATAATAATACATCATAAAACTAAACAAACATCAAGCCGTGCACCACCCTAATATAAGGCTAAAAGTGGTGTCGTAATCTAAGGTGTGTGTATTAAGGCTTGTGTGGCATGCCTTAACTAGGCTTTGCTATAATTTTCTAAATAAGAAAGGATTTAATTTGAAGGATGCTTTCACTTTAAGTGGCTTAATTGATTTGTGAGTTTTACTTAATATTTTCTTTTATTTCATTTAGCTTATACTTAGCAACTAAATGTTGTAAAGAGAAGAAAAGAGAGGATCACACTCTTTTATCCCTACCTTAAGTCACATCTAAAGCAAATTAGTTAATCAATTCACTTTAGTGAATGACTTATTACATATTTTAATTAGCCCTAGGTTTAGGTTCATTTTAAATAACCTTATTCAATAAGAGAGGCATCTTAAGATTAATTAGAATGAACTATTATCACATGACACATATCCATTCAATTTTTTTCATCATATATAACATGCATATGATTAAGTCCTAAACATATCTATGTATACAATATATTTTTTGCACATTTAAATGCAGGATGCATAAATGATTTTTGATAGAAAAGAGGATTTTCATTCATTAACTAAACACACATTCAAATGTAAGAAAGTTCTAAGCAAGTACTTCACCATTATTTGACCTGGAGAATGAGGTAGGAACCTCCTTGGGGCTACTCAAAGCAGTTCATCCGGGTGTCCAAACTAAACATGCCTGCTATTTTTAAATACATGTGGATGTATAAACAACTATAAGAATGAAAAATCATGCAAAAATTGTATTTAATTTGATTGATTTATTTTTATGAATGAATTAAAGTTTTATCTAAATTCTAATGTCAAAATGCATAAGAATGAAATCAAACAGGTGCGTCGCCATTGTTTTGCACCAGGGGAGTGAGGTAAAAACTTCCTTGGGGCTACTTAAAGTTGTGCATCCTCAGAATGTCCAGACTAATATACCCATTAACATTTGTACTTATGCAAATCAACATATGAATGAAAGAAAGGAACTTCACTTCATACACAAAGCTTATATTCACATGCACCTCCTATGTATGTATAGATAATGTCACAAAATCTATTATTATTCATTAATAAGCTTTGAAAATATATTTAAGATTTAATAGTGATAATATCCACACATATTTTTAATTAAGTCAACACATGCAAATTTGAGATAAAGGAAATCATTTATTTTTTATTGATTTTTGAAAGAAATGAATGCATGAACCAAGTGGCATGCAACATTTTAATATGATTATAAAGAAATAAGGAAACACAAGCATGTAATTTCATTCAAGCCAACTAATTCCTAATGACAATCACATTAAATAAGCTTAATTAAAATAAACTAAAGTTTTTTAAAGTCATTTTGATTTCATGTTTAATTTGATTTAAGAGAAATGTGAGAAAGAGGTGTTTTCTAATCCTAATCCCATTCCCCATATGTGTAAATTAATTTGATTTAAGGAAAATTAGGTCAATTTTATGAATTGGTTAAGTTAATCATGGATTTAATCAATTAATGAACCCTTACCTATGTTACCTTAAGACAATTGATTAAATAATTATGAGCTAATATATTGTGCGAATGAATTGAAAAGTAAATAGCAATGCCCCTATGAAATGAAAGGGGCCTAATGCAATTAGCTCATAATCATTTAGTAATCAAGCTTAAGAAACCATTTTAATTACTTTTATGATTTTCTCACACATGTGAGTTAACCATAATTTTATTAGCTCTCTTTAGGTTATTGAACACCCAAAGAACTACCCAAGATGGATTAAACAAAAATCATATTTAATTAGATTTTTTTCAAATCCATTAATTCATCTCTCAAAAAAAGAGACTAACCAAAGTTAATAATTTTCTTAAAATGAGATGGGCTTAAGGGAAAAGGTAGGGAAAGAGCTCCCCACCTATTTCCATAAGCTATCCACTAGATTAAGCATAATTTAATAAAATTTGAATTTCAATTTAGCTAATTAAGTTTTTAATTCATTAATTAATTAATAATTAGGACTTTAGTTGAAAATAGAGGGAAAATTAGAGAAAGGATTAGGAGGGAAGCTCCAATCCACTTCCCTAAGTCTCCTTACTGTTGAACATTGATCAGGGAGTCTAAATAATTAATTAATTATTATTCATATGCTTAATCACCCTTAATGAAGTTAAGAGAGTAATTAGGGCTTAATCAATCAATTTTCTTAATTAAGCAACCAATAAAATAAATTCCAAGAAAAATAGAGGAAGCAGAGGTCATCCCCCTAAACATCCTCAAAAGTTTGAAATCAATTGGATGATTAATTAAGAAGTAATTAAGCTAATTAAATTTTTAATTAAATCCTAATTAAGCTCTATTTAATGTTCAAAATCCATTGGAAATATTTTTATTAAATTCTTCACTGAAATACCTTTAAAATGAGCCCTCATTTATATTTTTGGATTTTTCTATAATTAGTTATGAATTATAGAAATTTCATAAAAAATTAATTAACCTAATTAAAGCCCAAATCACACGGCACCGACGAGCATTTTTCACATGATTGGTTATTTAAGTTATCACATCGCGAGGCTGAGTAAGCTAGCGGAGGATGCATTTCTTGTGGACCATCTGATCAAAGATTGGACGGCCAGGATTAATGCCACAGTTTAGAGGGAATAATCAGAGATCTAAGCAGGATCTAATCACAATCGTCCCTTCCAATCATGTGAAATAGATGGCCCGTGATCTTTCTCCTTCATGAGCGACGAAAGACTGATGTCATCTATCTTTCTCCATTGGATCTGAGCTCACCAAACTTAGATTGATTCCAAAATGATCTCACACCATCAAGGGAAGGAGAGGAAGACATCCAAAGATCACATGCAATGGAAATTTCTTTCCAAAAAGACCAAACCAAATCACCTAGGCTATGGTTTTGAGGAATTACGTCATCAGAGCTCAAGACCGTGGTTGGAGATGGAGGTAGCTTCGTCTAGTAGAGACGAAGCCCTGTTGAGGAGCTTGGGCCTTGATTTAGGATAGATTGCCTTGGAAGATCATCTTATTTGGTGTTTGATCTTGATCGAACTCCCACTTCCGATGGCTTTGGAGCTTGGGAAATGATTCGTATGGTATCGACTAGGTCCAAGGAAGGTGTGGGCAAGTTGATTGAAGTTTGGTGGAGGATTAAGCAAATGAGATTTGGAATTGGGCTTCCTTATTTTGGCTTGACGTAAAACCAGAGAGAGGGAAAAATGGGGGAGCTTGGAGAATGGTTGTAGGAGACTCTCCTTGACTCTCTTTGGCTCAAATGAAGTTGAATGAATGAATTCCAATTCAAATTGAGGGGGGTATATCCCCTCAATTACTGGGGTGGGCAAGCAGGATTCAATCCCATTTCCTCACTGGAAAGCCGACGTTAGACCATGGGGGCTGTCTCCATCATGTCCACATGGCTCACTAGGAGTGGGGGAAGGCTTGGGAGGTGGCTCAAGGTCTGATATGGGGGAGATCTTCTTGTTGTCCATAGGGTGCTCAGTTTGCATGGGAGGTGAGTTAACTTACCTCCCCTTGGTTTATGGCAAGTCCTAGTGTGCTTAGGGTGGGCTAGGAAGGTTAGGCATGCTTCATTTGGCAATTGGATTGCTTCCTAAGTGATAGGAGAGTGGACATTGCCAAATGGGGAAGGAGTCCAATGCAAATAGGTTTTTCCAATTGCTAATCTCTTTGGGTGGGGTCCACTTTACTTTTGGATAAACTTTGGGCTAACCTAAGGTCAATTTGGCTTGGGTTTGGTCATCCACCAAAGTCCTTTGGGTTGATATTATGGGTTTTGGCTTCATATGGCCAAACGGGTTCATATGGGTTCATGTTGGGTTGGGTTTACCAATTGGTCAAATTGGGTCAAACCAAGGTTTGAGTTAGGTTCAAGTGGTGGGGAGTTTTAGTTCAAGTGGTTTCAATCAATTTGGCTTAGGTTTGATTTTGGCTCATTTGAAATCAAATGGGTTAAATGGGTCAAGTTGACCAATTTGACCGATTTGACCAAATTGAGTTGGGTTAAGTGTTGTTTCATGTTCAATTGGTCAATTAAAAATGATTGTAGGCTTTGGATTGATTTGATTAAATTTAATTTGAATTTTGGCCAATTTGACCTTTTAGGTCAATTTGGGCTAGGTTGGGTCAAGTTGACCAATTGGTCAAATTGGGCTCAATTGTGGCTTTGGTCAAGTTCAATAATTGATTTGGAATAAACTTGATCCATTGGTTGCAATCAATTTGGGTTTAATTTGGATTTTGGCCAACTTAACCCTTTAGGTTAATTTGGGCTAGGTTGGGTCAAGTTGACCAATTGGTCAAATTGGGCTTGATTATGGCTTTGGTCAAGTTCAATAATTGATTTGTAATGAACATGAGCCATTGGTTGCAATCAATTTGGGTTAGATTATGATTTGTCCCATTTTGGCTTTTTAGGCCAATTTGGGTCAACTTAGGTTAAATGGTCAATTGGACTTGGTTTGGCTCAATTGAGAGTTTGGTCATGTTCAATCATTGATTATTAGTTGATTTAGATCAATGGTTTCAATCAATTTGCTATATGGTGGGTTTTGATTTATTTAGGTTTTATTTCTAAGGTTGACGGTCAAAGGATCAAGTTGACTTTTTGACCCAATTGAGGATTGATCATCCTGATTGTTGATCATGATGAGATTTGGAGTTCAAATCCAATTTGGGTTGGATTAGAACTTGGTTTAAAAAAGATTGAGGCCACTTTAGGTAACCTCTCTTTTTTTGCAAATTCTCTATGAAGTGTCTTTGCATGGAGGTTATTTGTAACTTAATACCCAATTCATATTAAAAGGTAAATACTTTGTTTGCTTTATCGACCATCTACATGTTATCATAAATTTTTTTAGAAGTAGATTACACCAGATTGTCCTCATAGAGTTGATCTACATAAGTGGCATGTTGATGTGCTTGTTAAAATGGTCATTGTATTTTGATTTCTTTGTAGAGTATCTTGTTTGATTGAAAGTACTGCTTAGAAAATATATAACGAATCCATGATAGTCATAAAAGACTTATCCCAATACTGACATTTTGTGGAGTTATGTAAAAATGAGAAATGGTCCTTAGACAGAGCAAAAAGCCCTACTCATAGAAAATGCCTCCATATGGGTGGATAATGGTAGTAATCTCAAAGAACAAATATCCACCACACCTGAAATGTTTGGAAGTCCATCTAGATGAGTAGCCTCAGTGAAATTAACTATTTGGCTTCTCTGTTGGGGTTATATTCCTCCAAAATCACAGAATCATGATGACAATAATAGAGCCAAGCAAGCCTCGATTCAATGAAATGCTCTGCAATGTATCTGTTTCCTACTCTCGATAGTAAGATAGGTCTGCCTTTGTCAGTAAGAGCTCTTGTCAATGTTAGACCCAAACTTTGAATCGACACACTATATATGGGAGATCAATGAATAAGACGAAAGAGATTTATTATACGAGGAGCCAACATAAACATCAAGATCTGGTCTTGATCTATAGCAGTTGTGTCCCTACTCAATTACGTAATTAGTGTTGTTGAGAGATCAATCATAGAGTATATGTTAAAAACTAGTTCGAGTGTTTCAGAGCATACACAGAACAAATGAAACAAAAGTAAAAGATATCAAATAGACACCATATTTAATATGGAAAAACTCAAGAACGAGAAAAAAATCACAGAGCCACACTACCAAAATCCACTATAAAAGAAAACCAAGGAGAATAGTATAAATCACACTTATTTGGAGCCTTTCCATGCTTTAGTCACTCTAGGACACTCTCTTCACTCTTACACAAGATAATTTAATAAAATGTTATAAAAAGCTACAGAAAAAATTGCCTAAATATGAGTTCTCCTGACTCGTGGTGCCGTGACCTTGGCGTCTAAGTGTTGGCACTGCTATTCTCTAGGCTTTTCTACAAGGGTTCAAGCGTCATGACATTGCTCTACAACACCGAGACGCTAGTCTCTCTATCAATATGCCTTCGGTGCTTTGATTTTAGTGCCGCAGCACTATCTCTTGTAGCGCTGAGACCTTGCCCTCTCTGTCTCTCTGGTGCAAATTCAGCGCCGTGGTCCTATCATTTTGGCGTCAATGTGTTGCATTCTCTTTAGCATCAAGATGCTTCTTTTCAGGCACTGATGTGCTAGTCTCTCTATCAATATGCTTTCGGTGCTTTGATTTTAGTGCCGCAACACTATCTCTTGTAGCACTGAGGCCTTGCCTTCTCTGTCTCTCTGGTGCAAATCCAGCACCGTGGTCCTATCATTTTGGCGCCGATGTGTTGCATTCTCTATTCTTGAGGCCAAGATCTCCTGTTTTAGCGTCAAGATGTTTCTTTTCAGGCACTGATGTGCTGCTCACCATAAAATTTTTATCTTTAAAATAAGAAGGAATCTCAGGACAATTGAAGCTTTAGAAATATAAATATGGATCCAATGTATAAATAATGCCACATTGCCTTTACATCATAAGAGCACGAATCAGATTATTGCACTCACTCTATCAAGCTTATGATATAAATAAACTAATGTAGCAGGAGCTAGTGAAATTCTGTCAACACGATCAAGTAAGCTAGCCATTAGAAGAGTAGAGGGACGAAAGAGTTTACTATGTCTAGGAAATATAAAATAACATAAGAATTTGGTGAAAGTCTTCATCAATATCTCGAGTTAGAACATGATGAAAACTAGCTTCCTCAAATAATTATAAACCAGTCCCAAATGGATCATCAAGACAAGAAAAATGTGATGTGTCTACCATTCATCAAAGAAAACTCTTTAATCACATGTAAAGAGTAATTGTTCCATGGTGACCACATCTTGATCTTCTCTATTTTAATATGATAATGAGCTAAAACATGATTGAGGTTGGGAAGGACACACATACTCTCCTCTCCTTTGTTGACCAGCTGCCTGATACTGAAAAAAGCTAATGATCAGGAGGGATGTACTCATAAGGAATCCCCAAGATAGAAAGATCAAAAATATCCTGTAAATCTGTCAATATAATCGACATCTCCGGAGTATCGATCCAACAAAGTATTAGTTGTTGCATCCCAATACTCAACTATTCCACGAATCCAAGAAAAATTGAGACAGCTGTAATGAAAGATCGATCATAAATTATATAATAAATATCAGATCTCTTGAGAACTTCATGATGTACCTTTAACATTTAATGGTTCCAACACAAATATCCACTAATCACTGAAAGAGGAGTGTCGAACATAGACTTAGAGCTCCAATCTCATGCTTCATGGTGTAATGTAACTCAAAAGCCAAATAACACCTGTAGGAGGAATACTGTTTGCAGTCGGTTGCAGTATGCCCTGACCATTATAGTTGAGATGATCAGCAACAGGAACAAAGGAGTAGTTTCATTATGCCTCAGCTTCAAATTGATGATCTAATTAGTAGGATTATGCCCCACTGGAAGAGCTGAATTAAAATGAGTGCAATAAGATTGACCAAATGAATCATTATATATGTTTCTTCCTATCAACATATTTTGATACCACAACAAATGATCTTATATTCAAGCTAAATAAGAAGGGTCATGAGCTTCAATTATTGCTCATATTTGCTCCTTTGTAGGTTTAGGAGGCATGCTATGAAGCCTATTCTAAGTAAACATCATGAAGGATCTATACAAGAAAGAAATTCATAATTTTATGAATATATCGAACAAGAAAGAGGCAATATCAAACAACAAATAAAGGAGAGAACAACGAATGTACTGTGCCTAATTAGTATTACATTTGTTTAGGAGCAATTTCTTTGCAACTAAAAAACAAAGAAAAAAATAAAGGAAGAATAGAAATTGAACAACTGTCCTTGTCGCCTTAACAATGAACTCACACAAACAGGTAATCACGACCCCATGCTCAGTCATAAACTTGCGCGAATTGCAACCGATGATCTTCCACGTCAGCAAATTTGAGTGAAATAGAGGGAGAGTGGAAGATTGCGAATGGTTAGGGAGCAAAGATATGAACAGGGCCTTCCTTTGTCATAGTCAAAAGAGGGAGTTGCCGTGAGAGAGAGGGACACACACAAAAATTGTGAGTTTGAGTTCTCTCCAAACTCGTTTTGCGACTCCAAGCCATGTGCTGTGCGAGAGAAGGGTACCATGAGAGGAGTTGTGCGTGAGAGGGGGACCAAGATTAGGAGATAATGAAGAAAGAGGTGTCGAAAATTCCTATTAGGGCTTGGAGTGAGGTGTGTGAACGATTATTTAGGAAGAAAAGAAAAGATAGGTAAGAAAAATAAGAAAAGAGAGAAAAGAAGAAGATAAGGAGTTATTTGGAGCTTTCTTGCTAAGTATGATAATATAAAAAAAAGGAGGGGGCATTTATTTTTAGTTTAAAAAGAATTCTTATTTGCACGTTCTAAAATTTGAATGTTGATCTTGAGTCCAGTTGGTTTAATTATTGAAGACCTCTCTAGTTGATCTTGGGCTGGCATGAGGTGAAATCCTCCCTCCATTGATAGTGGGTCCGAAGCAAGGGAGGAGAGTTTTGAGCGTGCTTAAATTCATGAAATACAACATTGTTAACCCGCTTTGTTGTCAAAATTTCATATGAAAAATTGTACTTAAATAGTTTCAAGAAAATCAATAAATTATTGAATTAACTGGACTATAACCCCTCCTTCCTTCTCACATTAAAATTATATTATTTAATCAAAATTTTAAATTAAAGATTTGAACCTAAATCATTAATTCCTTGGTAAATTTAAACATATGGATGAATTAGAACTATCTTGTTCATATGCAAATTTCATAAAGTCCATAAAAATATAAAAATTTAACTTTTAAGATAAAAATATATACACGAACACAATCTCGAACAATTATCGATCGTTTGATTGATTAGGCACAACATGTTGAGAGCCTGAGTGCAATTACAATCAATCCTAACAAAAACTAAAATTTACCTCAAGTATAAAGTGAGATTAAAGCACTAACATCGATATTCCAATGGATGTTAAGTCCAATTTATGCTCGCAAGGTTGGGCCCAATTACCAACAACAACATTTCAATTGATGTAAGTCTAACTTATGTTTGTAATGTGGATACCACTTTTAATACAGGCATTTCAATCGATGTAAGCGCAATCTACATCTGCAATGCAGACTTCACTCACATTTAAGGCATTTCAATAGATGTAAGCCCAACCTAAGGCCTGCAAGGCGAACCTCACTCTCATCTAAGGCTTTTCAATGGTTGTAAGTCTCACTGATAGGGCTTACCTATACTAATAAACCCGCCTAAATCATAAAATTATTTAGTCACCTTGCCTAAAGGTCAAGACCATAAAATCCACTAACTAGGCAAACTTACAAGGTGAGTTTAACCCAAACAATCTAATAAACACCTACACATCAACTTCAGCCTACTCGGGATTCTTAGGATTATGCAACCCATAGCTAATTAAATTCTATAGATTTTACGGCTAGCAACCCTTTAATGTTGGTAGGCTAGGAACATTGATAGTCCTAGGATAACATAATCATGAGATCTTTATCTGGACTACTTCCATCTATCCCAAATATTCACACAATGTCACTAAATAAATGTCAGCTCGAGACTAATACTTATATTCAACCTTAATCGAGGGGTAATTAACTATTTGTGTCCATAGGAAGTGGACCTAGATCTAAATGTAAACTCTAATATAAATGTTAGGGGAAATTTGGTTAAATAAATTTATAATTTGCTTCATGAAGAACGAACTTCAAAAATCTTATATAATGGAGATTGATTTTCCTGAGCAAACATTGTGAATTGAATGTGCATAGATATATGTATGAACTCTATATATGCATGCATTCACATGCATGCTTATATCTGTATGAATTATGTGTTTATTCATATGTATGTATGAGTGCTTGTGTGTGTGTCAATATTCTTTAATGTTTGTTTTGTATGCTTTTTGTTTTTATTGTCAAGACACTATATGCTTGTATTTTCTGAAAATCATTGAGATGATAATATCTCATTAAGCATCATTAATGAACTAATCATGGATTATTAACATGATAATATAGTTTACTAAAAGATTTAATTAATTAAATTTAAAATTTTAGGCAAGATTATAAATCAATATGCTTTTAAACATAGAATTATATGGCCGAGTGCAAAGGATTTAAAGTATTGATATTCTCATGAGTCAAACCTAGGATGCCAACTAACAAGCCAACAATATTTACAATATATATTATTCTTGAGCTCCTTAACTTACAACATTCATTGGCTGAACCAATATATAGAGTGACTCTCCCTGTTGATAATCAAATTTATATTGAAGCAATGGTACTAAACATAATCTTTCTTAATAAGTAGAAATAATGCTAATCATTAGATCTATCACCAAGCTCGATCGGCACCGACCTTGCCGCCCTCGCCGCCTCTCTCCCTCCCATATCTCTTTGTCTTTCACTTACTCTTAGTTAATTAGACACTAGGTTTGTCCCCTCCATCCCTATTAAAGCAATGAACCCGACTAATGCCCGCTTTGGTGGTGCATATTAGGTTTCGTATCTGTTTTATTAATTACAGGATTTTACACTTAATAATCTCATCTCCACTACAGTTAATTTGATATTTTGTGACTTATTTATCAGCCAAAACTTGTTGTTAATTGGTATAAGTTTATAGAACTTATATATTCATAATATTCTCTTATCCTTTTAAAATGTAGGCATTTATCAATTGTAACCCTGAAGTTTCATTTTAAAAGTTATATTATAATTTATTACATTATTTTATGTTATGTATTTAAAATTCTTAAAATTTATTAGTATCACATCTCAATTTTTCCAAAAAAAAAAAGTATCACATCTTTTAGCAATATTGATTAATAATTCTCAATCTTGCATTCATTTAAATTACATATCATTGAGTTAGTGTTTGTTCCACTTATCCTAAGCTTATTGTCCTCTAAAATTTTCCATATTATTCTAATTTTTCACTTTTTTTTACAGAAATTTCACCTATTAACATTTTTTATTCGCATATACAAGTGTTATGTAAATAGTAGAAATAATAGTGGTAAAGTGGGTTTTAAATAATGCATTTTGAAGTTTTGAGATGTTTTAATATCATCTTTTTTGTCAAGATGCATCTGATTTCCCCATCTGTACTTTAAAATTCTCATGCAAATTAATTTATGATAACATGAGTTTATTTGAGCTTTCACTCTCCTATGGCTATTTAGGATTTAGGCTAGAGGTGTCGTGAATGATGCCTTCCTGTCAAGGAAGGCTCCATTTATTTAATTGTTAGGTGAAACGAAATGTGTTTCATTTTTCTCAAAATAGAAGAAGAGAACGTTTTATTCAGTGTTCGATTTTCAATTTAGATCGCCTCTTATATGATTTTTGCTGTAAAAATAAAGTCATGCTGTTTTTTCTTACCTATTGAAGATAATCTTCCAGCTAAGCTATTTAGTTGAGAATACTTTCAAAAGTCCAACTCTCGCCTCTTGCCCGAAGTTTCTATACAAGGATACAAACACACAAAATAGAGATATTACAAGTAGTTGTAGAGTTTGATGAAGTTAGCTTGAAAAATAGATAGATTATAATATCCTTAAATTTTGTTTGTGCAAACTTTATAGCTATTAGATCAACTTTTAGATGAGTGCTATAATGCATTCTAATAAAGAGCAATGCGGATATGAGCAGACGTTGACACGCTGGCGACATGTGTTAGACACGATAAAATTTTTAAAATTTTACAAGTAGTTGTAGAGTTTGATGAAGTTTGGAAAAAAAGATGGATTAGAATATCCTTAAATTTTGTTTGTGTAAACCTTATAGCTATTAAATCTACTTTTAGATGAGTGCAATATTATGATTTACTGACACTCCTAATAAAGAGAAATGCAATGTTGGACACGGACACATGTTCTACATGACAAAACTGTCCAACTAAAATATTAAAAAAGTAATTGGACACGTGTGTCCTTAAAAAAATTATTTAATAAATTATAAAATTTAAGAAATAATTTTTAAGCATAAAATTATTTTCCTCCAGACCCTATAAAACCACATTTTCGATTTTCTTACCTATTGTAGGGTTCTTCCTTTCTATGGTTTCATGCTGTGTCCTGCATCCGATGACTAGCATCCAGCGACCTGCATTCGGCGACTAGCATTCGTCGGCCTGCATTCGGCGACCTGCGTTCGGCGACCAACGTTTGAGTAGCACAGAAAGTTAAGGTTCTTCGGTTATTCCTTTGGTGGTTTCACGCCGCCTATTCACCTGAAATTTACATCTCTCGGTTCGCTGACCTGTCTGCAATGTTCGACGACATGCGTCCAACGTTCGGTGGCCAGCATCCGCGACCAACTTCCAGTTCTCAATCTCACTGAGCAGCAGCCATTCACTCTCACAGTTTTGCTTAAACCTCACGTCGGCACATCCAGGTATTCTTCCTTGTTCTTCGATTTTATCATTGCGTTGCTCGTGGCTTATTGTATTTCACCATTATACTGTTGGTGACATGTTGTCGATCTTATGAGATTGTGAAATGGAAGTTGGTCGCAGATGCTAGTTGAAGAACTCATTGTATTAGATTATTACAAAATTTTCCCAAACAACCAATTGAACTTGTATTATTACAGAATTTTTCTTTCATTGTTTGTGTTGCAAGCTCTATTGAATCTATTGCTAAAAAAGTTTAGATTATTGTTTAACAATAGTAAACTTTGATTATGTAATGTACAAAGGGCTGAGGTTGATCAGTTCCTCAAGTTTGTGTTCTTACTTGCAATGCACTGAGAATAATTTAGTTATTACAATCTACATAATATATGATTTATTTGCTATGACTTATAATGGTTATAAAACCATGGGTTTGTGAGTTTGAGAATTGAATTAATATGTTCTTTCACAAGTGCCTTGACCTCCATGCATGCTACATAAGTTGAGTCGACCTCACAAACCAAATTCGATGGACTTCGGATGCAATAGCACATAAATCGAAGCTGAAATATGTTGGATATGAATAAACGATCTAAATCCATCACCGACTATCTGTGTCGCCAAAATTGATCATAATACATCTGCACAACATGGTCGATCGATCGATGCGCCTTACGTATTGGAGGAGTTACCAACGATACCGCTCAAATCACCGGCTAGACATTGAAATCTATCACAGACCGTTTAGAAGACGTGAGTCGAGTTGGCGCACATTTTGAATAATTGAATTACCCATCATTTATTGAACCCAACCCGATCTAAGATCGAAATGAGCGCTATGTTACCTAAACGTCAAAAATACTTAAACTAGACATCCAATTCAACCAAAATTTCTACACTTAAAATCTAATCAAAATTAGTATGTATTTCGAGATAAATTTATCTAATTATCCCATGCCGTAAATTCTGCTCAGAAATCCTCTGAAATTGAAATCTATCAAAGAGATCATTCAAGGCCATTTGACGAGTCTACGCGAGTATCGAGCCGCAAGTTAAAATGAATTAATTAAATAAATTAGTCATCCAAACGATCTAAGATCGAAATACAAGGCCGCTATGTCCTAAACGTCAAAAATACTTAAACTAGACATCCAATTCAACCAAAATTTCTACACTTAAAATCTAATCAAAATTAGTATGTATTTGAGATAAATTTATCTAATTATCCAATTATGCCGTAATCCAATTCTCTGCCAAATTGATGGCTGCTAAAACATTGAAATCTATCAAAGACTGCTCAAGGCCAATCTAGATTGAAGAGTATCGAGTCCAAGCATTACATCAATTAATAAATTAATCCAATTCCAACCAAACGATCTAAGATTGAAATAACTACGCTACGCCCCAAACGCCAAAAAATACTTAAACTAGACATCCAATTCAACCAAAATTTCTACACTTAAAATCTAATCAAAATTAGTATGTATTTTGAGATAAATCTAATTATCCCATAATTATGCCGTAATACTGCTCACAAATTTATCATCCGCTAGAGACATTGAAATCTATCAAAGAGCTGCTCACCGATTTAGGCTCACGCGTGAGTATCGGAAGCGCAATTTTGAATTAATAGTGACTCACCCATCGTCAATTGAACCAAACAATCTTCAAAAATGATAAGGGCCGCCACGTCGCCAAACATACTTAAATTAGACATCCAATTCAACCAAAATTTCTACACTTAAAATCTAATCAAAATTAGCATGTTTTCGAGATAAATTTATCTAATTATCAATTATGCCCAGCATTTTGGAACTTGCATCCACCATTCCCATGTCTCCACCTCCCATTCAGCCAATAATAAGCCGCCACATTATCCCTCGCATATCATCCCTCCACGTGCGAGCACAAGCCCAGCCAATCCGTTTCATCCCTGCCTCTGGCTGAACGAAACCCGATCCCTCCTTCTCTGTTGGGTACAGGAAGAAGGATCTTCCCTGCTCCCAGTCGTTCACCACATTACTGTCCCTCTCTCGCATTTCCTCTGCTCGGTACAACTCCGTCCGCCTTTCTATTCATTTCCCATTAATACAAGAGTCGTAACAGCCTTATTTCCCTCTCAACATAAGCCCGTTGCTTGGCCTTATTTCTTTTCTCTGAGGTTTAGCCGGTCTATGCCGCTGCCAACCTTGTCTACAGCTGCTGCCTGATTTCTTTATTATATATACTTACGAAGTTTAAGTTCAGCACCATGAGAGCACAGTCCACCTTAATGTAAAGACAGAGTTTAGGGTCAGTTAGATAGGATGTTGCATAAGCTACTTTTTTTTGAATATTCTCCTGCAAGCTTTTTATCCTATCAACATTTTGTAGGCTAATTTGATGATGACGATGTGGTTCTTGAGTTTGCTAAAAGATGTGGAATAGTGATTATTGAGGTTGAACACATTGATGCTATTATCTTCTAAAAAAGGGTAAGGGTAAGGAGTTGATGGCCATAAGCAATCTCCCACTTAAATTTTCTTATATGCATTTTGTCAATTATAGCCACTTAGTTGATGGGATAGATTAGGATAAATGGAGGGTGAGATTGGCAAGATCCAATATTGTCATTCTGCTGATTAAATGTGTTTTAATCCAATTATGTTTAAAGTCTACTACCCAAATTAGCAACTTTAATAGTAAAGTTGTATGACCTAAAGTTGTCAATCTCTTATTCAATTCATTTTGCCCAAACCCCATTATTCGATCATCCCTTCCTTCTTTCTCTAGATTAGTAATCAAATTATGTTTAAATCCATCCAAAGAACTTACACCTTATAAGCCAATCAACCTTCTTGCAGGAAGCATGAATGCAAAATATGAGCTAGATCAACCAAAAAAATATGTACATCTTTGTAGAAAAAACTATACTCGAAAAAAAAAATATTAGCGATAATATGATTTATCTTGTAACAAAAAAATATTGTATAGTACACCCTCGAACCCATAACCTTCTCAGGAAGCATGAATGCAAAATATGAGCTCAGATAAAAAAAAATATGAACTTACACCTAATCCGAACCTTCTTGCAGAAGCATGAATGAATGCAAATATGAGCTCGCTAGATCAACAAAAAAAATATGTACATGTACGCCTCTCTGCGGGTGAGAAAAGTATACAAAATAAAAAATATTATAATATGATTTATCTGCAACACAAGAGAAATCACACATACACCTTTGTAGTGTCAGTAGGAAAAGACTAGTTTACACCACTCATACACGCTTTTGTAGCATTAGTAGGCCCATACTCCCGATGCCCTTTATCTGTGATAAGTCGGGAGGTTGAAATTTGAATTGATAGAAATTACCAAAATATAATCATAGTTAAACCTAAATTGAAGCTTAAAATGAGTATATCTTGAAATTAAATTGAATATTAAATGAGTGATTGAATTTAAGCATAAAAAATTCCAAGATCTCAAAATGAAGATGGATTTGTAAAAACTTGGACTCAAGACCTAAATGAGACTTAATAACTCTACTATTACCATAAACCAAGCTTTCTAATAGACTTTGGATTGAGTTGTATTATGATTGAAATAGTTAGATTAATCCAAATAAAATATATTGTGCAAGGAAGAGGCAGCTTTCAAATAAGAACATAACTCTAGCATGACTAAAATTTGATTGCTCGCTTATGAACATGATGATGATATTTCATCGAAACTTGAATCATTACAACCTATACCACATGGAATGAAAATGATGATATTTGAACATATATAGATAGTAGGGCATTGAATAGTTTCTTTTCGAGCAATGATATGACTTAACAACTCACTTAGTAAAAGTGAGATAGAGTACCTCACCCACGTGTAACTTCTTATTCAAACTCAATGCCTCAAAGTGCTAGAAATCTAAATTAGATCATGCATCATGAGGTGGATTTATATGCCACTATTGCATTGAAGAAGTATAAATGAACTTAAATGACATAATATTCTATATGCATCATGAGGATTCTTCATACTCATATTAAATACCTTTATATTCGTGCAAGCAATTCAAGCATTGAATAGTTTCTTTTCGAGCAATGATATGACTTAACAACTCACTTATGAGTAAGAGTGAGATAGAGTACCTCACCCACAGGTAACTTCTTATTCAAACTCAATGCCTCAAAGTGCGTGCTAGAAATCTAAATTAGATCATGCATCATGAGGTGGATTTATATGTCAGCCTATCGCATTGAGAAGTATAAAAAGAACTTCAATGACATAATATTCTATGCATCATGAGGATTCTTCATACTCATATTAAATACCTTTATATTCGTGCAAGCAATTTAAGTCAAAACATTTACATGTATTTCGTGGTGAATCCAAATTTAACTGAAAGGCCATGAAAGTTACTTTGAGAAATGTGTAAATCATTTAAACCACGTGAAAATTAGCAAGCAATCTAAAAATATATCCGCATGAGCTCATACAATATAAGTGCTTATCTTTCTGGAGTTGATTTCTGAGTCTAGGAATGAGTCGGGTTAACCCAATGATGTCAATATAATCTTCTTAACAAAAAGAAAATTTTGAGAAGCTAATTCTATCATGTGACAATAAAGTGAATATCTCTTAATTCCTTAAGGATGGTTAAGTTGATTGAGAATATCAACCGAAAGGGTTATTATTATCAAAATATCCAAGATATTTATATTTGATAATCAAATTCAAAATTTTCAAAGTAAATCTAGATATGATCATCATTATTAAATTAATAGAGACATTATCAAAATGATAAACTAAATAATTAAAAATTTATATATATGATGATGGATGTGTTGACTGAATATTTCTACCGGAGGGCTTTCCATATTCAAAATTCATTCAAATTTTAATGTCAAATTATGATATGTTAAATCCAACACTACCATTGCCGGTCCCAAGTCCGGATGTGAAAAGTGGAGGGTTTGCGTAAAATCAACAAAACTTGTCGAAATAATCATGACATGAATCCTTTAAATCATCACGCTGGTGTCCCCGGAAGCTACGGCTATGATCTGAATACAAAAAAATGTGCGAGCCGCATCATGCAGCTTTTAAATAAGCAAGGGTTCCTACATTATTACGCACAAAGAAGTTAGTCCATGAAACTGGAATTAGAATATAAGTATCGCGTAAATTAATGAAATTAATAGATATTATGGTTCATAGAAGATAAATATTTTATGTGTTCAAGAAACTAAATGGGTTGGGGAGAAGGAGATTGATAGTTTAGGTTTTAAACTTTGGTATTGTAAAAGTCGAACTAACCGGTGTGTGTGATTATAGATAAAGTTTGAAGGATAATATTATAAATATTAATGTGGAGATAGAATTATAGCTTTAAAATCCAAATTAATGATGAAATGATCATATGTTTAAATAAAAAATATTAATTAAATAAAATTAATTATTTAAATTTAAAGCTAAATCCATCCACTCATCATCGTTTGTTGGGAAAAATTAAGAAAATTTTACAAAGAGCTAATATCAAATCAAAGACATTTATTTTCACACTCAAATAATCTTAAGCCTCTGCCTCCTCATTTTGATGCAAAATGACACCATATAATTGGAGATTACCATCGGGTGATTTTATCGTAAAATGACAAGACAAATTAAGATCAATGCAGAACGCAGATGTTTCCCAATGTCTTTTGCTCTTTGAGTCGGAATTGAATGTATTTGATTGGGAAAAAAATAGATCTAGAATAATAAACTAAATGATTAAGCGTGAGAAGACTTAATACATGTTGAATGGAGATTTCAACCGGAGGAGATACTTATTATCAAAATGCGTATGCAAGTTCAAATCAGATTAATTTAAATTAATTATCAATATAAATATAAAATCAGACAAATCACTTAGTTCTAAATGGTTAAATTCAATTCAATATTCAAAATTTAAAACTAAAATTCAATTCATTCCATCCATTGTTTGTCGTTGTGACAAATTAAGAAAATTTAGCTTGAAATAATATAAAAAAGTCAAATAATCTCACACTATGGGTTCTCTGCCACATGGTTTGCCAAGACTCATATACTAATAGTCTGTGGTTTCTACCAAATAACATCATTATATTATGCCACCGTATCCTCAGATGCTCCCAATGGCTCTGTCTTGAGTTGTGAATAATATGGTGCACCTGATAGGGCAAAAAATCTCTACAAGATTTTCTTGCAACCTATACCCAGATCTCCCAGTCGTGAGTTGACTACATCCTCACTCAGATATAGCGGATGATGGAACCAGTGCTTCATCCCCAACCATCTACTTTAAGTTAAAGGATGATGAATTTTATAAATCTAAATTCTAAAAAACACATACTATGCTATATCCAATATCTAATGATTAATCGAAAGTTCTCTCGATTGAGGAGGTAATTAACTATCATATCATGAAATTTGGAACCAAATTTAAAGTTCTCGCAAAATGAGGGTGAAATCTTCTAGTAGTGTTTGATCTACTATAGTTTCTAAAATTTCACCAAAATTTATAATCCACTCTCTTCATCGAGAGGTCGGTGGTGAATTTTCGGAGCCCACAAGGTGCACTTAGTGAGTATTGCTTTGCTTAGGCTATGCAATTTTTTCATTATTTTAATTAAGTATTATATATTGAAACATGTTTTATCAATAAGTTTTAAACAATTTTACACATTAATAAAGGATAATGAACTATAATAATGATGCATCCAGAGTGGTTAAACTTTAACTAATGTAGAAGAAATTAAGCCATTATGGAATCATGACACCAAATTTGGAAGAGCTTGAAGGTTATTACATCTAAATGTAATTATTATAGTGTAACTTATAAATGATCATATTCAAGAGTGAAAGCTCATTTATTGAAGATTACTGGTCATGGAATTAAAGTCTATCCCAAAGTAAATTTCAAGTAAATAAATGAAATGCAAAAGCAAGTTGATGAAGCTGAGTTAAAGATCAAAAAGACTCTTCCTAAAGAGATACAAGTGTCAAGTACTCAAGGTTCGTGTTATTCAACTTCTTCTTCAATTCGAATTGATGACATTAATGTAGGCTCATTTAGAATGAAAGACATAAGCCTAAGAAAAGAAAAAGTATTATAGATGCTAGCTTAGAAAAGACATTTAATATGCATATAAGAGAACAATTAGATGGTGAAATAGTAAGGCTATTTTTTTCAACCGACCTTCCTTTTAAAGAAGAAATCCGCATTATAAAAATGCATTTACTTTTACATGGAATAATAATATTGTAGGTTATGTGCCACCAGGATACAATGCCATTAGATCAAAATTATTGCAAAAAGAGAGATCTAATATTGAGTAATTGCTTAAGCCTATAAAAGAAAAATGAGTAAGTTTAGTATGTGATGGTTGGACCGATCCTCAAAGAAGCCCAATTTATCAATTTTATGGCTATATCGAGAATTGTCCAATGTCTAAAGGCAATAAATTGTGAATTTAAAGATAAAATTTCATTTCTAATTTAATTAAAGAGGTAATTGTGATGATTGGCCCTTTGAATATTATTCTTGGCCCTTTGAATATTATTCAAGTTACCGATAATGTTCCAGAGGGGCTATCGGCTTTGTTGAGCAAATATATTCTCACATTTTTTGGACACCAAGGTTGTGCATACTCTTAAGCTTGTTCTAAGGAATATATGTGCTATTACAAATCAGGCAAATGAGATCACATACAATGAATGTCATTGATGTTGATGTTGAGATGCTATTTTCATTAGAAATTTTATTATGAATCATTCTATGAGGTTTTCAATCTTTAATGATTTTTCTAATTTAAAGATGCTTGTTATTGTTGATATTCATTTTGCTTTAGTAATTATGATGTTCAAGAGATTTAAGCAAATTAAAAATGCACTTCAAGCAATGGTAATTAGTGAAAAATAGTCATGTTATTGTGAGGATGATATTGGAAAAGCAAGATATGTGAAAGAAAAAAAAAATACTTGATGACTTTATGGTGGGATAAAGTCGATCATATTTTATCATTTACCGATCCTATTTATGAGATGCTTAGGAGATCGATAAATCTTGCTTGCATTTAATCTAAGAGATGTGGAAACAATGTTAAGTAAAGTGAAAGCGATATACAAACATGAAAGAAGATCATATGATAAGATTCAAACTTTTGGGTTGTTGTTCAGTATCATTGGAGGATAGGTGGAACAAGAGCAATACATTTCTACATTGTTTGGCTTATTCTTTAAATCCAAGGTAAATCTTACATTTTTTAATTTTATTATATAATTTTTTATTTTATAATTTTATTATCAACTAATTTTATATTTTATATTTTACTAGAAAGATATTCATGTAAGGAATGGCTTCAAGAGAATATTCAACATGTCTCCTCTAAAAGATTTGGAAATTTCAAATATGAGAAAAGCTTGCTTGAAGCATTATTTTTCAAATGAAGAGGAAAGAAGAATGATGAATATAGAGCTAGCTAAATTTTTTGAATATTTAGAGGAATTTGGTGATCAAGAATCTCTATGTGATAGGTGGAAGATGGATCTAAAGATGTGGTGGTTGATTCACGGAGCTTCATCACCTTTACTTCAAACTATTGTTATAAAACTTCTTGGCCAGGTTTCCTCTTCAGCTTGTTGTGAAAGAAATTGAAGCATAAATTCATTCATACAATCAATGAAAAGGAACAAAATTATACCACAACGTGTTCAAGATTTAGTTTATGTGCATGCTAATCTTCGTCTTCTATTAAGAAAGACACTAAATTACATAGAAGGCGATAAGAAGATGTGGGATGTTGCAGGTGATAGATTTGAGTCTCTTGATTGATATGGTAGTATTAGAGATTGTAAATCTTTCTCTTGACTAGCCAAAATCTCATGATGATGATATTAGAGATCAAGGATAACTGCACACTAAAGAAACTCTTCTCATTATTTCTTTCAATGAATAGTAGATAGTAGCTTAGTATGCCTTGAATTTTTAAGTACTAGACAATTAACTTTCATAGTTTCATATCATTAACTATTTATGGATTTTTCAGTTTCTCAAAATTAATGCTATAATTAGATAACTTTTCATTTTATATTTATTTTTCTTAGTATTTTATTTATTTTTATTTTTAACATGATGTTATATTCATGAGTGTTAGTATCCTGTATTTTTATTGTTAGGTGTGTCCCATGTCTGTATCCTGTCGTGTCTGTGTCCACGTCTCCGTGCTAGTGAATCATAGGTGCAATATAAATTTTAATTGATTAGTTATATATTACATTTGCCTCAAATCCAATCTAATTATTATTAAAGCTTTTGCTGAAGTGATTGTATGATTCCAGGTTTAGCACAAGTTAAAATTAAATGTCTTTATGTGACATTTTCTGCGTTTTGTTCCAGAAATTTTCAGTCTTTTAGATTTGAATAGATCAATGGGCTACATCTAAGAATGAAAAAGATAACCTTAAAAGTCCTCACTGGAATCTTAATTTGCCATGTTCAAGATTACAATAAATAATTGCAGTCACTCAATTCTTAAGCCCATGATCCTACTCTAATATAATTGCTTCCTGCAATAAGAAATTAGTATCTTAGGAGTCATTTAGGATCATTTTTATTTCTCAATTTTCATTTATTTTATTTTATTAATGTTTGATGTTTTTGTTTTAAAATATATTGTTTTATTTTTATAAGATGAAGCGGTAGGGTGGTGGCATTAGTTGACGGTAATGGGTGTGGTTGGTTTTAGTTGATTGATTTTGTCTAAGAGCTCGTTTGGGATTAATTTTATTTTAAATTAATTGTTTTCTGTACTTTTTTTTAATGTTGGTATATGGAAATTTCCAGTTTTACAATCTTTTTATTTTTATTTTCCCCTGAATTATGTATTGTGGTGCGTATGTTTCCTTCATAAAAATGCTTGATGTTGCTTGACATATATAATTGTTGTATATAAGAGGAAAACGTTTTTTTATAAGGGATAAAACAATGAGTTTTAGAAGACAAGTAATTATTAAAATTCAATGAATATTGATTTTTCTTTATCACTTTGGGTGGTTTCTTTCAAGAGAGTAATTGGTTGTCAATTTATATGCGTGTTAGATATGATTTCTTGGATAGCTTAAATTTAACATTTGTTTGCATGATTTATAATTGAATTTCAGACTGCATAAAACCACTACATTTATATGTACAGTGGCCTTAAACGAAGCCTAAGATGGGAAGGAACCACATCGATTCTGCTGCAGTGCAGTATGAGAAGCTGCATACTATTAAATTGCCAAATGTAATTTCCTGTAGGAAGCGTTGAATGGGTAAATAGTCAAATTTAATTTTGCAGAAAATTAAGAGCCATTGACGAAGTTGGAGATGAGATTGGCAATTAATGGAAGTTTTGATGTCACTTTGCGTCCTTATCCTTTCATGAGTTTATCCTTAATCTTCTAAAGTTTCAATCACAGGCTTTTATTGTTTGCTTTGAAACTTATTTTACAGTTTTTCTCATTGTCCCATGTTTTAAATTTTCACTGATTTTGTCCTCATTTGGAATGACTGCGTCGTCATGACTAATTAAAGAAGTTATTTAACCTTAGGATTGTATTGTTTGCTCTGAAACAAATTTTACTGTATCTGATTGTCACATGTTTTAAATTTCTATTGATTATGTTTTCATTTGGAGTCATTCTTATGTCTTTATGACTAAATAAAATTATGTAGTTCAAGCAAACTTGATCATGGATTGGTTATTATGATGGTTTATGATGGTCGTGATGGATTCTGTATATCCATTAAATAAATTAAATATTATTTTGTTTAGCTCATTCATTTGAAATTTTCTTTCTACATGACTGGTAGCACATACTAATGGTCTAATGCACCAGAAATCCATTATAGTTTATTTATATCTAGAAGATCTTTGGCTTGTTGAAGCAATTTTTTTCTTTTTAATGGAGTTTTTAACCATAGACATAATCCTACCAATATCTATTAGGAATCTTGATCTCAATTAAGGGTGTTATGATGATAGAATGTGGAGGTAAAGATAAAATCATATGTATGGGTGGTGTTGTTAAATCTATTAGTTGTGATTTTATAAGTGGAAAATGGTAGAAAACTTTTATTAAGAGGGAACATTCAATGGGAAGATGGCCATTGCAAGACAAACAATTTATTAGGATTAAGAGGCAACATTGTAGTAACGTTAAGGTTATGTTTTTAATAGATGACATGTTTATCGCTAATGGATTGAGGCACTCTATAACCTAAGTCAACTCCCATCTTTAATTTAGGAAGGGTGTCACATTAAGATAGCTCTCTCTATTAGGATTACTTAAGAAATTAATCTTTGTGGAAGGGATTGTTAAGATTTTGGTGCTCAAAATTTTCTTAATTTTCTCATATAAGTTTAATTTTAAAGTCATTTTAAATTAAATGAGAATTTTAGAAAAGATTTGGATCAAATATAATTTTGATTTTGAAGTTTGTTAGCTATATGTCTATGTTGAAGTGGAGTCATAAGGAGCTAGAAGGTTTTGGAAGATTCTAGAGTTATGCAGAAGATTCTACAAGACACTAAAAGCTTTTAAATGCTATAAGAATATTCCTGAAGCCTTCAAAATTCTCTAGATACTTTAACAATAATTGATAAAAATTCAAGAATCCTTAGAAATATTATATAAGTTGAAGAATAATAGAGGAGTCTCTAGAATTCTTAAGAATAACATGAATATGTAAGAATAGTTTAGAATGTTCTAGAACTCTCAACACATGAGAACAAGTTATTTTACTATAGAATGTTCTTTAGTGGAGGATAGCTGTCCATAAATAGGATCCATTTCCATCATTTATATTCAACCTCTAAAAACCCAAGAGTGAGTCGAAGAGTTGTAATCTTATGAAGCTCCTTTATATTAGCAAAGTTTTTTTTTTCCTCATACTTGTCTTTTGCATTATGCTTTCTTGCATTCTATCCTACATTGTGTGAGAATACTAAGGTCTCACGACTAACTCTAGGAAAATATAGCTCGTGATGGCCGGCATCAAAGCAAGTTTGATCCTTGAGGGACAAGATGGCTATGATGCACGAGAAGTTGATGTGAAAACTTTGTAGGATTCGACAAGCTCATGAGGCAGAGATGTGTAAAGTTGTTTGCATGGCTTAAGAAGACATGAGGGGGTGTGGCCTTATGTAAGCATACAATAGTGATGACATTCACTACTAACACTAATAGCTATAGAAAATCCTCCAATGCTTGGGAAGATAACCACTGCTCATGAAGGTTAGAGCAATCCATAGGTGATGTGGGTCAAAGTACGGAGAAGGATCCCCAGGACATCACCTTAGTAAGAGGTAAGGAAAGGAGTTTAACAACTAATGATAATAGCTTAAACAAGCCCTCCTCTAGTTTCTTCTTCTATAGAGGTCTACAAGTCGTCAAGGATGGAGAAGACATTACAAGGGATGAGTTGCAATTCATGCAAGACATCTAGAGGGATTGGGATGGTCAACTTGCTCTTTCTAGCAAGGTTGATGAGGAGCAAGAGATTTATGATGACAACTTGAGAGGAATTGTTAAAGTGTACCACCAAGCAAGGTGAGTGTGGTAATAGAGGTCTCAACCCGACAATAACAATTAAAAACTGTTAGTTTATTAGAAATCAAGGTTCAAAGTAAGCAGCTAAAATCTAGTATTATTGATATCCAACATTATATTAGAGGAAGTAGCGATGATGGCAATGCGAGATTAGATGGAGAAAAATGTCACTTTCAAACATTAAGCCAAAAGGTAGCCCTAATTCCTTAGACATGATATGACAAATGTTGTTAAGAGATTCTATTAGGACTATTAGGAAGTGGAGTCATAGGGTGTTAGAAGGCTTTGGAAGATTCAATATTAGTTTAGATTCATCTAGAAGATTTTGGAAGACACTATAAATCTTCAAATGTTATTAGAATATTCTAGAAGTATTTGAAATATTATAGAACATTTTGGATGCTTCAGGAATAATCGAGAAGCTTTTGAAATCTTCCAGTATAGTTAAAAACTTTTGCAATAATATGAGATATGTAGAGTGTTTTAAAATTGTCAACACATAAGAATAAATTATTGTACAAGAATATTCTTTGGTGGAGGATGGAGGCCTATAGGTAGGACACTAGGACTCATTCTCTTTATTTCTATTCAATCCTTGAAAATCTAATAGCAAGTCTAAGATTTTGTAAAACTCTTTTGTATTAATGAAGTTTTTTTTTCTTTCACTTTCCTTCTTTATTTTCTATTTTTTTATGTTATTTTTGAAAATATGTTTGTTTAGAGTGTTTTTATGTGGTTTTATTTTTTATTTTCAAAAAAAAAAATGTTATTTTTAAAAATAACAAGTGCAATCAAATAAGTTTATTTTTTAGTAAATAAGTTTTTTAGAGGCTCATTTATAAAGTTTGCAAAGGCTCATAAAGTTTATAAAGGTCCACAACAAAAATTTAAGAAGATCAATTTACTTAAACATAGATTAATGTTTTTATAATTTAATTCAAATGAATGATTTTTTTTTATTCTAGGTAAATGTTTAATGCTTGAAAATGGCTTTTTGAGATATTACACATAGTTGTGTATGTATATATAGTAAAATATTGCATCATTAATAGCTAAAGTTATAGTGAATGGCTTAGCACTTCTTTTAGCTATTTACATATTTTGTCCACTATTAATCAAACCATCCATAAATCCATGGATACAATAATTATAGATATCTAAAATGATTTAAATCTTAAGGGGTTTCCAAAAAAAATAGAAGTTTTAAGCATAATAACTATGTTTTATATAGATTTACCTCACAAGAAGAAAATATAATGACACTAATCATTACTAGACATGCATGAAAGAGAAGTGTATTGATCAAATTATAATAATAAGTTAGAAAATCAAATAAAGAGAGAGAGAAAATTTGCTATGAACATTACTAATATGCAACTAAGATAAAGAATATGGGAATAAGTATTCATGTTGATCCAAAAGCCACTTGATCTTTCAAAACTAAACTACACAACCTACAAATAAAAATCAACCAAGCCAAAGAAATAGCATCCTAAAAGAAATGGATTAAATAACAAATAAAAAAAATAGTGTAATAAGAGATAAAAACTAAAACTCAAAATACGAAGGAAAACAATGAGCAATATTCAAAGCCTCTTAATTATAGTATTTTATGAATAAGTAAATAATTATGTTTAGACACAACTCAAATACCTTTAAACAAATAAGCCTTATTATAAGTACAATTGAAGAGGACATAAGCTTATCCAATAGATATTTTAACCTTATTTTTAAAAATAGCAATTATTGATATTTTATCACCCTATATAAAACATAGAGTGTTTATACTTATTTTTTTTTTGTCTAAAATATCTTTTGATAGAAAAAAATATACTTCACAAACGCCTTAATTGACTAATGCTTGATTAAAAAATTGCACTGACCCTCATAAAATCTTTTTTTCTGCCTCTTAAGAAGAAAAAATAATTATTTTAGGCATTATCACAATTAACTTAATTATCAATTCAAACTTTGTAAATTTGTAAAAACAATAAAAGTTTCTACTTAATGTCAAAGAAATTATATAAATATTAATGATTTTCTTAAACATTATGCTTTCTTTATTTTTTTTCTCTTCTTTAAAAAAAAATACTGGCAGCAGAGTCAGAATCAGTCTTAACTTTCAGGAGGGATAAATTTATATTTTAGAATAAAAATAAAAAAAAAATTATCTCATATAAAAAAATTATAAAATTGTGTAGAAAGAATTGTCCTCCCCCGCCCTCTCAACTGTACCTGGCCCATTCCTGACTGGCAGCATTGCAAAATAATAAGAATAATATTACATAATTTTCTAAAGTATCTGTGACAGTGAAAAAAGAATATTATAATAGCTCAATTGGTTTTTTATCATTTACAATTTTGTTTGGTAGAAAAAACTGACTATTGAAGAGGTAAATTATAATTAATTTGTTTCTTGATGTGTGTTGATTTTAATTAAATCAAATTTCGAATAGCTCGGGCTCTGCGAAGCCACCTATGTACAGTTCATTATTGACATTATCCTGCACGTCTGCTATGCTTGTTTTATCTTTAATATTTCCCCAATTTTTGTTTTCTTTTTAATATCTAATGGCCGTAATATGACAAGAATGACATAATACAAATTAAATAAAAGATCATATAGCCACAACTTATTTTTTTTGCAATGGGTATCCACTCAACACACCACCCATCTTGTGGGTTATCATGACTAATCCCATGAATACCACATTCATCAACCAGCGTGTGGTCCCACTTACTTTCCCCACCTTATGTATAGGCACCTCCGCCCTGGAGAGGATTCAACTCGGGAGAGTGCCACCTCGCCCATCAACAGCTAAGGGGGGAAGCCTTAAATGAAATGATCAGAGAATAACTAAAAGGGATCCAATGCCCGTCAAAAAGTTACTATAGATGACAAAACATGCAAAATGTCTAAGTTTTATTTATTTATTTAATAGATGTTAAATAAAATTCTATTTTTATCAGCACGTATATTTTGGATGTTATTGTAATAGTCTAAGTTGGCATAATTATTAAGTGATGGACTTTATATTGACATGAGGTATTTTTTATATTGACAATTGAGGAAAAGAAAAATTATAAAGCCTTGTCTCAATTTTCATTTTTTTTAATATGATATAAAAAATATAGTTATTTTTAAACTATTTGGAGAGGACATCATAAGAATAAGTTGTAAGAGCTATTATAAGTAAGTCGATGATCAGTATAGTTATAATGATTGTTACTGATGGTGATAATGATACAAGGTGGATGACAATTATGGATGAATGAGCAAGCAAGCATTGTGATGCACTTGGAGGAAATGACATAGCAAATCAAGGGAGCTACAATAACCAGAGCAACAAATATTTATGAATGATGTTGATGGTGACTAGAAAGGAAAGCTTCAATCGAGTGTCAATAGTATGAATAAATATGCCATGTAACCTAATCATTGATGAAAAGTTTATTGAAGATAGTCAAGTTAATAAACAACATCAAAAGATTTGAAGTCCTCTGTCTAAACTTTCAAGATGATTTGGGATATCTTTAAATTGTGATTTTCTATCGAATGAAAGTTTTTGAGAATTTATTTATAATTTTCTTAATAGAAATTCACATCCTTATATAATTTTTTTTTTTTTTGCATTTATCAATAACACATATTATAGGTTGCATTGTTCTATGATTAAATCATTATTAATGAAATTTTTCTACATTTGATCAAATTGACTTGCTGTGGTGTTTTAATTTGGAGTCGATGGGACACCATGCATATCTTATGGGGTACTTATTGAAGTGATCGAGTAAGACATTAAAGTATGATATACTATCTTGAAAGATGGAAATATCACCCTACAATGGACCTAATTACCTAATAAGGACTCCTACGGCATGATGGGTCTTTGTATATACATGAGATCTTTCCTTTGCTTTACATGGAAAAGTAAAACATGATTAATTTTATGCTGAGTTCTTTAGTTTCCTATTGAGGCAAGCCTCCATAGTTATTACATCGTAGGAAATAAGATTTCTTAAGAAAACTCTTGATTAAAGTAGTCAATTAATTATCTCCAAAGATTTCAAGGTTAAGACTATTAATAAATTGGATTTTTTGAAAAATCAAATGGGATCGTTCAATTAGAAGACTTATTTTGGAATCCAAAGAAAGTTAAGTAGAAAGTACTTATGATACTAGGAAGCCTAGTGAGCATTCCAACATATCCTATGGTGATACTTTATATATTTGAATGAGAGAGTTTGTTTTAATTTGAGTTGAAATTTTATTAGAATACTACGGCTTATAGTCCATCAACACAAGATTATGAAAATGCTTAAGAAGTGATGACTTATGCTCATAGCCCAAAGAAAATAAGCCACCTCGGATCCTAAATCTAGGAAGCTTTAGCACAAGCTAAAAGTATGACCTAAATCTATGCGGAAAGGGGATATAATGATTTATCTCCACAAGAGAGAATAAACTCATGCGACTCTTCTGAATTTACAACCGCCTAGAGTGGCCACCAACTAACACTTCTTACGATTCAAACCCATATAGTCCGGTCTTACGTTTATGCAAGATATCTAGGTTGTTATTTAATCTGGAAAGGAGATTAGAGTCCTAAACTCACTCCCAAGAGGATCATGCATATGGGTATATGACTTAGTCTAAAAATGCATAATTTTATAAATTTTATATAATTTTGACATGATATTTTGGAAAAAGGCTTTAAGATACTTTATGCCTAAATGCATGTTGAAATTTGATTATTGGCCAAATCAAAAGATAAAAGAGGGTGAATGTCCATCATAAGGGGTTGCTCTCATAGGTCAAACAGTCCCTAAAGTGACAGAATGGAGGCTCTCATTTTGCAAGAGTGATATAATAAGATATGCATGATGTTAGACATATAATA
Organism: Cymbidium sinense; assembly: GCA_021442155.1. NCBI lineage: Eukaryota > Viridiplantae > Streptophyta > Magnoliopsida > Asparagales > Orchidaceae > Cymbidium > Cymbidium sinense. The sequence goes on along the minus strand of CM038217.1, from coordinate 12,713,132 downwards.
TTTAGCTAAGGGGTTGCAAAATCTTTTAATTATCTTAATTTTATCCTAAGCTTTAAAATAAAGTTGAAAGTTGTTTTAAAATTTAGTTATGAGTTATTAATTGGATAGAGAAAATTTTTTTTTTCCTAGGAGCATACCGCATCCAGGCCACACATTCAATTATCAAGTTTAAGAAATGATGAAGAAGATGCAATTATATTGCACAATCTAAACATAACATCAATCAAACATGAATAGATTTCATAAAAGAATAAAAGGTCAGTGTGGCTGGGTACTGCCCTACACCTCGAAAAATAGAAAAATTGAGTATCCGAGCTCTACCCTTAAATAATCTGAATTGCAAAATAATATTATAATTTAGAATTGAATACATGTTATGGAGGTCTTAATTTTTTATTTCTTCTTCTTCTTTTGTTCTCTCTTTTGATTTCATTTGCTCCAAGGCATCACAGGGCACCTCAGGACTAAACCTTTTAACCACTACACATCCTAATCTCTATAGCACTAATCCTAATTTCTATTGCAAAATTATATTTTATGGAAAATAAATTTAACTACACCTGCAAAACACAGGTTAGTTAAACATACATATAAACTCAAATAATTATATTTAATAATTTAGACTTAGCACCCTACACATGGGTAACTAAGCCCACATATTATAATATGGATTATGCTTAGGGGCATAAGCAACCTACAAGCAAAACATTTATATTTATTTTCAGCGGTCCCTTAAGCACAGCTGCATTCAAAAAATAATATTAGACTATCAATGACCTAACATCCAGTCTACGATTCACATTCCTAATATCAAGTCTAAAATATTACATCACAAAACAAAAAATAACATCATAGATGCACCGTCCCAATATAAAGCTAGAAGTAGTGACTTAGCATTCTAATGTGTATGTTTAGGCTTAAAGTGGCATGTCTTAGTTAGGTTTTTTTTTTTAATTATGATTTTCTAAGTTTGAAAAATTATTTAGTTTAACATGATGGGAGGTTTCATTTAAGTTGTTTAAGAGGATTACAAATTTTTATTTGTATTTTATTTTATTTCATTTGATATACACTTATCACCTAAGTGTTGTAAAGAGGAGAAGGAGGCTTACCTCCTTCATCCCTATCCTAAGTTGTTTTCTAAAAGCACATTTTATGATTTAGTTTCTTTTAGTGAATGATTTATTATATATTTTATTAATGCTAAATTTGAGTTAATCTTAAAGGATCATATTCAACATGAAAGTCATCTTAAGTATAATGTGGTTGAATTACCATCACATGGAACATGTTATACTATTCCTTTTCATCACCCATCACATGCATAGGATTAACACTTAGAATACCTAAACATACAATATATTTTGGCATACTTAAATGATTATGAATGCATACATTTAGCAGAAAAGGGGATTTTCATTCTTTAATCAAATAAACACACACACATATATAAAAAGATGTAAGCAAGTATGTGATATTGTTTAAATTAAGGAAGTGAGATAATCAAATGACCTCTTTGGGGCTACTTAAAGTCTCATATTCCGGGATGTCCAGACTATGCACTTGATATCTTAAATATATATGAATGTATATACAACTATGAGAATGAAAATCATGCAAAAGATTGTATTTTGATTGAATTATTTATACATGTAAAGTAAAGCTCTATCCAAATTTTAATATAAATATACATATAAATGAAATTAAATAAGTATGTACCTTTGTTAACTAGGGATGTGAGATAACCAAATGACCACCTTGGGGTTACTTAAAGCCTCCTATTCTAAGGATATCCAGACTATATACTTATCAACATTCAAACATATGTAAATCCGTACATGAATGTAGGAAAGAGAGGAAAACATTGACATGCTTAGGCTATAAGCACATACAAATCCTATACATATATTCATAACTAATATCACTCCAAATTTTCATTATCAATTTATAATTTTGATAATAATTTTAAAATTTATTAGTGATAATAGCCACATGTATAATAAGATTAAGTTATCACATGCAATTTTGCATAAGTAAATTTTATTTTATTTTGAAAATATGAATGCATGATATTATATAACATACACCATTTATGATGATTGAAAAGAAATAATCAAACATCTCCACATAATTCATTCAACTACACTAATTTCTAAGGATAATCACATTAAATAAAATCACTTAATGCAATTTTGCATAAGTTTATTTCATTTTATTTTGAAAATATGAATGTATGATATCACATGACATATAACATTTATGGTTATTGAAAAGAAATAGTCAAACATCTCCACATAATTCATTCAACTATACTAATTTCTAAAGACAATCACATTAAATAAAATCACTTAAGGAAAACCAAAGCTTCTTACTAAATTTAATTTTAGATTTTGATTAAAATTAAAGAGGAGGAAACATGACTATTTTTTTTATCTGATCCCATGTTGATGATTTAATATGTTTAAAGAAAAATAATTAGATGAACTTTATGAATTAATTTAGTTAGAATCATTAAGCAATTCATTTAATTACCATATTCTATGCTTCTTTAATTTAATTAATTACTTATCCATAAGCCTCAAATGATATGTAAATGAGAAATTAAAATGACAATGCCCCTAAAAGACCTAATGTAGTAGGCTCATGCTTAAGTATTAATTAGATTAAGGAATATAATTAAGTACTTTTATTATTTTCCCACACCCATGAGTTAATCATAATTTCTTTAAGGGTCTTTATATTATTGAACACATAAAATCCTTGAATTGAATGTTAATTATTTGAAGTGATTATCAATTTAATTTAATTTGATTTCATTTTTAATTATTTAATTAATCTCTTAATTAAACCACACGTTAATTAACTCTATTTTATGAAATGGATTTGGAAAAGTAATTAAGAAAGATATCCTAATCACTCTCCCTTATCATTTCACTATTAATCAGTGATTAATGACATTTAATCAATTAATTTTTACTGTTTAGGATTCTAAATATTCATTAAATCACTTAAGAGAGTAATTAGGTTTGAATTTCAAAATTTCCTAATTACATAGCCAATAAATCTCAAGAAAATCATGAGAGGTGAGGTCATCCCATTAAATCATATGCCAAGTTTGATTAATTGCTTAAGTAATTAATTAAGAGATAATTAAAATATTCAAACCAATTAAGTTATGTTCACTGTTCAAAACTTAATGAAATTTATTTTATTAAATACTCCTCTGTTTAACCTTTTCAAAATGGGTTTATTTGTATTTTTTTAATTTTTTATAATTAGTTATGATTTTAGGAAGTTTCAGAGCATTTAATCACATTTTTAATCTCTAATTCCATCGGCGCAATGCGGGAGGCTGATGTGGCAGCGCTTTCCATGTGGCATCACGAGATTGGCCACTTAAACGATCTGATGCAGCAAATGAGATAGCGACGACGGACGCACTTTGGTCTCTGCCATCCAATCTCGGATCAGACAATGGGGATTAATCTCGCGGATCTAATAGGATAAAATTGAATAATCTAATTGGATTAATCACGACCGTCCATTCTAATCATAAAGCACAACGATGATGATCTTCGAACAAAGGAAGACATACACCATCCTCCTCCTCCACTCGATTTGAGCTTGTGAGATCTGAGGTGTTGATCCAAAAGCTTTAAGAAGGGAATCTAGAAGGATCTCTGATGGGATTCGTGAAATCACAAAACTTTCACAAATGACCAACACATGAGAGTTTCGGTTTGTGAGTTTACCTCAGAGCTCGAGATTTGTCCGAGGTAGCTTTGTCTTGAAGAGATGAAACACTGAGAAGCTTGCATGCCTCCCATGGCTCATGGACCAATGCCGAGAATCCTCGCCAGAGTTGGTCTAGGGATGGTCTCTGGTGCTCAAATCGATCGAGAATCGATTCATTCTTGATCGTCGGAGCTAGGAGAAGGTGTGGGTGAAGTTAATTAGGAAATGATGGAGGTTAAGTGAGGTAGGATGGAAATAGGCTTTGGTTTGGCTTAGGTTCGACGTTGTCGGTGATGGGGAGGCAAAGGGAACTCAAGGAAGTGCTCGGGAAGCTCGTCTCGACTCACTCTTGCTCTAAGAATGCTTAGTTGTGTGTTGGAATGAGATGGGGAGGAGTATACTCTCCTCTCCCTCAAATCTGATGGCTTGGATGATTTCTGCCATTGGCAGCGTCTAGCGAGGGATGTCGAGAGATGTCTTGAGGTGGCTGGAGTGGTTGAGTGAGGAAGGTGGGTTGACAGTGGTGGGTCCTCCTTCTTGCTGCCAATGGGATTGGGTTAGGTTACCTCCCTTGACCATGGCCCAATCGCTTTGGGTCAAGCTAGCTAGTGGTCCAAGTGTCCAATTTGAGCTAAGAGAGGTTGTCAAATGCAAAAAGGTGGGTAAGACCACCCAAAAGTGTTTGTCCCATTTGGAGTGCTTCACCCAATGGTATTAATTGTGGTTTGATTGGGTTGGGATGGATTTGGGCTGACTCATGGTGATCTAATGATGGGCCATGCTAGGTTTGAATGGGTTTGGAGTTGGTTTTGTTAGATTTGACTCAATTTGACTTGGCTCAATTTGACACATATAGGTTATATTGGGCTAGGTTGGGTTAAGTTGACCAATTGGTCAAATTGGGCTAAGCCATGGGTTGAGACAAGTTCAAATGGCTCTTTGGGATGTTTAAGAGCAATTGATTTGATTTAATTTGAATTAGATTTGGATTTGACTCATATGAGTTCATATGGGTCAAATAGGCTAAGTTGACCAATTTGGTCAAATTGACCAAATTGGCTTTGGTCAGGAGTTAGTTTAGGTTCAATTGATCATTTGAAGATGACTGTAAGTGTTGATTTTAATTAATTTAGATTTAGAAATGATTTAGACTAAGTTGAACCGTTAGGTTAATTGGGTTGACTTGGTCAAGTTGGGTTCAACCAAGGATTTGATTATGTTCAATAATCAATTTGAGATGGATTTGAGTCATTAGTTTCAATCAATTTGATGTAGATTTGATCAAATTTGGCCTTTTAGGTCAAATTAGGTAAACTTGGGTCAAAGAGCCATTTGGACTTGGTTTGTCTCGATTGATGGTCAAGTCATGTTCAAGGATTAATTTAGAGTTGGTCGAAATCATTGGTTTCAATTTATTGAGTTTGGAATAAAGTTTGGTTCAATTTGGTTCATGTTGGCTAGTTTAGTCAACTTGGGTCAAATGATCAAATTAACTTTGTTTGACCAAATTGATTATAATTGGACAATCAAAGATAATCAATAATCATCATATGAGGTTTTGAATAGGTTGGGTCAATCCAATTTAGGTTGGATTGGAGTTTTGTTCAAATGGGTCATTTATGTCACTTTGGGTCAAGTGAATCTAAGGGTCAATTGAGTTAGTTTTGGAATGAATTAGGTTGAATTGAGCTTGATGGTTGATTTATGAATGATTAGTGGCTTTGATTGTAATTAATTTGGGTTTAATCAGATTTTGGTTCATTTGGACAATTTGGGTTCAAATGGGCTAACTTGAGTTGATTGACTTTGTTTGGTTTGATTAGCTTGATTATAGATTTGGAAGGGTTTGAAATGATGATTTGAAGGGTTGGAGTGCTTTTGTGCAAATCAATTGGATCAAGATTGATTGAAGGAATTTTGGTTAAATCCATAGGATTAGATTATGATGAGTGATTGGTTTTAGGTTTAAATCATTTTGGCTTGGAGCTTGGATATGAAATGAAATTCAACTGGATTTTAATTGGATTGATTTGAGATTTGAATTTAGCAAAGGGGATATGCATAGGTTTGGTTTAGGCCATAGGGTAGGTAGGTTTCCTTAATCCTAAGGTATAGCCTAAACCTAAGGCTTACCCTCATAATGTTTGTAGGCTTAGGTTTAGTGTTCAGCTATCTATTAGAAGTGTACTATGACTATGGAGGTTCTAGTATCTAGAAGACTCCTAAGTCTAAGATAGGATGAGTCAATCCTCACTCCAAAAGTTTGCATTTCACTTTTAAAAGTGAGTGATGATAATATTTTTGATGTGATATTGAAGATTAGGGTGTTATATATATATATATATATATATATATATATATATATATATATATATATATATATATATATATATATGTAAATATAAAAGTTTAAGTGTTAGATATATAAATACATAAAAATTATATGGTATGTATGTAAATGCCCCAAAATAGCTAAATAAAATATTTGTAGTGCTTTTAAAACTATTGTGATACCATTATAGTATTTTGTTATAATGCCATTTGGCAACAATTTTGTAACCAGCGAAGAAGATCTTTAACGACACTATATATATATATATATATATATATATATATATATATATATGCAGCGGTATCAATTATTACTAAAATTAACAAATAGTGGTTTAAACCATTACCGAAGGTGCAAATCTAGAATATTAATAGATGTTTAAGTTGCTGCAATTATTCAAATTTTGTAGTGATTAAAACCACTATAAGACAATATATTTATGATTGCAAATCTTGTGTGTATATAATAGCTCAACAATTTGTATTACCTATTATGGATAGCCTATAAAAGCATATGGAATTCACATTATTTACTTGGTTGTTGCTTTCTCAGAAGGTCTAAATTCATTTGAAATGATTATCATATTACAATCTCAAGATATTATGAAACACGACGATAAAAAATGTTGAAAAAAATCACAATTACTAATACAGAAATAGTTGAGTTATAAGAACATTATATCGATACTTAAAAAAATTGGCAAGGATTATAAATTTGAAATAAAATCGAATTAAAAACAAAGTTGAAGAAGTCACTGTCAATGAGGTTTTGAAAATAATTTGAGATGTTGAAAGAAGGAAGATCTCTCGAAAGGGGTTAAAACTAGAAAAAATTATAGTTTAAAGAATTAAAAGGATGTATAAATCCGAATTTACTAAATCTTACTTGCAACCATCAAATTGGTAACTTCAAAAGAAATACCAAAAAATTATAAAAAAAAAGGTAAAACCCCTAAATCAAATGGGATTGTTCAATTAGAAGACTTATTTTGGAATCCAATTAAAGTTAAGTAGAAAGTACTTATGATACTAGAAAGCCTAGTGAGCATTCCAATATATCCTATGGTGAGATTTTATATGTTTGAATGAGAGAGTTTGTTTTAATTTGAGTTGAAATTTTATTAGAATGCTAGGGTTTATAGTCCATCAACACAAGATTATGAAAATGCTAAGTGAGGGTCATGCCCAAAGAAAAAATAAGCTACCTCGGATCTAAATTAGGAAGCTTTAGCACAAGCTATGACCTAAATCTATGCGAAAGGGGATATAATGGTTTATCTCCACAAGAGAGAATAAACTCATGCGACTCTTGGACTTACAACCTAGAGTGGCCTAATATTTCTTACGATTCAAACCCATGTAGTCCAATCTTATGTTTAAGCAAGATAGCTAGGTTGTTATTTAATCTGGAAAGGAGACTAGAGTCTTAAACTCACTCCCTAAGAGGCTAGATCATGATTGGCATGGGTATATGACTTAGTCTAAAAATGCATAATTTTATAAATTTTATATAAATTTGACATAATATTATGGAAAAATGCTTTAGGATACTTTATGCCTAAATGCATGACAAAATTTGATTTTTGGCCAAATCAAAAGATAAAATAGGGTGAATGTCCATCATAAGGGGTTGCTCTCATAGGTCAAGCGGTCCCTAAAGTGCCAAAATGGAGGCTCTCATTTTGCAAGAGTGATATAATAGGATATGCATGATGTTAAACATATAATATTTAGCTAAGGGGCTGCAAAATCTTTTAATTATCTTAATTTTATCCTAAGCTTTAAAATAAAGTTGAAAGTTGTTTTAAAATTTAGTTATGAATTATTAATTGGATAGAAAAAAAATATTTTTTTCCTGGGAGCATACCGCATCCAGGCCACACATTCAATTATCAAGTTTAAGAAACGATGAAGAAGATGCAATTATATTGCACAATCTAAACATAACATCAATCTAACATTAATAGATTTCATAAAAGAATAAAAGGTCAGTGCGGCTGGGTACCGCGCTACACCTCAAAAAATAAAAAAATTAGATATCCGAGCTCTAACCTTAAACAATCTGAATCACAAAATAATATTATAATTTAGAATTGAAAACATGTTATGGAGGTCTTTATTTTTATTTCTTCTTCTTCTTTTGTTATCTCTTTTGATTTGATTTGCTTGATTTATCCAAGGCACATCCTGGCATAACTAAGCCTAACCACATCCTAATCCCTATAGCACTAATCCTAATTCCTATTGCAAAATTATATTTTATGGAAAATAAATTTAACTACATCTACAAAACATAGGATAGTTAAACATACATATAAACTCAAATAGTTATATTTCATAATTTAGACTTAGCACCCTACAGATGGGTAACCAAGCCCACCTATTATAATGTGGATTATGCTTAGGGGCATAAGCAACCTACAAGCAAAACATTTATATTTATTTTCAGCGGTCCCTTAAGCACAGTCACATTCAAAAAATAATACTAGACTATCAACGAACTAACATCCAATCTGCGATTCACATTCCTAATATCAAGTCTAAAATATTACATCACAAAACAAAACATAACATCATACATGCACCATCTCAATATAAAGCTAGAAGTAGTGACTTAACATTCTAATGTGTATGTTCAGGCTTAAAGTGACATGTCTTAGTTAGGTTTTTTTTTTTAATTATGATTTTCTAAGTTTGAAAAATTATTTAGCATGATGGGAGGTTTCATTTTAAGTTGTTTAAGAGGATTACAAATTTTAATTTGTATTTTATTTTATTTCATTTGATATACACTTAGCACCTAGGTGTTGTAAAGAGAAGAAGGGGGCTTATCTCTTTCATCCCTATCCTAAGTTGTTTTCAAAAAGCACATTTTATGATTTAGTTTCTTTTAGTGAATGATTTATTATATATATTTTATTAATCCTAAATTTGAGTTAATCTTAAAGGAACCTATTCAACATGAAAGTCATCTTAAGTATAATGTGGTTGAATTACCATCACATGGAACATGTTATACTATTCTTTTCATCACCCATAACATGCATATGATTTAACACTTAGAATACCTAAACATACAATATATTTTGGCATACTTAAATGATTATGAATGCATACATGGAAGAAATGGGGATTTTCATTCTTTAATCAAATACACACACACACATATAAAAAGATGTAAGCAAGTATGTGATATTGTTTAAACTAGGAAAGTGAGATAATCAAATGACCTCTTTGGGGCTACTTAAAGTCTCATATTCCCGGGATGTCCAGACTATGCACTTGATATCTAAATATATATATATATATATATATATATATATATATATATATATATATATATATATATATATATATATATGTATATACAATTATGAGAATGAAAAGCATGCAAAAGATTGTATTTTTGATTGAATTATTTATACATGTAAAGTAAAGCTCTATCCAAATTTTAATATAAATATACATATGAATGAAATTAAATAAGTATGTGCCTTTGTTAACCAGGGAAGTGAGATAACCAAATGACCACCATGGGGTTACTTAAAGCCTCCTATTCCAAGGATATCCAGACTATATACTTATCAACATTCAAACATATGTAAATCCATACATGAATGTAGGAAAGAGAGCAAAACATTGACATGCTTAGGCTATAAACACATACAAATCCTATACATATATTCATAACTAATATCACTCCAAATTTTCATTATCAATTTATAATTTTGAAAATAATTTTAAAATTTATTAGTGATAATAGCCACATATACATAAGATTAAGTTATTGCATGCAATTTTGCATAAGTAAAATTTATTTTATTTTGAAAATATGAATGCATGATATTATATAACATACACCATTTATGGTGATTGAAAAGAAATAATCAAACATCTCCACATAATTCATTCAACAACACTAATTTCTAAGGATAATCACATTAAATAAAATCACTTAATGCAATTTTGTAGAAGTTTATTTCATTTTATTTTGAAAATATGAATGCATGATATCACATGACATATAACATTTATGGTTATTGAAAAGAAATAGTCAAACATCTCCACATAATTCATTCAACTACACTAATTTTTTAAGACAATCATATTAAATAAAATCACTTAAGGAAAATCAAAGCTTCTTACTAAATTTAATTTTATATTTTGATTAAACTTAAAGAGGAGGAAACAGTTACTATTTTTTTTTATCTGATCCCATGTTGATGATTTAATATGTTTAAAGAAAAATAATTAGTTGAACTTTATGAATTAATTTAGTTAGAATCATTAAGCAATTCATTTAATTACCATATTCTCTGCTTCTTTAATTTATTTAATCACTTATTCATAAGCCTCAAATGATATGTAAATGAGAAATTAAAATGACAATGCCCCTAAAAGACCTAATGTAGTAGGCTCATGCTTAAGTATTAATTAGATTAAGGAATCTAATTAAGTACTTTTATTATTTTCCCACACCCATGAGTTAATCATAATTTCTTTAAGGGTCTTTATATTATTGAACACATAAAGAGGAATCCTTGAATTGAATGTTAACTATTTGAAGTGATTATCAATTTAATTTGATTTGATTTCATTTTTAATTATTTAATTAATCTCTTAATTAAACCTGCGTTAATTAACTCTATTTTATGAAATGGATTTGGAAAAAATTAAAAAGATCCTAATTACTCTCCCTTATCATTTCACTATTAATGAGTGATTAATGAAGTTTAATCAATTAATTTTTACTGTTTAGGATTTTAAATAATCATTAAATCACTTAAGAGAGTAATTAGGGTTTGAATTTCAAAATTTCCTAATTACATAGCCAATAAATCTCAAGAAAATCATGAGAGGTAGAGGTCATCCCATTAAATCGATATGCCAAATTTGAGATTAATTGCTTAAGTAATTAGGGCTTAATTAAGATAATTAAGAAAATATTCAAACCTTAATTAAGTTATGTTCACTGTTCAAAACTTAATGAAATTTATTTTATTAAATACTCCTCTGTTAACCTTTTCAAAATGGGTTTATTTGTATTTTTTAATTTTTTATAATTAGTTATGATTTTAGGAAGTTTCAAAGCATTTAATCACATTTTTAATCTCCAATCCCATCGACGCTATGCGGGAGGCTAACGTGGCAGCGCTTTCCATGTGGCACCACGAGATTGGCCACTTAAACGATCTGACGCGGCGACTGAGACAGCGCCAATCTCGGATCAGACGATGGGGATTAATCTCATGGATCTAATAGGATAAAATTGAATAATCTAATCGGATTAATCACGACCGTCCATTCTAATCATGCAAAATAGACGACGGATGATCCGTCGTCCCCCGAACAACGGAAGACATACACCATCCACCCTCCTCCACTCGATCTGAGCTCGTCGGAGATCGTGAGGCGTTGGGATCGACTCCAAAAGCTTTAAGAAGGGAATCTAGAAGGATTCTACGGTGGGATTCGTATGAAATCACAAAAACCTTCACCAATGAGCAACACCTATGAGAGTTTCTACGGTTTGACAGAGTTTACCTCGCTTGAGTTCAGGAGCGATGGTTTATCGACCGAGGTAGCTTTGTCTTGAAGAGGCTCTTGTTGAAAGCTTAATGATACCTCCTCGGTAGTGGCTCTGTGGACCAAGTGCCGCCATAATCCTCGACAGAGTTGGTCTAGGGATGGTCTCCGGTGCTCAAATCAATTGGGAATCGATTCATTCTTGATCGTCGGAGCTAGGAGAAGGTGTGGGTGAAGTTAATTAGAAAATGATAGAGGTTAAGTGAGGTAGGATGAAAATAGGATTTGGTTTGGCTCAGGTTCGATGTTGTTAGTGATGGGGAGGCAAAGGGAACTCAAGGAAGTGCTCCGGAAGCTCGTCTCAACTCACTCTTGCTCTGAGAATGCTTAGTTGTGTGTTGGAATGAGATGTGGAGGAGTATACTCTCATCTCCGTCAAATCCGGATGATTTACGCCATTGGCGAGATGTCCGGCTATGCGTGGGGATGTCAGAGAGGTGCTAAGGTGGCTCGGCTTGAGTGGCTGAGTGACGGAAGGTGGGCTGACAAGGCTGAGGTGGATTGTCCTCCTTCTCGCAGGTGTGCCAATGAGATTGCTTGGGTTAGGTTACCTCCCTTGACCGTGACTGAATCAATCAGCTTTGGGTCAAGTTAGCTAGTGGTCCAAGGGTCCAATTTGAGCTAAGGGAGGTTGTCAAATGCAAAGAGGTGGGTAAGACCTCCCAAAAGTGGGTTTTGTCCCATTTGGAGTGCTTCACCCAATGGGTATTGGGTCAATTGAGTTTGGTTTGGGTTGGGATGGATTTGAGCTGACTCATGATGACCTAATGATGGGCCATGCCAGGTTTGAATGGGTTTGGAGTTGGTTTTGTTGGATTTGACTCAATTTGACCTGGCTCAATTTGACACATGTAGGTTAAATTGGGCTAGGTTGGGTTAAGTTGATCAATTGGTCAAATTGGGCTAAGTCATGAGTTGAGACAAGTTCAACTGGCTCTTTGGGATGTTTAAGAGCAATTAATTTGATTTAATTTGAATTAGATTTGGATTTGACTTATATGAGTTCATATGGGTCAAATAGGCTAAGTTGACCAATTTTGTCAAATTGACCAAATTGGCTTTGGTTAGGAGTTAGTTTAGGTTCAATTGATCATTTGAAGATAACTGTAAGTATTGATTTTAATTAATTTAGATTTAGGAATGATTTAGACCAATTTGAACCTTTAGGTTAATTGGGTTGACTTGGTTAAATTGGGTTCAACCAAGAATTTGATTATGTTCAATAATCAATTTGAGATGGATTTGAGTCATTAGTTTCAATCAATTTGATGTAGGACTTGATTTGATCAAATTTGGCCTTTTAGGTCAAATTAGGTATACTTGGGTCAAAGAGTCATTTGGACTTGGTTTGTCTTGATTGGTGGTCAAGTCATGTTCAAGGATTAATTTAGAGTTGGAAGAAATCATTGGTTTCAATTTATTGAGTTTGGAATGAAGTTTGGTTCAATTTGGTTCATGTAGGCTAGTTTGGTCAACTTTGGTCAAATGATCAAATTAACTTGGTTCGACCAAATTGATTATAATTGGACAATCAAAGATAATCAATAATCATCATAGGAGGTTTCGAATAGGTTGGTTCAATCTAATTTAGGTTGGATTGGAGTTTTATTCAAATGGGTCATATAGTTCACTTTGGGTCAAGTGAACTAATGGGTCAATTGAGTTAGTTTTGGAATGAATTGGGTTGAATTGAGCTTGATGGTTGATTTATGAATGATTAGTGGCTTTGATTATAATTAATTTGGTTTAATTGAATTTTGGTTCATTTGGACAATTTGGGTTCAAATGGGATAACTTGGGTTGATTGACTTTGTTTGGTTTGATTGCTTGATTATAGATTTGGAAGGGTTTGAAATGATGATTTGAAGGGTTGGAGTGCTTTTGTGCAAATCAATTGGATCAAGATTGATTAAAGGAATTTTGGTTAAATCCATATGATTGGATTAGGATGAGTGATTGGTTTTAGGTTTAAATCATTTTGGCTTGGAGCTTGGATATGAAATGAAATTCAACTGGGTTTTAATTGGATTGATTTGAGATTTTAATTTAGCAAAGGGGATATGCATAGGTTTGGTTTAGGCCATAGGGTAGATAGGTCTCCTTAATCCTAAGGTATAGCCTAAACCTAAGGCTTACCCTCATAATGTTTCTAGGCTTAGGTTTAGTGTTCACCTTTCTATTAGAAGTGTACTATGACTATGGAGGTTCTGTTATATCTAGAAGACTCTTCAGGATAGTCAATCCTCACTCCAAAAGTGAGGTTAACACTTACCCAGACACAATCTAACATGGAAGTCAATAGTTGCATAGTGCAAATTACCACAAATAATATCTATCATCAAATATTTGAATATACCACATCATATGGGAACATATTGATATTAAAATAGATTAGATCAAAATTTGAATATCCCATTTTTTGCATTGATTTCCTTGAGATGAGACTTTTGAGATGAAAAACATAAACTAATAATGTTTAATGTTTTAGAATTTTTTAAAGCTCAAATAGTCTAGATAAATTATATAGTAATAACAAATATTTGGACAATTGAAGGTCATTCGTATATGTCTTGTAGCAAGCCAAGCTAAGGAGGTTGACCAGGTGGTCTCTTGTCACTAATCCTAGTATTCTTGACATGCAATTTTGGATGCACTAAAGGAAGATGACATCCTAGCTAACTTATTTCAAATTAATTAGATGGTTTATTCTTTGCCTTTGACATATATATCATAGTGTTCATGAACATAGTGGAAAGAATATAGGAAGATTTACGTACATATCACATTATTATTATGCATTAACATATCTAACACTAAAATTATATATTTACTTATCTAATACTCCTATGCATTAAAAATTGCATTTCACTTTTAAAAAGTAAGCGATGATGATATTTTTGATGTGATATTGAATAATCAAATGTTATATATGTTTAATGTAATAATGTTTAAGATGTGGAATAATTTTTTAAAGCTCAAATATTATGTATAAATTATATAGTAATAATAAATATTTGAACAATTGAAGGTCATTCGTATACGTCTTGTAGCAAGCCAAGCCAAGGAAGTTGACCAGGTGATCTCTTATCACCAACCCTAGTGTTCCTAACATGCAATTTTGGACACACCGAAGGAAGATGCCATCCTAGTTGATTTCAAATTAATTAGATGGTTTGTTCAGGTGGATGAGTGGCTTTACTCTTAGAGATAGAATGCAAAATGAGTATGTTCGGGAAAAAGTTGGAGTAGCTCCAGTGGTAGATAAGATTAGAGAGTCGCTTAGATGGTTTGGCCACATAAAGCATCGGTCGATGACTCGATTAGGAGAGTAGATGTATTAGATTTTCCTTATGTTAAGAAGGTAGAGGTAGACCTAAAAAGACTTGGTTAAGATGTATAAAAAATGATCTTAGTATACTTGATTTAAATGAGAATTTGACACCATAATAGGAAACAATGGAATTAAGGATTCATGTAGCGATTACTAGTGGGATTAAGGCTTGTTATTGTTGTTGTTGTTGTTCTTAGTATTTGACCTGTATATTATAGTATTCATGAACATAGTGTGATACGCTAGACCCCACATAATTGAAAAAAAAAAAGGAAGATTTACATACATACCACACAATTCTTATGCATTTACATATCTAACACCTAAAGTTAGATATTTGCTTATCTAATATTTTCCTATGCTTAAAAATTTGCATTTCACTTTTAAAAGTCAGTGATGATGACATTTTTGATGTGATATTGAAGATTAGGGTGTTATATATATATATATATATATATATATATATATATATATATATATATATATATATATATATATATATATATATATATATATATATATATATATATATATATGTAAAATTAAAGTTTAGGTATTAGATATATAAATACATACAAATTATATGGTATGTATGTAAATACCCCAAAATAGCTAAATAAAATATTTGTAGTGCTTTTAACACTATTGTGATACCATTATAGTATTTTGTTATAATGCCATTTGACAACAATTTTGTGACCAGCGAAGATCTTTAACAACACTATATATATATAGATGTTTAAGTTGCTGCAATTATTACTAAAATTAACAAATAATGGTTTAAACCATTACCAAAGGTGCAAATCTAGAGTATTAATAGATGTTTAAGTTGCTGCAATTATTCAAATTTTGTAGTGATTAAAACCACTATAAGACAATATATTTATGATTGTAAATCTTGTGTGTATATAATAGCTCAACAATTTGTATAACCTATTATGGATAGCCTATAAAAGCATATGGATTCACATTATTTACATTTACCTTGTGTAGTAATATATTTTACTTAGTTGTTGCCTTCTTAGAAGGTCTAAATTCATTTGAAATGGTTATCATATTACAATCTCAAGATATTATAAAAAATGTTGAAAAAAATCACAATTACTAATACACAATTAGTTGAGTTATAAGAACATTATATTGATACTTAAAAAAATTGGCAAGGATTATAAATTTGAAATAAAATCGAATTAAAAACAAAGTTGAAGAAGTCACTATCAATGAGGTTTTGAAAATAATTTGAGATGTTGAAAGAAGGAAGATCTCTCGAAAGGGGTTAAAACTAGAAAAATTATAGTTTAAAGAATTAAAAGGATGTATAAATCCGAATTTACTAAATCTTACTTGCAACCATCAAATTGGTTACTTCAAAAGAAATACCAAAAAAAAAAAAAAAGGTAAAACCCCTAAATCATTTAAAAAAAAAGAAATCATGGTGCCTCATGTTTACATTTTCTTCGTCACTATAGGGCATCTAACAACATAGGTAAGAACAAGAAATCACTTCACAACCTATGAGTGAATGGATGCAACATTTGCAAGATGTAGTTCCTAATGGTCACTTGAGAAACTTCAAAGTCATTAACTCACAATGGCAACTAAAACCCTAATAAAGTGGGTTTGAAGAACAATATTATTCCAATGGCCTAATAGTTTTTAAACAACCTTTATAGAAATATTAAAAAAGAAGCCTTCATAGAATGTATTTTTTTATTCAAACTACAATGAAGAGGGTACAAAAATGATCCTAATGAAATTATAGGTGCATAATACTATAACAAATAGCAAAATATTGGGTATATCATAATCATAATTTCAAGTAAATTTTATAAATTCATCAAACTTCAAAATCCAAAATAGATATAAATATTGGTAAATTTAAAAGCAAGGCAAGCATTTCATTGCTTACGATATGTTAGGGTCTATTTGAGCCAGCTATAGTAGTTTAAAAATGTAATAGTGGAGTTACCGCAGAAGAAGCTACTGTCTAAAAAGATATAGTGGGTATTATAATTTTTTTATTTTAAAAAGTTGGACCACAACTTTTTAGTAGCCACCAAACTCTTATAGATTTTGTTGAAAAATACAGCTTTCTCATCACAGATTCTCTAGTACACAATTTTTAAATGGCACTATCATGCATTTTTATGCCGCACCGTTGCCGCACCACTACCCCAAATGAAGCCTTAGTTAACTTCAAAATTCTATATAGGATGTCTATAATGGATTGCATAACATAATAAAAAACACCAACTTAACTAAGGAAACCAACAATAATAATAATAACATGGTTGGAATCTATATATAGCACATCTCTATTAGAATTCACTCTTATTATTCTAGT
Organism: Cymbidium sinense; assembly: GCA_021442155.1. Lineage (NCBI taxonomy): Eukaryota > Viridiplantae > Streptophyta > Magnoliopsida > Asparagales > Orchidaceae > Cymbidium > Cymbidium sinense. The sequence continues at coordinate 12,695,805 of CM038217.1, read as the reverse complement.
AAACACATATGAAAGAATTTTGATCAAGAAATTCATATATTTCAGATGATAAAATTCAACTTTGAGAGAAAAATGTAACATTGCCTTTACTATTTATATGGCTCTTATGGAAAAATTGGATTTTCATTATAGTGTAGTGAGGTATGGTCTCTAAGTGATGTGGCTTAATCATGAACCCCCTCTTTCAAGTCTAAAAGTGGTTTCATTCATCAAGCGATGTCTTCGTTAAGTAGTGATGTGAAGAGTAGCTAGCAAGTCATTCCTTTAGGGGTCACCTATTTGATGTGTTGGGCCAGTCTAGCGGGCGAGCAAACTAGGTAATTTGAGTGGATGGCGAGTTTCTTACTTTGGTTTGTCTTGTGACACATCCCTTGGCTGTTGAATCAAAGGTAAGCTAGTGAGTGGTACTCATAATTTCTTTATCATAATTGGCTATCTAGGCAAGCTTGTAGTATATGTGTTGTACTTTGGTTTAGAGTTTTTATCCTTCTTGGGCGAGTCTATTTTTCCTTTGGTATACTCATTATACATAGTTCCTCAATTCCCTCATTTCTTGTAGTGACAACTTGTAAAAGGACTAGAAAATTAGAGATGAATATTATTCAAGTCAACCTCAGTATTTATCAATTGTTAGTTCTTTTACTATTCGTGGAAATATTTTTGAGAATCATGTTACATCGCCTTTAATTTGACCACAAATATAGTAGCTCAAATTGCTTGCCCTTATAAATAAGGGGTTACTGGAGCTTCAAGCTTCATTGTTCTCCCATCTTGGCTTGACTATCATGAAGAAATTTTAAGAGCTAAATGAAAAAAAATGAAGTAAGAAATTTTATTTACATCGATAGTATCAAAGAATGACAATGATGGAGAGTTTTTTTTAGAAAGAATTGGATGCATTGGATGAGAACAAGATCACGATTGTGATTTGTAAATTAGGTGGATCTATTGCAACAATTTTAAAAAAATCGTTGCAACAAATGACCTTTAGCAACGATTTTAATAGCTGGTAAGTTAATAGTGGTTAAATTGATGCACAAAGCAAAATTAAATAGTTTCAAAACCACTGACTTAGGTGATGACTTTTGATTGTGAATGATGATAATATTGTTATTTGCTTGTCTAATTTTTATGTTGTTGGATTTGAACAAATTAGGCAGTAATTACTTCAAGATTTGTATTTTATGTTATGATTCATGAGTTTAGTAACAATTTCATGATCATATTATCTATCCTCTATTTTTGAGATTCTCGCTTAAAAATAAAAAAAAAATATATTTGTATGCTTTTATTATTCAAAAATTTAAAATCTTTGAAGATTTTCTTTGCCATAACTACCTTCTATATGTGGGGTCTCAAATTAACCTAGTTTCTCATTCATCATAAATTTTATTGGACAAGAGAGCTTGACTTTATTGGAAAAGGCTATAAGTCAACATAAAAATGTGACTAAAATGTGTACACGAAGCCTATGTGTTTTGAAGAATCTATGGAGCCATCCTTCAAAGAAAAAAAAAGGAAAATTTTGATATTTCAAGAGGAAGGCATGAGGTGCCAAGACATGGCACAACATATTTAAATAAAAGATACCTCAGAAAATTTTGACACATATTTTTTTAATAAAATGAGTTTAAAAAATTATTAAGTTTATTTTCAGATCAATTTAATACAAAATTATTATTTATATAACACTAATCTCAAAATATTAAATCTTTATTATTTCAAAATTTTTTATTGAAATTTTATTCAAATTACAAGTCAATAAATATTAAAGTTGGAAAATAGCTTATAAAGATTTATGTTTTATTATTATTTATATTTTATGATTTTCAATTTTGATTAGATTTTATTCAAATTACAAAATCTTATAAAAAAATAGCTATAAAAGAATTTATTTATTAAAACTGTCTCATAATAGAGAATTTTATTAAAACTGTTCTCATAATAGGTAGAAATAATTATCTTATTTATATTGTTTCCCCTGCTTAGAAATATACGCAATAAACAATTAAAAATATTAATACCAAACAAAACGCTTTAGAGACATTAAAAATTTCAGTGGAGCTTTTGCATGATTTTTTTGAACAAATTATAAACATTTTTTTTTTTTTTAAAGTTTCCATCTTTTGCTCTTTTACTTTAGATTTCTATGCATTTAAGACTACAAATGAACTGAGCTGAGTCGAGCATATATGCGTTCAAGTTTGAGCTTGTTTAATATTATCGAGTTCGAGCTAGATTCGAGTATTTAAGAATAGTATTCAAGCTTGAGCTTGTTTACCATTATCGAGCTCGAGCTCGATTCGAGTTTGTTCACGAGCTCGATTCAAATTGGATTATCGAGCTTGATAACGAGCAGCTCGTTTAATAAAATAAATGAGCTTTAATCAATCCTTAATCGAGCTTGTTCACAAGCAGTTTGTTGAAAAATATAAATGAGCTGTATCAATTAAAATTTATTAAGCCTAAAAATAATAATTTGAATAATACTGTTCACGAACAAGCCTTAATCAACCCATAATCGAGATCCTTAGTGAGCTTGTTCAGGAGCTTTAAATAATAATATTGATGAATATAAATGAACCGAACGACAAACTGTTCAAGTTTGTTCATTTAGTAATCAAGTATTTTAAAAAATGTTCAAACTTTTTTGATTAGTTAATCAAGCGAACATGAATGAGCTACGATAGCTTGTTGAAAGCTTGGTTTATTTGCAGCCCTATATGCGTTATTGATTTTTTAAAGGATTTTTCAGTGAAAATTTTCCATTTCTGCATTTAATATTCTTAGAATTTTAGGCGGTGCATCTAATTGGATTTAGAAAAGTTTTTTTGTCCTTCAGGCTGGCAAAAATTCTGATAATTAAAGTGCGTGTGACATCGCCGGCGTTAGCATAATTGAACTATTATCAATCACCTATTACTTCAGGAAATCAATGCTTATGTTGTTTATACATAAGCAATACATAAAATAATAAAATGTTCAACAAAACAAAAGAAAAGTACGAAGTAATAAGCTATACAGCACCATCAATTGCATTCAAAATTGACAAATATAATGGAAAACAAAATACGTTTTTTTGTAAACAATATAGTCAATTAAATTTTTATATAAAAATAAGGAGATTTCAATTCATATCAAACTCATATGTATTGATAACACCAAAATTTCAATATATATATATATATATATATATATATATATATATATATATATATACAATATATATATAAATATATAAGTATAATATATATATACTTTATATATATATATATATATATATATATATATATATATAATATAATATATATATATAATGAGTAAAAAAAACTCAGACAAAATTGAAAATTAAGTATAAAAAAACTTTATTGTAAACTTTCTATGTTGAATAATATTAATTTATAATAAATAATATTAAATCATTGAAAAAATTAAACACATAAATAAAAAATTTAGTGAGCATATTATATATATATATTAGTCTATATTCTTCAAATAATTATTTAATTTAAACTCTCTTTTGATAAAGAGATAAGAGATTTCATGATATTAACTATTGATCTACAACAAATGGACTAACTAACCTTGAATCGAATATGACTCAATTAAGTCTTTGTTTACCCAATGCTAAATCTAACCCTAATTAGACCTAATCAATGGATAATATTGAGTTCTTAAGATTCTAAGCCAATCTAAATTACTAGTGGACATAATTCAACATAGCATAGTTCTAAGTAACCCACATAGTCTTAATTATTTTGGCTTAAATAAGCAGAATCCAAGCTACTAATTAGTATAAATTAAAACACAAATGTAACTCTTTAATTGAGAGTTACTCAAATATGTTCTAAATATAAATAAACCAAAGACCTTAATTATTTCTATTAAAATTATTAGCCCATGGAATAAACAAAATAAACCCTATGCATTTCAATTAGGATGAATATGCGAGAAATAAAAAATAAATTTTATTTATAAACGTCTCATCAATTTATTTTGGCTTACATTCAACATGTGTTTTCACCCATCTCTTAGCTTTGGTGGCTAACCCCTCAATCTCATATTTATACCAGGTAAAGTAAGTGAGACGATGTGGGTGATGAATATGGTTTTCGATAGATTAATTTGATCTCACATAAGATAGATGGTGTATTGGATGAATATCCATTACAAAAAATATGTGTTCCCTCGTTTGACGGGCTGCCATTATATCCCAATTTATTAATTTTCTCTTTCACATTTTGGGGCAGTTCTTTTTTCCAACGTGGAATTAGATGTGCTACTCACGCTCTAGGCCCCACCTCCTTTATATATATATATATATATATATATATATATATATATATATATATATATATGTATATATATATATATATAGTATTTTTAATATTTTAAAATGAGTAAACTTTTTTTATACATAAAAAGCAATATTATAAATGTAAATATAAAAATTTAAATATTAGATATATATATATATATATATATATCTTTTTATTAAATATTGATATGGCTGAAATTGAATTATATATATTTGACTATTATTTTATTTAGGACTTTTCTTTTCTTAAAAAATAATTAAAATTAAAATGTTATTTAATAATATGATTATTATCAAATTTTAATTTAATTTAAATAATTATATATAGATAATAATATATATATATATATATATATATATATATATATATATATTATATATATATATATATATATATATATATATATAATACAAATAATTTAAATATATATTTTCTTACACATAAATTGAATTTATAAGACTTAATTAAAATTGAAATGGCTTATAAAATATTATTTATATTTGTTAATATCAAAATTTTGTTTTATCCAAAAGTGAAAGTTTGAACGTTTTTATCTTATAGTTACAAAATAATATTTTGGTTAATATTTTATAAAATGGAAAAAAAATAAGATAATTAATTAAAATATTATAATAATTAAATATTTGTATAATTATTAAAATAAAAGTAAATATTTTAAATTATTTTCCTAAAATTTTTCGGTTTCATCTAGACCACAAGTACATCAGAAAGCACGCTTTGCACAAGTTCTTGATCTTCCTTCCGCCACTTCATGCATAAACGTGAGCCGTCGTCAATCATTAATTAAGAGTATAAAGATAAGGACTAAAAGGTCAAGTAGAAGACAAATTGCAGGTAAAAAGAATTTTCCAAACATGGACAATTAACTTACTTTTATATTTATTCGTCTTGATGTAAAACATATTGATAAATTTAAATAAAATTTTAATTAATATAAATTTTTTGTTATATTAATAAAAATGTATTCATATTAACACTATCAACTATCCAGCTAGATTGCTCTATAAAAAGTTTAAATAATACATTGATTATTATGTGCTAAAAAATATATGATGATAGGTATAATTAAAATTTTACCTCAATGAAAATATCTAGTGCACAAATGGTTAAAAGTGATGAGTGACACCATAATTTTTATTTGGAAAAATTTATAAGAGAACTGAAAAAGGAGGCATAGCTCTATCGAAATAATTTAGTATATATATCAAAAGATACAAAGTTTTACTCTTCTTTTTGAGGGGAGAAGATAGGGATATAAAATTTGAAATGCATATTTATCTTTTATTGATAAAAGTTAATCACAATACTAAGAATAAGATCACACTTGTATGTGACGTTATAAATCGTGATTGATAATGACTAATAGTGGTGGCCAACGATAAGTATTAGTGTTGGTTGGTGGTGGCTGGATTCAAGCTTTTAAGCAACCCCTTAAGTTCTTATTTCTCATTGTATTTATAAAATTTTAGAAGGGACATTTTGATAAATTTAGCTAAAAACTCAAAATACTCCAAAAGATGGTTCATATTGGTTCCCTTGATTAATATTTAAGTGCCCTAATAACAACATATACATAATCATGAGAATAACTTGATACATTACAAAATTTATTACCTTAGGGCAACATTTTAAAACGAGGATTAAAAATCACTATTAATAATATGTCATAATATAGCAATGATTTTGTTGCTATTTATTTTCTGGAACAAACGACCATGGAAAGGTAGAAGAAAGAAAAATTGGAGAAAGAGTCGATGGAGAAGGAAATAGAAATAAAATAAATTTTTTTATATCAACTTTACAGAATGTCCCTACTTATATTTAGTAGAGGCAAAATATAGAAATAACAGAGAAAAAAAATCAAGAATTACAAAGAAGTAAATTAAGGTTTAGACTGTAAATAAATCTAATACTCAAGATGAATAGTAAATATTCTTGATGTTCATCTTGCATAAAAGTGCATTCAATGTAGATGAAGGCAATGCTTTAGTAAATATATATACTAGTTGGTGTTAGAATATATTGACACAAGTTTGATTTCCATCTTCAATTTTCAAAACAACATGATAATATCTCTATGTGTTTAATGCGTTCATGAAATGTTGGATTTGTAGCAATATATGAATAGTTGGTTGAATATCACAAAATAATAAAAGGTGAAAAGTCCTTGATAGTTTTGTCACCAAGTTATTTTTTCTTGATGTTGTAACAAAAGCAATCAACTTCTTGGATGACTAGACAAGTATATTTTGCATTCCATGATATAAGAATTGCTGAAGAATTTATAAAAAAAACATATTTGTGTGTGTTTGGGCATGCTAATCTACATCAATGCTTTCAGATAAAATAAGAAAATAATCATGTTAGATATTCTTTTTTAAAATTGAACAAGATGATGAATAACATTCATGTGTGGAGTTCTTGGTTTCATGAATTAGCAAACAAAGGTTATATATGTAGAGATAGCATTAAGATATAAGAGCCACCCAATTAATTTCCTATCTTGGGAATGGTAGAAGATAAGTTCATCAATGACATTTAATTGATTTCTAGGATCCATACATTTTAAGGGTTTTCTAGTAAGAAATCAAGTATCTTCAAAACTAAATATGTGACATTAATAAATTGATGGAGCACCTTTCTTTTCATGGGTAGTCTCATATAATACTTATAGATATCTCCTTTAAAATAGAATTTATTAATGAGAAAAATTATATTATTTCTTATCAATGAGAAGGAGATATGAATTCCCATTACGTTTAATACTACCATTAAATCCTTAATTTTGGAGATTAAACAATCATCATAATATTCCATCATGCATAATTATTCCTAAAAGAATTTGAGAAATAAGAGCAATAGCTTTTTGAATGATGCATAATGAATGTGGATCATTGATATCCATATTGGCAACTAATAAGAGAAGAAAGGAAGGAAGCTTATTCTTGATTATAAAGAGACCAAACGTAAGCTTATTCTTGCTCTGATACCATATTGTGATCTATTTTCTAGGACAAAGCAATCATGGAAAGGTCAAGAAAGAAAATTGGAGAAAAGTCAATGAAGAAGAAAACAAGACTAAAATAAAATTTTTGTTTTATATTTGCTTTATAGAACTTTGACACAAAATATAGAAATAATAGAGAAAAACTCAAGAACTATAGAAACTAAAGTTAAAATTGTAAAATCTAATAGATTTCAACCTCCTCTAATATAAGCTTTTTTTATCATTACAACAATAATCAATTTCATCTATGACTAATTACAAGTGTTTAAATTGATTCTATATGGCATTTTAAAACTACTATAAACTTATAATGGGTTTAATTGTACAACTCATATCAATTATAATAATTAAACCCTTGATCCTTTCACTTTCAAATCATTTCATTGGCCTTCTAATTTTACTTTACCAAACTATTCTCTCATTGGTTATGGCTTCCTACTTTTTTGTTGGTTTGTCGAGAAAAAATCTTCTCCTTGCAAAAGATCTCAATCATATGTTTGAAAACTCATCCAATAACACACATTTTGATGCAATTTTCAAATTAATTTTTTTAAATGAATTACAATAGTCAATTTTATCAACTTTACATTAAAATTATATTTTAGATAAGATAAATCTAATGACACCAAATGTAATCTAATTTGAGTTCAAATGAGCTCAAATCAAATTCAAAGTATACTTAAATTTTTTTGATACTAATTAATGAGTCAAATTATCTTTAAATTTTACATACCAATCAAATCAAGCATTTCAACAAAATTTTTTTTAAATTTGAGCTACTTAATTTGAGATCATTGTAAATGCTAAAATCTCATCAAATTAATCAATATAACCTATTACATGAAGTGTTTTAAATTTTTGTTAAATTTATCAAAATGTTCTTTTAGAAGTTATAATTAGACTTCTATTTCTCTCATGGAACATACTTGAGTTTGGAGATAGCTTAGAGATCTCAAGAATTTTGGATCTTTACTTAATGATAAAGGCCAACCTCCTCCTAGAGTGGAAACAAGTCGAGCCTTGTTCGAGTCACTTTTTGCTTGAGCTTGAGCTTGATTAATTAATCAAATTTGAGCTGAGCATGAGCTTTATTTGGAGAGTTTGAGCTGACTCACGAGACAATTCATCTAGGATAAAAGAGATAAAATAATTCTGATTCAAATACTTGTTATGATAAAAATGACAAAAAAAAAACCAATTAGAAATCAATTGATATAAGAGAATGATATATAATTATTAAATATATTTTTATTAATTTTATACTTAACTATTAAATTATGTTATATTTTAAGTATATTTTATTAATATTTATTAAATGAGCTAGTTTGAGCTAACTAGTTTAATTAGGATTGGCAGCTTGATTTGTGTTCATTAGTTTCATGAAGTTAGGCTCATTGACAAATACCTCAATATATAAATATTGTAAATTCATAACTATTACTCAACAACTATTGTCTAGCAATCACTACCCAACTACCCTCATACAATTATGTAGTGCATCTATCGTCCAATAAACTTTTTATCTTCACCTCCATCATTATTATTATAGTCAAAGAAGAAATAGCAATAGTTGAGTGCACAATTTGTAATTCTATCTTCTCCAAATAAGGAGAAGAGAGGATCTTTGTAATCTAAATCAATATAGTATAGTGAATTATTTTTCTAGGTCAAACTCAATGATTTTTTTTTTTCATTCACAAAATTATAGGCACTATTTGAGGCGGTGACAGTGATGCAGTCCAAATCACACCAAAGCATTTATCAAATTAAATTTTAAAGTTGTTGATGCATTTTAACGACTTGGTAAAATGCTGGCTTTAAACTTCGATCAAACTTTTTTAAAAATAAAAAAATTATAATCTATATTTTCTATTTCTATATATTTCTTATATTTTTACAATTTTGTCCTAAATAGTCATCTAATATCTATCATATTCTTCAATTTATCTATTATATATAACATCTTCTATAAAATTAGGACATTAAATTTTCACTCATTCTAAAATTTCTAGCATATAACAACTATTAATTTTACATCAATACTCAATAATAAATTAAAAAAAATTGAATAGATAAAATGCACGCATTTTGACGCGTGCAATAAATTTTTTTTTCCCCCCTAAACTCCGATGCTTGCTATCTCGTAAGGCCCGACCAGAGCTCGGTATGTGCCCAAATGTTAAAAAAACGAATAGTATATGACAATAGGCTTTCAATATTATAAGAAATTAATAGTAATTTTGTCAGCTTGGATACGCATTCATGGCTCCAATTTTTCCATTTGTTTCGTTGTCAATAAAACGCCGTAAGCCGTCTCCTCTGACCGCCCCAAAATGTAGCGAAAGTGCCACTCTTTCGGGTTTCTTCCCAAGTCAAAATCCAGAATAATCGAACAACCCACATGATTCTCATCACGAGGAAAAATAATTACCGTGCTGTTATGGTATATTTTATAATAATATAAAATATAAATAAATTAGAGAAGATAAGTATTTAAATCTTCAAATGCTTTTTGAAAAAATAAAAAATATTTATAATATTTATTTTATATATTTATTGGTAGTTTTATGCTTTTTTTCCCGAATAACATTGGCTCAGGATATCTAATTCACCATCTATATATAAATATTTTGATTTTTATTATTATCATATGTTTTACAATAAATATTTTTTTATATTTTAAATCTATGTAAAAATTAAAATTTGCATAATATTTTATTTAAATATAAAAAATCATAGATTAATTTTTCAGTGCATGTTAATTAACAATAGTTAAAAATAAATCAAATTTTTTTCTCATCATAGCTCTTTCATTCTCGATTAATTGTCTCGTTAAATAAAAAGTTAAAAATATTTACAATCATTTTTTTAAATATTTTATTTTATTGGTTCTATATTTTAATTGTACTTATAAATCATAAAATTCTCTCAACCTATTCTACTGTTATTATAAAAATAAGATATTTTGATCAGTTTGGTTGAGATAAAATTTAAAATCAATAAGTATTTTTCAATATATTTAAAAATAATGACGATATTTATCAAAGCTAATATTAATAGACTTATTTTATAATAAATAATATTCTAATAATTATTGGGTCAAATACTCAGGCCCAATATCGTTCCCTCGTTATATAGCCCTATCCCTTCCTCTCCGTCAATTACCTCGTGTCCCATTGCTCTCATGGGCAACACACTGGTCTCTCCCTGTTTCCCGGCAACCACCAACACCGCCACCGCCACCATAAAGCTCATCTTTTGGGAGGAACCACCTTCCTCACATCCGGGCTACTCGCTGGAGAACTCATGTTTCAGTTCCCGACAGCCTAGTCTGCCACGCTAACTCTTCATCGGCCGACCCGTCCCACACTAACCATCGACGATGGGCTAATTTCCGGTGAAACCCTCGTTCTCCCACCTGCCCTGTGGCACTCTCACTGCCGCCTCCCTCGCTCTGCTTTCTTACACAAAAGGCCAGCAACCGACTTTCGGACATGGAAAGTGTCCGTTTGAGTATGTAAAGGGAAGCGATGGCAAGGCACACATAAGGGTGCTTTCGGAGTTCATTGAGGGGATGATATGTGGCGGTGGTGGAGGCGGAGCAGAAGAAGGGAGGTAGCGGCAGAGTTGTGAAGAGATATGCAGTACGCCAGCTGAGGAAACAATATGAGCAGTTGGTGGGGTTGAAGAACCGGCCGTGGTCGCCAGGATTGGAGACGATAACAGAGAGTAATTTCAAGGTGAGGTTGTCTCCTAGTAGGTTCTTGAGGTGTGATAAGATCAGATGACGCACATACATGGGGAAAAAAATTATCAGAATATTCTGTGCAAAAATACAGTTAAAATTGTCTCAAAATCTTTAAATATATTTTGATGTAAATGCAATATTAAGTATTTCTATATTGTATTTATCTCAAAATAGATTTAAGAGTTTTTGAGATCTATTTTGATCTGAAAATTCAGACTTTTCAGTAAAAAATAAGAATTTTCTGCTCAAAATTTGATCAAAATAAATATTAAAATTTTTAAAATTTATTTTGAGATGAATATAATATAAGAGTTAAATAACTGTTCTTATATTAAATTTATCTCAAAATAATGAAAAATTTTAAATCCTTAGCACAAAGCATTTCATATTTTTCTGTAAATATTCTGAATTGTATAGGGACAATTGTTGTGTTGTTGGTGATTAGTTCATAATTATGATGGAGATGTTTTCTGTTCTGTGAAAATCTATTAGAGAAGTGTTATCGGGTGAGGAATAAGCAAATGAGTAATTCAATTAGAATTTTATTGTGGTGCTCACTTGGCCTAGAAAAATATTGCTTGACCTGTTAGGAAGATGCACTGCCTTAACAACATTTTAAGGCTATAACATGACTTTAAGATCTGGTAAGAAAATAAATTATTTTAAAATAGCTGATAATTAGTTATTTAGGCAAGAAAAATAATAGTTGTCAAAGACGGCCAATATCCACTTAATGATTTTCTTTTTTTTTTTTTTTTTTTTCTGGTTTGTAACGGCAGAACAGAGAGAGAGAGAGAGAGAGAGAGAGAGAGAGAGACAGACCTTTTTTTTTTTTTTTTTAACGACGAGAGAGAGAGAAGATTTTATTTTTATTAATTTTTTAAATAATATAATTATTTAAAATATATAATTTAAAATATTTTTTATAAAATATTTAATAACTAAATATTTATATATTTAGTTATTAATTTTTTTATTTATATATATAATTAAATATATAATTTAAAAATATTTTTAATTATATATATAAATTTATAAATTTATTTAATATTTTTTATTAATTAATATAATTATGTATAATATATAATTTTTATTAATTTTTGTTAATATATAATATAAAATATTTAAAATATATAAATAAATAAATAAATAAAGAATAAATTATATAAATATTTTATAAACTATATAAATAAAATAATTATATATATATATATACATATATATTTATAAATTTATTTAGTTATTTATATGTTTAAATTATATAAATATTTTTAAGTTATATAAATAATTTAAAAATAATTTTTTATAGAATATTTTTATATATAAATATATATAATATTAATATATATATATATATATATATATATATATATATATGTTTTATTATTAATATAAGTCTTTTAATAATAATAAACAAAATATAAAAAAATATAAAAAAATAAATAAATAAATAATTTTTTAATAAATAAATAAATGAATAATATATATATATGTATATGTATATATATAAATAAATTAATAACTAAATATTTTATAAATATATAAATAACTAAATATTTATATAATTTACAATTATTTATTTATTTATTTATTTAACTAATTATATATTTTAAAAGAAATAAATATTTTTTAAATAAATAAATAACTAATTATATATAAATATATATATATATATAACTATTTATTATTTATATATTTTAAATATTTTTAAATTATTTATATAACTTAAAATATTTATATAATTTAAATATATAAATAACTAAATAAATTTATAAATATATATACATATAATTATTTTTTTTTATAGTTTATAAAATATTTATATAATTTATTCTTTTGTTTTTATTTATTTATTTATATATTTTAAATATTTTTTTATTATATATGACAAAAATTAATAAAATTATATATTATACATAATTATATTAATTAATAAAAAATATTAAATAAATTTATAAATTTATATATATAATTAAAATATTTTTTAAATTATATTTAATTATATATATAAATAAATAAATTAATAACTAAATATATAAATATTTAGTTATTAAATATTTTATAAAAATATTTTAAATTATATATTTTAAATAATTATATTATTTAAAAAAATTAATAAAATAAAATCTTCCTCTCTCTCTCTCTCTCTCTCCCGTCGTTATAAAAAAAAAAAAAAAAAGGTCTCTCTCTCTCTCTCTTTCTCTCTCTCTCTCTCTCTCTCTCTCTCTCTCTCTCTCTCTCTCCGTTCTCCCCAACAAAAAAAAAAAACAATTGGCAGTCGTCCGTCAAACGGACGACTGGCCATTTTGCGATAGTGTTTGACCATTCTATATTCTTAGTATATTTTTTTTTAAATAACTAATTATCATTAAGATACTTAAAAATAATCCCAAAATAAAATTATTCACAAGCTTCAGTAAGACAAACAAATGGCAGAAATGAAGAGAGTTCTACACGTAACTTTTATATATTATATCATACAATATCTTAAAATGCTTTTTTTTTTCAAATAAAATGAATTGTGATTTTTGGTTAATAGAGATGGTCATATCCCCAAAATAATGAATTTGAATCATATATTTTATAATTTATTATCTCACCATTCAAGAAATAAATAAATAAATGTTATTAACTTTATATTATTTTTATCTGATGTTGATCTCGTTTTACTTATTTTAACTTGTTCTACTTACAAATTTATCATACTTATAATTAGGGGCGTAAGTAAGACAACTGAGTTTTTGAACTCACAGGAGCTTGGCTCAATAAATAGCTCCATCTTAACTCGTTAGTTTGTGAGATCAACTCATTTAATAAATAATAATATAAAATATAATTAAAATATATTTAAATTTAATATTTTAATTATACCATTATTTAAATATCTCAAAATTTTATCTCATTCTCTTATATCAAATAGTTTTTTATTATTTTATTACTAGTTTTAAATTTTTATAATTTTTATCATAATAATTATTTAAATCGTAATCATTATATCTACTTTATATTAAAGTTTATGCTATAGCTCGAACTTAATAAATTAATTAAGTTCAAATTCAAGAGTGATTTGAGTAACTTAAGTACTTTTGTAAGGGCAAATCTTTCGCTAATGTTGTTATGGCCTTCGAAGGGAGAGAACAGCCCAATACAAATATGTTAAAAACCGAACGCCCGTAAGCCCATCAACTTTAATAGATCTTCGTTCTCATACTAGAAGGGGGTTCATCTAATGGCCCTGAATTGATCTTTATTAATTTTTTTATATATTTTAAACAAGATATATTAATTATTTTATTTAATATATTCATTTTTTATATTCTCATTATGACTGTCATATGTATATACATATATATGGCATGTAATATAATATAATTAGATTGATAATCTCTAAAAGATAATTAAAAAGTAATAATTATATTAATGGGGCCCAATGAAATTATTTAATATATGACAAATTTATTTGATGACTAAACTTCACACGAACTCTTGGATTGAATGTGCAAAAATAGATATTATTAAACTTTGTAGCAAAAGAAAACTCATGCATCAAGAATGAATGTGATATAATCCCAAATCCTCTAATTGCCAAATTATAACATCAACAATGATAAAATTACAATGATACTTGATTTCGATGCAGGAAAGAAGACCAAATACGACAAATGATTGAAATCTATATCTGAGACCACGATGATGACTGGAGGAGAAAGAAGACTTATGAAATATAAAGTCTTATTACAACAAGATCAAGAAAATATATTATACATCAGAAACCTAAGATGAGCAATAGAGAGCATATCAAGAATAACAGCCATTATAGAACCAACATTATAGATGGCCAAAATAACAGAGGGATGTGCTATTTTCAGATTAAATCCTGATAATATCGAGGCGAAGCCATGCAAATAACATTAACTCTTCAACAAAGCCAGATCAGCTACAAGAAACAAACAGGTAATTCAAAACAGGAAGCAAAAGAAAATCTTGACAAATATAGAGCAGAAGACTAAACATTTATAACTGAATAACAAGAATGAATTACAGAACCATAACTATACATGAATAACAGCAACAAGAGTAAAGCAACTAGAGCAAAGCATTCTAGAGCTTTTTCTAATGATCAATTAACTAATTCAAACACCAAGATTCAAGAAATGCCATCAGAGAGAAAAGACAGTTAAGAGAAACTGCTCAAATGTTCCACCCTAACAGAAAGAAGATTGATTGTAGCGAAAATAGTTATAATAAGAGAAGCATGTAAAGAAACATTAGAAGAAGTAAGATCGGAGGATGTAATAGTATAAATAGGAGAGAAAGACAAAAGGGGTAATCAAATATTCGAAATCAACTCTTCTCTATCCTTTCTTTTCCCTCTTCTTCTGAACCCCTTCTCTGGTTTCCATCGCCGGAATCCTCTTCTCATCCCCGCTTGGAAAACCCTAGGGTTTCTCCTCGCTCTTTCCTTTCCTTCGGAGTGATTGAGCTCGACTGTCGAAACAAAACAAAAAGAAAGAATTAAGGTAAGTTGCATCTAGAAGCATCATCCGCGTAACAATAGGAACTTCATCAAGGGCCAAGATTACTTCCAGGAACTAAGATCAAGGAAAGAGATCAAACCCAGAAAACATGGAATCCATGAGTAAAAGAGATCAAGAACCTCAATTGAAACACAAATCCAAGGGCAGATAAGAGACCAACCAATCCAACGATTCATGGTTCAATTTAAGAAACACAATCCAAGTGCTAGATCCAACGGCTAAGAAAGAAAGGCGCTAATCCAATGTTGAAAAGCATATTCTCCACGAATTCAGTTAACTCGGTAGGGTTCATTCCACTCAGTGAGTCAACTCGAACGGACAAATTGAGCTTAACAACCAAACTCAAGCCAAGGATTCAGACCATATCATTGGTGCTCTTGTTGACTACCACAAACAACAATGGCAGAAGGCATAAAGCATACAACAAAGACATTAGAAGAATGTGTGACAAGACTCAACAAAATAGATGAACAAATGTCTTCCATCACTATAATATCAAATGAAGTTTCCAGAAGATTATCGGCCATAGAAGAAAAATTGGATAGCAATTATCAAAACCAACAACAATCACAAGTATGTACTTCTGATCATACAAAAATCCCTATTCCAAATAGACAAAACACACAGCAAAACATTGACCTGCTAAGGTAGATATGCCAAGGTTTAATGGAAAAAATCCCAAAGTTGGTACATTTCAAAACAATTCTTTCAATATTATAGCTTATTAGAGGACCAAATTCTAATTGCGGTATATACATGGATGCAATAAGCTGGTATCAATGGATGCACCTAAATAAACAATTGCATTCATGGACCCAGTTTAAAGAACAGGTTATTCAGAGGTTTGGACCTTCCCTCTACAGAGATCTAAGAGGAGAATTAGCCAAACTACAACAGAAAATAACAGTACAAGACTTCTACAATGAATTTGAAGAATTAGTCAGTTGAGAATTCCTCACGAATTTCTACAAAGTTATTTTGAATCAGTTGAGATATGACATAAAAAAAAGAGTCGGGCATTACAAATTCTTTGCAATTAGCAAAATTAATGGAGGACAGATTAGCAGATGGTGTTTATGCAATAAGAATATTAAAATTTACTCCACCTATAGCAATGAAACAACAACCACCAATACTTTCTCCACCAGTCATGTCAAATAATACCAGCAACAATCAGAATAAACCACAGATTCTATTCAAAGATTAACAGCAACACAGTTGGAAGACAGAAAAATAAAAGGCTTATGCTTCAACTATGATGAAAAATATCATAGAGGACATCTATGTCAATCCAAATTGTTTGCTTTAATGATGGTAAATGATGACCAAGAGTATTAACTACAGCAAGATACTCAACTAAAAAAATAGTGGGTACAAGAAGAACTATCAGAAATAAGCTTCAATTATCAACCATTCAATCCAGGCTAAGAAAGATTATCTAAGTATGCATAATTATCAACCTTCCAAATAGTTATAACCACACATAGCTTATATTTTATTTCAGATATAGCCCAACTATATAGAATACAGCCAGCACTACAACCACCTACATAGTCATATTATTTCTCTTTTTATATACAAACTACATAGAATACCATAGAGCATAGCTGCATATAAAATAGTCCATAATAATAAGTCAGTTTGGCTGGTCCTTTCCGACCTCAAATAGATGGACAAAGCAGAAGTCTCATATAATACGACCATATACAAATGATGAGTCATTTTGGTAGAAACCGATGCTATAAAGGGGACATGATCCTACATCTACATCAATAAGAACCATCCAATTCATTAGAACAAAAGACACTATAGCAATCAGACATAGTAGTCCAGTGGAAGGGAAGGCTATCAACTGATGATCCTGAGGTATGAATTGAAGAATCATAAAAGGCAATTCATGATTGTGACCTTGAGGACAAGGTGTGGGAGGAGTAATGATATGATCCCAAATCCTCTAATTGCCAAATTATAACATACAATAATAAGAATTATAATGATAATGACTGATAGGAAGGAAGATCAAATATCACAAATGATTCAAAATCAATATCTGAGACCACTAATGACTACTGAGAGGAGAAAGAAGACTTATGAAATATAAAGTCTTATTACAACAAGTTCAAGAAAATACATTATACATGAAACCTAAGATGAGCAGAGAATAACAAGAATACTGACCAACATTACAGATGGCGAATAATAGAGGGATGTGCTATTTTCAGATTAAATCCTACAATAATATCTAGAGACAGAAGCCATGCAAATACAAAATAGCAACATTAACTCTCCAATAGAGCGGATCACTACAAGAACAAATGTAATTCAAACGAAGCAAAAGGAAATCTTGACAAATACAGAGCAGACTAAAGTTATAAGCGAATAACAAGAATGAATTACTGAGACCATAACTATACATGAAGAAGTAAAACTAGAGCAAAGCATTCGAGCTTTTTTGATGATCAATTAACTAATTCAAAACCAAGATTCAAGAAATGCCATCAGAGAGAAAAAAAGCAGTTAAACTGAGCGTTCCACCCTAATAGAAAGAAGATTGATTGTATGAGAAGCGGTTATAATAAGAGAAGAGCCGCATCGATAAACATTAGAACTAAGTAAGATCAGAGGATGTAATAGTATAAATAGGGAGAGAAAGACAAACAGAAAGGGGGTAATCAAATATTCTGAAATCAACTCTTCTCTCTGTATCCTTTCTTTTCCCTCTTCTCCTAAACCCCTTCTCTGGTTTCCATCGCCGGAATCCAC
Source organism: Cymbidium sinense (assembly GCA_021442155.1). NCBI lineage: Eukaryota > Viridiplantae > Streptophyta > Magnoliopsida > Asparagales > Orchidaceae > Cymbidium > Cymbidium sinense. Next base: position 12,677,409 of record CM038217.1, on the reverse strand, counting down.
CTCTCATCCCCGCTTGGAAAACCTTAGAGTTTCTCCTCCGCTCTCAGCCCCTTTCCTTCTCAGGCGGCGTCAGCTGTCGAAACAAAACAAACTGAAAGAATTAAGGTAAGTTGCATCTAGAAGCATCATCACATGACCCAGAACAACCGGAGGAACTCGCATCAAGGGCCAAGATTACTTCCCGGGAACTAAGATCAAGGAAAGAGATCGAACCGCACAGAAAGGCACGCATGGAATCCACTACCGTAAAATAGGAGATCAAGAACCGCTCAATCGAAACACAAATCCTAGGGCAGATAAGAGACCAACCAATCCAACGATTCACGGTTCAATTCAAGAAACACAATCCAAGTGCTAGATCTAACGGCCAAGAAAGAAAGGCTAATAGCGATTGAAAACGTATTCTCCACGAATTATCGGTTAACTCGGTAGGTTCATTCCACTCAGAAGTGAGTCAACTCACTGAACCAGAACCAAATTGAACCGTTAACTTGAACCAAACTCAAGCCAAGGATTCATACCATATCAGAGTGATTATTGTCAAAATATAAATATAGGAGTTGTTTGGTTGGAATTAAAAGTAAAGTAAAATAAATACAGAGATTTTAGGTTTCTTGGTATTTGACACGATGTAAATTAAAATTTTAAAGTGATGTAATGCATTTGTAATTCAGTGGATAGTTATATTTTGGTGTATAATTTGGAATTCAAATATCATAATGTAGAATCTTTGCGATCATGGTCCGAAACCACTTATCGCATTCGCCTGCGATCATCGCCATACGATCTGCGGCGGAACCGGCTAACCGCTATACGCCACACACGAAAACCTTCAAAATACTTTACATTACATTTATTTAACCAAACAGAAAAAAAAACTCATGAATTTGTAAAATTATCAACCAAATAATTTAAAGTAATCCAAATACACGGCATTCCTTTTTCAGGCAACCAAATAGCCCCATAAAAAAATGATACAATTATAATATCTTTGAAAGCATATCAAAAATCTATTTTCTTTAAACATGAATGACTCGATCTCAAACCTAATCGAGGTATGTGATTGCATGAGTAGTAAATAACAATTAAGATAAAAAGAGGTAGAAGATATATAAAATCTTATCATTTTATATTTGCATAATTGTGGTTCAAGTACATTTTCCAAATATCATGGAATAGTACTATAAGATAGAGTAGAATGATCATTATTCATTAGGGCTCTACAATAGATATAATTGATGATAAATATGCAATAGATATTGCACATTGAAAATAAAAGAGATGTAAGAATTTATATTGTATCAATTGGCTATCTTATGTGGTTTTGAGGGCAATTATGAAGGTTGGTGGATTTTTTTGAAAAGTCTCATGAAGTGAAAAAAACAAGATTTAAATACAAGTGATTGTGAATTTAGCAAATTTGTATACATTTAAATTTAAAAACATTAGCTTATGCTATTTAATTTTAACATTAATATTCTCATTTCCTTTATATCATCGTTTTCTTAATTCTTAATTTAATTTCATATGAAATTATAATTTTTTGCTAATTTTTATAGATAGCATTTGGTATTACAGTTGAGTCTCATTGTAGATCTATATCATCAAAATTTAATAATCAAATGAAGAAGATATGTCTTAATCCTTTCATTGATGAAGACACTATCATTCATATCATATCATCTGAATCTCATTGAGACTATAAATTTTTTTGTTAATAAAGATCACCACTATCATTCATATTATATCATTTGAATCTCATTTAGACTACAACTCCACCTACAAAAATTATTTTTAAATTTAAATTCTTCCATTCTATTACAACATTCTCATAAGACTCATTAATATACGATCATCATTAAACACATACAATGGCAAATTAATATTTCTTAAACAACATAAAAGAAGATTCCTCTAAAATTCATGAAACATGGTTTCATGAATTTATGATAATATTTTTTATAATATTCATTAAAAGATATTTTTTTTGAGATACTAATAAATTATTTCATATTCAAAAAATGCTAGTTGTCATAACATTATGAAAGAGTTAGGATGAATTTAAGTTTTGAAGCTCAACTTGTACAATATATTCACCATATCAATACATTTTGGAGAGTCCTCTATAGATTGAGAAGAAATTATGAGCCAACCTATCTCATCTCACGGAAGCTCTAGGTATGCTCATAAGAGAGCATAATAAAGAAATTGAGTTATGGGCTTGAAAATTGCCACCGATCTCTCGATGAAGAGAGTGATTTAAGTGTCGGTGTAATTTTCAGAAGACTGATGGAATAGTAGATAAGACACTACCCAGAGATTTCACCCTCATTTTGTGAGGACTTTAGATCTGGTTCCAGGTTTTCTATAGGCGCAAGAACCTATAGTTAATTACCCCTCTCAATCCTAAGAGAACTTTCGATTAAGGCTAATCATTAGGTCGCTTAGTGCGTAGCGTATAATAGCAGCATATGGAGTTTTAGAATTTAGATTTATGAGATTCATTATATTTAACTTAAAGCGGATGGTTGGGGAATGATGATGATCATATCTATGGTTCATTATCGGTTGTCTGGTGTCTCTAGTTAGAGGAGGTAGTCGACCCAACCTGACCGAATGATTCTTATCAGCAACACATGTGTTACGTCATCCAAGAAATCTTTATAGACCTGGGGTGGTGTTTGTCTAAGGAGATAAGCTTAAGTCTATCTTAGCTAACAGATGGATTTTTGCTCAATCAAGTATATCCTATGGTTCACAACTCAAAGGGCAGAGCCATTGGGGAGCATACGGGCTATAATCATGATCGTGATATAGTGGAGTCATTTGGCGACAACCACCCGATCAGAAGACTCTGGTCGTAACTGCATCATGTGGAGCCTACTAGCCAAGCCATGCAGTTAGAGGACATGGGCCATGTCTTTACTGGCATGAGATTGTTTGAGAATAAATATAGTTGTGCACTTGATTTGACTTTGGCACTTTTGTGAGCTAGAGTTTTCTTAATTTGTCACATCCGACAAACAATTGTGGAAGGCAGTTGAATTTTTGGCTTCAAGTTTTTAATATTGAATTTCACTTAGACATTTATAGCTCAATAATATTTTAGATTCTGCATTTAGATTGATATTCAATCTAAGTCAATTTGCTTTGAAATTAAAATCATATTTTGATTGAAGTATCCCCTCCGGTTGAAATTTTTATTCAACATAGCCATCATCGAGGTTCATAAGTTTGCTTGATCTTTTAGTTTATTACTTTAGATTCTATCGACTCTATTACTTTAATAATAGAGGATCAGATCTACTATCATATGACAGAATTAGCTTCTCAGATATTTCATTAAGTTGGAAATATTATAATATTATTTTTGAATTTTTAGGTTTTGTTAACCCGAACCCGATCCTAAGATCCAACCAGGAATCAACTTGTGCAGCATCCTGAGACACTAAATTTAAGCATTCAGCATAGTGTTGGGGGCCATGCGGGTGTATTTGATTCTACATTAATTTAAACTTAAGGGATTTGTATAATATTACTTGTTTTAACTAAATTACATTGCAAGTATAAAATTTTAAATAAAATTTTGACAGTATTTCGGCAGCCTCGACATTGTCCCCACATAGAGAGCTATAATGGGGGTTGGGCCTGCCCACCATGCCAAAAAAAAGTATGTATGGGTGGTGTAAACACCACGAATCGTTATCCCAGTTAAGAAAGACAAGACGTGGATCTCAAGTACTTGTATGAAGTGCATATTTCCATGCCACACTAAGAACTGCATGTACATGTACTTATATATTTGCATTGTCAAGTTAAAACTTTAATTTTAGCTTTATTATTGAATTTTTATTAAGCATTTTATTAATCATGTTAGTGTAAAAAATTTGGCGATTTTGGCGACATCGACATCATCCTATACTTCGTGTCGGGCTGCCCCACGCTAAGAAAGGCATATGAGTGGTATAAACCACCGAATGTGCCTTCCCACCATGCCAAAGGCATGTATGAAGCTCTAAAATACTTGAAATATATTTTCTTACTACGAAAGGTGTGCAACTTATACACTTATAATGTTAGTTCAATAATTATATTATAGCATAATTTACTATCAAGCTATGTAGGTCCCCCTGTCGGTGTGAAGTTTGACAGCATTCCGGTGTCATCCCAATGTAGGAGGTTGCCTCGGGTATCTTGTCGCGAAGGCATGTATGGGTGGTATAAATCACGGCTTGAATGCCTTCCCACCATACTAAGATAAACATTATATGGGTCTCCAAGGTACTTGCTGAAATAGATTTTCCCGCCATGCCAAGAAAGCGCGTAATCTAAAATCTGAGTTTCCCAGCCATGGAAAGGCATGTCAATGCTATGGTCAACACAGTTTGGTCAGAACAGGTGTCTTGTTGGCGTGCATGGGGTGTGGTGAGCCTGACAGCGGCGTGCCCTAGCACATAGGTGCAAAGGCGGTTCTGCCACTGTGATCTACATTAATAATCTGGTCATTTCACGAAAACTCTGTGCACTGTAGCATGAAGGGGGGGGAGAGAGAGAGAGAGAGAGAGAGAGAGAGAGAGAGAGAGGATGGAGAAAAGTGAAAGAGGAGCTTGGGAGAAGGAGGGAATTGAAAAAAGTTAGGTTTAGGGTTTTAAGAGAGGTATTTATAGGATATATTTTTTTTATTATTTTATTTGCCCTAATTTAAATTTTTGCATAGACATCATCACATAGATAATATATATGTCAATTTTAGGTTACTATGATGTTCTAAACGCAACGACGTAGTCTGTTTCGCAATCGGAGGCCGTTTGGTTCAAGTCGGCGTCAAATCGGGATCAATTTCAGTTCAAATTTGCGCGTCGTTGCTTTTGCTGGCTCGATATTCATGCAGACTCGTCCGAATTGAGCAGATAGTCTTATTTATTAGGTTTTGACGCTAACAGAGTGATCAATTTTGTGAACGGAGATCATTTGGGTAACCTCATGGCTTCTTTACCTCGATATGCGTGTCAGCGCATCAATGACCCTCCTTCTTGATCAGTCTACCATCGAATTATGCAAGATGCCTATTCTAATCAATTTTGACATTTTGAATGCGATGGTGAAGTCCGTTCATCGATTGGAGGTCATTTTGATTGATTTTCGGTACCATCGAGTGTATTGAGCTCCGATTTGCGTGTTTTTGTATCCGATTGCTCGATATTCACACATACTCATCCAAAATGAGCGCGAACAGTCTCATTTGATAGGTTTTGACGTTTTCTAATAAATGATCAATTTCATGACGGAGGTCATTTGGGCAAGTCGTGGCTTCCCACCTCGGCGTGTGTCATCGATGACCCTCCTTGATCGATCGGCCTGAATTATGCAAGATGCCTAGATCAATTTTGGCGTTCAACCACGATGGTGAGTCCGTTAGTCAATGAGATCATTTTGACTGATTTTGATCTTTGTTGAGTGCGTTTCGCTGACGCATCAAGCGAATTCACCTTGTTAGCTCGACTTGACTTATGACACATACATGGAGGTCAACATGAGCTTCCTATTATTGGACAAGTGGACCTCCCTCTATACTGATATCATAGTTCTATACATTGAGTATAGAATTGGGATAATATGTATTAAGTCATTTATAAGTTATTATTTTTATATTTAATGTTATTCTATAAGAAATTTTACAAATGAAGATGCTAGGTAGAGACCATAATATGGTGGACTGACACATATTCACTAAATGCAGGCGAACCAAATGTGGGACAATAGTAAATAGAATGAATTTATATAATTACAAGCATTTGCAATCAAAATGTTAATATATGGATGCCTTTAATATTAATGTTTTGTAATATGAGTATATGTGCCTCAAAAGTTAGGAAGTTAGAGCTCTATAGGGAGAGAGCTCTTTTGATGAATCAACACACTAGTCAGATTTTAGAATGTGGAGTCAACTAGTGGAAAGAAAGAAGAAAGTGAGAAGTTAGAAACTTACTCCTAAGGCATAACTTATAATGTCCAATCCTCTTATATCACTTATCCTGATTATACACAGAAGACATGATGCAAAAAATAACCTATAATGACTTCAGATTTTCCATAAAGCATGAATGCTAAAATACAGTGCATGAATACTAAATGCAATCTAAGTTAAACTACAACGCAACAATAGGTGAGCCAACAAGCAACAAATGGAGCTGAGGAGGTTAAAGAGTGATAAGGGAAGGAAGGAAGTGTGCAGATATTATACTGTACTTGTAGCATAAAGTTGAGTTCCACTATCTTCTTATTTATTACAATGCACATATAACATTTTCAGAGAGCAATTTCTAAAATATAGTCTTGATTTTATTTAATGGCACATGCCACAGTTTTTATTGTTTTTATTTTTCTAAAAGGATAAACATATATCTCAAGTCTTTTAACGCAGCACAGCAGGCTATTTGTACGTTATAACATGGGTCAATTTCTAAAATATAGTCCTGATCTTGATTCTTCTAGCTGCAAGACATTCCTGAGCTGTTCACAGAAGATCTGGCCTTCCATTAATGTAGTAGTCTTCCTTGCCTGTCTCCCATCATTAAAAATTAGTTAATGATCTAAAACAAAAGTTATTAATAATTAACCACAAAAATCAATATTATGGAAATTATCACCTTTCAACAGAACATTATGTAAAAGAATATGAATACTATCTTTAGGCACATAAATTCATATTTCTCAAAAAAAAAAAAAAAAAAGGGAAGAAAGAGTAAAAATGATAATTAAACATATAATTTTTATTATCACTTAAAAATTTTAAATATAGTCAATTTTTTTTATAATGTGGGGTGTTTAAAATTTTGATTTGTATTATCATATATTAATATTATGTGAGTGCTAAGAAATGATAATAAAATTTTTTTGAACAATATGTTACTATAATTTAAAATTTTATATTTAAATGCCACTACTAAAAAGTGTGAGGTAAGGTAAGTGGTTTTTTTTTTTGGATCATTTGAGTAATTTTTATGATAAATTTATACACAACGATTATAATCGAAGAAGTAAGAATAGTAATTGCAGCCGTAATAATCACTTCAATATTTAATTATTTACCTAATAACATCCTTCGCCTATCCCCTCTTCTTTTCTGAAACCCCTCTGCGATTCTGCATCTCTATAATTATTTTCCTTGCAATTTTATTGCTAGATCTCATATACTGCAAACTTTTGTGGTGTTAAATATATTCGTGCATTTATATTCATAATTGCCTAATGAGTTCTCTACTTAATTTTACTTAGCACTTCATATGTGTCTATGTGATATTATTATATGTTTTCTTTATGCTGCTCTAATTATATTATTCCATGTGCTTTATGATTGCTCTAATTATATTTGACAAGGATGATATACCACATGTATTCTATAATATATTATGAAAATGAAGCATTAAATCCATTTTTTTAAACAAAAAATGGTAATATTGCAGCAGTTATAACCGTTGCATAACTATAACACTTTCAGCAGTTATAACCGTTGCAAACATCAATGCAGGAGTTAAAAGAACTGCACTAACCGTTGGTAAACCCCTTCCCCGCCGGCTATAAAACCTCTGCTAAATTCCTTTTCAATACATTGCAATTATGGGTGCGTTTGAAACAATTTTCTGGCTACTTTGCTTTTTCAGAAAGCAGCTAGAAAGTAAAGCAGTTTCGTTTGGCTACCAGCTTTTTGGCTACTTTTCAGAAAGTTTGTGGTGAAAAAGCTATTTTGAGAACTAGAGCTATTAGAGTGGTGGCTGTCAGAAAGTTGCTTTTAAAATTTTTCAAAATGAAAAAAATTTGTAACACATAACAGTTTTTTAATAAAGTTACTTTCTCTACAACTTTATAACCAAATTTTCAAAAAGTTACAGCTGACCCAAACAGACCCTACAACAGATATGCAACAGTTTAAAAAGAGCTATTATAAACTTTCGGCAATTTTAACTGCTTTAATAGAGTTATTTAACTGCTGCTAAATGCCTTTTTCTATAGGGTGATGATCCATGCTATTCCTCACTCATGTATATTCATTTGGGTTAGATTAATAAAATTGTGATATGAATAAGAAATTATTTTACAAAGTCATCAAATGTTGAATTAGTTTGACAACTATGAACTTAATAGTCATCTTAATTCTTAAAATCAACCTATTACTAATAAGTCTCCTAACATGTAACGTTAACTCAACCCTCAATACTATAATGTTTAATTCATTCAAAAGGTTTATATAAGATGTTGTCTGCTCCTTAGATCTAGCACTCACCCAAAGCATGCATCAATTTGTTGGATATTCTCACCAACCAATTAGTAGCTCTCATCCTAAAAACTCACTTAAAGTATTTATCATTGATACTCACTTAAAGTATTTTTCATTGATACTCAATATAGGTACTTGCTTGCAATACACAATTCATCTATGATTCCTATGCCTAGAGGTGACTTCTAAGAGAACTCATCCATTGTACAATTAGCTACATTTGGCTTAACTAATGCCATTTTATAAAACTGTATCAAATTCCCAACTCTAGAACATAGATTATGATCTCTATCCATAAATAGAAGATCAAAGATCTAGTTTGAGCATGTAAAATTATAAAAAAAATCACATTCTAAATAGAGATTTTTTTTTTCTATGAAATTTGTTCTCTTTAGTCAATTTGGCTCACCTTGTCTAGCCAAATGGGATAGGCTAGGTTTTCTAAAAGCTAATTCTCTATTAGTTTTTTTGGATACCTAGCTTTTTTTCTCTTCCGTTATGCTTTAAGAGTTATTTGATTATCTATTAAGGCATTGGTTATCTTCCATACATAATTTTAAATCTAATGTCTATTTAAGATTGATGAGAGTGAGATATTGAAGATAAAAAGAAACTGGATCATCTTAATTATCATTAAAGGTATTCACATAATGAATAATTATATTATTATATTTTTTTAAATAATTACAACACATGGATAATCATTTGACAAAATCATTCAAAATATATTTTAGTGTTTTTATTTGTTCCTTTTCCTCATTCCTCATATAAATGGAAATGAATTATGTTTATCAAGCATTGACACCACATGCCTTTGATGGCTATTGAAATCTCATAAAATCACAAACCTCATCTCTTGAAGAAGAGTAATATTTAGAGTCCTTCTCCTTAGTAGCGTCCAAAGAATAGGGCTTAACTAGTAAATGCTTTCATTATTTAGATCATAAATACTCAATCATCGTCCAAGTTGAAGACGTTGAAGTTGGATTCATATATAATGAAGTTGGATCTTGCTAACTAAGTTCCTCATTTCAAGTAAGAATTTATCTTCTTACTATCATTAATATAATAAATTTCTTTTACCATGCTTGTCACTAAGATTATATTTTTACCTTCCTTCAAGAAGCATCACTTCCTCCATTGACTTTAAGCAATAATTTATATCCTAGTTTGTTAATGCTTAAAAATTGTTAAAGAACTCTTAGCCTTTCTTAAACTTGAAATAAGAGCTAAGGGTATTACTTTAACATTTAGTCACTTCTTTTTAGAAGAAGACATACAATATGCATGATATTAAACCAACAATCTTTAAGTAATTCTTCCTTTGGTCTTTATAAATTTCTTTTCAACAACACTCCCAACTAATTATAGTAGCTAAAAATATTAACCAAATTATTAGAGTTTCCTATTAGTTATATTAACATACAAAAAGAAAATTATCAAAACAAAAATTCATATATCAAGATAAGTTCGCTAAAATATTGAAACACTGTAAAGGGGATCAAATTAAAAACATGATAAGGACATGATGACTTCTTATACAATGAAGAGACTACCTCAACATCAAATATGCCTAATTCACAGGCCTTTTAGAATGTTGTTGGCTACGATTATGAATACAATTTATGATAATACATACATTTTTTATTCATTGTTGATGCATACTCTATTATCTACTTAAGACCCATTATCTTTTATAAAGATTATAATCAAGATATGGAAGATGTTGACCACTTATGGATCCTCTTTACAAAGTTGAATCACGCCTAATAGCTAAAATTTTTTGTCTTTACTACCCTAGCATGATTTTTGATAAGATAACGATGGAAGAGAACTACAATCAAGCTATCCTAATAAAGACAATTAACATTAGGGGTTATCCCAAAGATTCATTGAAGAGCTGAGGCTTAAAAATCAAGATAGTCAACTCTTAAGAAACTCCAACTAGGAGATTTCATACTACTTATTCACCATCTATTAATCACTTTTTTTAATTATAATTAATTGAAGTAGTGAATCCATATAATAATGCAATTATGTCATTACTTTGATGGCCAACTATTCAATTAACAATATTTTGATTAATAAAAAACTTTATTATTATCATATTTAAATATACATTTAATCAAATGATTTTTTTATCCCTTTAGGTTGTTGCTTACTATAGACCCTTTTATGTCATTTATGATAAGCATTATAAAGTTTAAAACCATATTATGCTACCTATCATTTTATGAAATGATAGTTTTTTTATATTATAGATATTAGTTTTATAATAATCAATGATATGTTTCCATATAACACCATCTTCAACTAACCATTAATAAATTAGAGCTACCGCCTTGACTTATCATGTTATAATGAAGCTTCTAGCGAGAGACCAAATAATTACCATCTATAAAAAAAAAGCATGATGTTATCATCAAAGTTGCTTATCATTAAGTTAATATTGATAAATCATTCAAACAAACTAATACAAAATTCATTATGTTACCTTGATTTTAATAGAGCCATATCAATGCGGTTCATAAGTCGATTTGGCTTCATTTGAGAAGTCTAGTATTTAAATTAGATCTCAATTTTCATTACGTAAAACTATAGTGAAAAGTAGAGGATGTCCATTATCATTCTGAATCTAAGCTCAATATGTCCTAAGGACAACTACTCAATTCCATGAATTAATGTCCATGTTGACTATATAATCAATTATCTATTATTGATAAGCTTTCTTAGTGCTTTTTAGGATATCGTAAAATCAAAATACATTCATTCAATTATGAAATAGTTTATCTTCATTAATAGAAATATATTATTTTGCTACAATGTTATGTTGTTCAACTTGAAACATTATGTCAAGCAAATATCAAATGATGGTTGATATCTTTAGAGAACAAAAGTGTCAAAAATTACCAAAGTTTTTGTTAATGTTGTGCTTATAAAAAATCAAACTCTAAAGGAATATGTTGTAGATCTCTATGAGATAATTGACACTCTTGAAAAGTATAATGTGCATCTTAGTTCTCTAAAATCATCTTTGGAATGAATCTTTGGAGAAATATTAAAGAAGTTTTTTTTACTTCTTTCTTACTCCATAGAGCATGAAAGTAAATTATAATAAATTCAAATGATTTTGGAGATGTCCCTTTCTAATGCTATTAAAGAGCTTTAATGATTTTTAGGGAACATTGCAAGCTAAAGTTAGTTTATTTATAAATAGAAGATAAATACTTGTATTTTTAAATGTATTGAAAGTAAAGTATAAATATTTTTAATAGACTAAGGAATGTGATAGGCATTCAATCAATTAAAATATTCACTTTCTTTATTGCATCTACTCTAGTGCTCATAATCTAATAATAACTTATACTTTTATCTTGAAGTGGGTAAGCAGACAATTTCTTATTAAAAAGAAGAAAAGATGTAGTAGCCATTTTATCATGTTAGCAAATCCTTAATAGAGCATAGTTGATATACTTGTTTATGAAGAAATTAGACTAAGCATTGGTTGCCATAACTCAATGACAATATTTTTATTTTAATACTCATGTATATTAATTCAATAATACCTATATCTAGAGGTTGTATTATGACATCTTAATCACACTAGTTAACTTCTAAAATAAATTATTGATCTTAAAACCACCAACTTTTTCTATACCATGACTAAGGCATATTGTTAGCTTACTTGTGTTTGTTTAGGGTTTAGGGTGTAATTATAGTAATATTAAAACTCAATAAGAACTATTCTTGAATATATATAGTTTAATTATGTTTTATGTTTTCATGTTAGCAATAACTAAGACGGAGGCTCTACTCAACTAATGGTTTCTTTGTTTATAAGTACTAGATAGCTCTTTATCTTGACAACTCTAATTGAGTATAAACTAGGTAAATAGTGAAAATAACACATGAGTTTCTACATTGTAGAAAAATTATTTGAAGTTAAATTAAAATTAGTGAACTTTCATAATAAGTAAATCCATCAACATAATCAATCCATTGATTTATTATCTAGGTTTAGTAATACTAATGGTTGAATTGAAGGCAAACATATCTAAACACTTAATTATGTGCATTATGAACCACAACATCCTTGTCTACAAGACAACAATATTCCTCTTCCCTTGAATTCCGGGAATTACATCCAATTGAGTAGCATTTTACAACCAAAGAGTTTTTGTCACTCTAAATTTAAAAAAGTTAAAAAAAAAATTAAAGCTTTAGCATGACTTAAATGAAGAAATTCTATGATATTATTTGGATATACACAAAGAACTCAAAATTTTATCATCACTTAAGGAAGTGGAATTAAAGAGTTGAGTTATTAAGTATTATCATGCCAATGTTTGTGAATAGGACTTTTAAGAAGGTCTTATCCTTCAAATAGCAACCACACAACTATTCTTTTTAAGAAAATGCAAATCGACTAGTGTGAGACTCTAAAATATTAAATAATATATTAACCTAGAGTATACAAACTTCCAACCTACATAGGGATGGAGATATGGAGAACATAAAGTGAAGTTGACTTTAAAATAGTGTATCATTGAAAAAAGTATTCATATAATTTTACAAAAGTACACTTTTAATTAATAAAAAAAGTGATTTATAAGTGAGTTATTTTTTATCACTTCATAGAAGAAACAATCAACTTTTAAAAAACTTAATATTCTTTTATTTAATTGTGTATTTGATAGACTTTAGAAACAATTCATTATACTCATAAAATTATTAATGAGTTTGATCTTGAAGTCAATACTTTATTTTCAGCCTAAAGTTTATCAAATTATTATAAGGTAATCAAATTAAGAAGTTAATGTTCTAGATAAAAAAATTAGAGTAAATTATCTTCTATATGCATACTCAACTAATTAATCAAGTAATTGATTAACTCTATAATTAACTTATAAATTCAATATTAGTAGACAAGTCAAAAATTTTGTGACAAGACAAGTCAAAAAGTTTGTGACAACTTCTTATAAGCAAGCTACAATCCACAAGTAGACAACCACTTAATATTAAGCAAAGGCGCATTATACTTCAATAACTTTCACTCAAAGATAAAAATAATATGATGCCAAAATAAAATATTTTAAAGATAATGATCCATCAGTCTCAAATGAGCAATTCATATATGATTTTCTACAAGCAACTTATCCATATAAGTCAAAAATTAGTTATACAAGTCATTCTTCATTATGAGCTACCTAGGCATTAGTGAGGTCTCATGAATAAGATGTCCTATAGTTATTGCTTAAGTTGCATGTTAAGCATCACTTATGTCTCTAAAGAAGTTCACAATCTCAATGATTAAAAGGTAAGTTATAGCCATAATAAAATTGATCCTTATAAATGTATATTTCATTATTTGAGAAATTATTTAGAAACTTGTCATTATATATATGACTAAGTGAAAACTTACTTCCAAGCTTCGACTCATCAATCATAAGCTTTATACTCTTTACTTAAATCAATGACTTTAGTCTTTATTAAACATTTATAAAGTTTTCTAACTATTGATCACAATAGTTTCCATCATAAAATAGAACTCAGAGCATGAAAAATAAAGAATAAAGAAGAAGCAAATAACAAATTTTTTTTTTTAAAAAAAAGATTAAAGACCTTAAGTGAATCAAGAGATTAATAAATCATATAGAACTAAAGATCTAAAGTTATGACATGTTTATAAGAAAATTAAGGATCCCAAGCCATCATTTCAAAATAAAGCAATTATTTCATGGTGATCATTGATTTGATAATCAAAATCTATTAAAAAAGGATTGCCACAATTGTGTATAAATCATATAAGTTCACATGATACGCCAAGGAACACCTTAGAATTGGTTAAACCTATTGATTCTATAATAAATAAATAACTTTATAGTAAAAAAAAGCACCAAAATCAAAGATCGACTTCAAAGAATCAACCTTACCTTAAAGGGTGACTACAATATGGAACTTCAATTGAATAAAGTTTAATAAATGTGATGGATATCAATGAAGAGTAAGATCTAAATATAAAAGAGAGAAAATAAAACAATTTTAAAGTGTAAATCCTCATCTTGAATGGTAACTTAGACTAAGCTTTAGAATTCATCATAGAGAAACAATAGGCTCCTCGTAACTTATAATGTAATATGTTAAGTATTATCTTATAAAAAATCTCTTTATTAGATCCACTAACAATGGATTAACGCTAGCTTATTATTGTTGTCATTGGAAAGTTTCACAAGAAGATAATATTTGAGTAAACACTTTCAATTTTTAGATAAAGATCTTGAAAGTTGTTATGCCTAGGAAGCTTAATAGATAGACTTATGATATTCATGTTCAATTCTTCCTATTATTCTTATAATGTCTTCCAAGAAAATTACTTGCAACTTTAAGCATGACAACTCTCTATTCAATATTTAATGAAGTTGTAATCTATCAATCCAAATTTAAATTCTCAATATCTATACTAATTTGAAGACTCATTATCACCTACTTTAAGAAGTCAATTTTAGCAAGTAACTCATAACATAAAACTTATAGTATCCTTATCTTAGGTTTCATCTCAAGAAAATTTGTCATAAAAATAATGATATATGAATTCATTGTCTTCTTGATAGCAAGTGTTTCATATTATTTTTTGTTTTAATTCTCATCATTATCAATACTCTTGGGGTTCAGTTCTCTTAAGTCAATTAAGCTAATTTCTAATCTCAAAATCAATTCATTTGCAACTAGTAGCCTTGTCAAGTTTTTGCTCTTTAAGAGTCCTCTCTACTACGTTAACAACAAGCACATCATCCCATGCAATCACCTTCTCATCATTAAATTTGATCGTTATCATGGTTAAATCAAAAGCCAGCTCATCAACATTCTTTTCATAAGCCTTTCTTAGTTAAGCAATCTTAGTGAACTTGATATCATTTAGTTAAAGTCATCACAAGAACTTATGAAGCTAAACCCTTAACTTCCTTGAGTAAGTTATAAATCAACTCAAAAATATTATGTAAAGTAGTATTGCATGTTTACTGGTTAAAATATTAGTTAAATGAGTCTTTAGAGTAAGTTTTGGGGTGTGAGGTGTTGAATCTACCACCTTTGTCCGGAGAATCTTTTGAGACTTACTCAATGCATCAACTCCTTCAACTACAACCTACTTAATATCAACGAGCTCCTTTAAAGTTACATTAATCAATTTGGAATTTAAATTACTCTAGATTTATTTTATCCTTTTAGTATTTTACCTTTTAAAATATGGGGTTCTCAACTGATGATTACCACTCAAAAATATAAGAGATTTTTTTAGCAGCTTTCTTATTGAATTTATTTTGTCATCTCATTGACAAAAATTAAATATATAACTCTTTTAAATTTGTTTTTATAACTATGAGTCAGCGACATTAAGGGAATGATGATCTACATTCAAGAAACATAGTTTTAAAAAAAATTAGGTCTTTAATTAAGCATATCGATATGCTAACATGTTAATATGTTTCAAGAAATTATGCATTCCATTGAATGAATGCTCCATGTTGATTTTTTGCTTGTCACATGAAGCAAAATGGATAAATTGATTATTAAAAAATTTATGCTCTTGCATTTTGTTTGTCTCTATAAAAGGGCAAGAGAATTATAGAACTAATGTACACTCATACTAGGTTAGAAAGATTAATCATGTTGAATAATTGCATCTAGTGCACATTAAATGTTGAACTAATTTGAATCACTCGTAACTCTAAACTTAGCTATCTGGGAGTTGCCTACGACCTTAAAATCAACAAGTAATGCTATTTACATCGGGTTGATTAAGAGACAAGCTTAACTCTATCCTTATAAATTTATTGAATTTGGCTAAGGTTTCATGAATAGTGCACTCTCTATGAGTACTCACCTGAAGTACAAGTACTCATCAATGGGGCGACTAGGTACATAATCATAAGAGGGTATTTACATGTAATATAGACGACGCTTTGTTCCTATACTATGAGCTAAATTCCAAGAAACCTCGTCAAATACACAGTCCAATCAATGATGTGATTGCGAGATAGAATTTGCTTTCAACTTCTGTTAAACTTTAAAGAAGGTAGACATTATTCTATTTTTGTATTCCATAATTATTTAACCTTTAAAATATGTAGGAAGAGAAGTTAATTCATTCCTTGAATTAACTAAGATTGGAATGCAATATGGTACATAAATTCGAACATTGATTAATTACCTGAAGATGAAGACTGTGAAAGATCCTTCCATCGTGGGTGGCAAAGCTCGAAGCATTCAGGAGCTGAAAGCCTTCCTCTTCCAAAGCTCTCAAAACCCTAGAAATACCAGTAGTACTTCTTCTCCTCATCAGGCAGATCTGTACCATGATCTCCTTCTTACTCAGCCAAAATGCTGAGATCGCCGGAGAAGCACTGCCTTTACTATTGTCGGTGAACTGCGAAGTTAGCTTGTTTCTGTTTGAGACCTTTGACAACAACTCTTCCTTCTTTACCTTTAGTTGCTCGACCTGCCGTTGCAACTCTGGTATGTACTTGAGAATTCGAGCAACTGTGGAAGGAATGCTCAGCTTCTTCTGCATCAAGTTATCCATGGATTTGAAATTCACAATAATAATAATAATTATTATGGCAATATACAATATGATAAACGAACAACTGAATATAAATGAAATCTCTCGGGAAATGCTGGTTATAAAAATCATCAAATTAATTAAATATTCATTATAATCATTAAAATTAATTTTTCAAAATATTCTCGCTCCAAATTATTAAAAAAAAATAGTATATTAAAATGTATATACATACATTCATATGAATTTATAAATCTAATTCCTAAATTATATATATATATATATATATATATATATATATATATAACCTCAATCTTCAATATCACATCAAAAATATCATAATCATTTCTTTTTAAATATAATACACCCTATCAAACATAAAAATATTAGATAAATAAATATCTAATTTTGAAAGTTAAATATGTAAGTGCATAAGAATTATGTCGTACTAGCTCATATAATAATAAAATATAATTTAATTTTGAATAATAAAATATGTTTATAAAATGGATAAAATAGTATTAAAATAAAAATTATGTGTTAGATAGACTTTTAAAGTATTTTAAAATACTTTCTTTTCGTCGTCTAGTTTAAATTTCTTTTAAACATTTGATAAAAATAATCACATCATCTTCTAATTAATTAGTCAGAGTGCTCCACTTCAAAATTTTTAATTATTTATTTTTTATTTATAAATGTAAAATAGAAAATTTGAACTTACCAAGTTACAAAAGTCTTAAACTAATATTAAATCTAACTTAAATTATAGTTTTAAGTATTTATCAAACTTCAAATATTATTATTTTTAAATTAATTATCAAATATTCGGATAAATTAAACCATATCATAATCTTATTTAATTTATTAATTTATCTAAGTAATTAAAACAATTATTAATGAAACTAAGCCTCATATATTTGATTATGAAGTATTTTTTATCATTTGTATTATAATTAAGAATAGAAAGATAGAAGAAACAATAAGTTGGAAAAAAAATAGTTTCAAATTTGTTGATTAGAATGCAGTATGGTACATAAATTAGATTAAATATTATATTGATTGCAACATGAATGCGACTTTGGCTGTTTAATAACATCAAAGTAGATAGTGTCAAGTCTTAAAAGTGACCCCTTTCAAATTGTAGTTTTCTTCTAATTTTAAAATAGAATTTTCTCTATATATATATATATATATATATATTAAAAAAATACTAAATTTCTATTCTGATCACTATGGATATAACAAGTGTGAATCCTCGCAGAGTCAAGGTATCAAGGGCTTTTTTTTATGAGTTAGAGAATATAGCATTTCTACTCTCTCTCTCTCTCTCTCTCTCTCTTATATATATATATATATATATAATATATACATATTTAATATCTTGTTCACCACTTTATGTCATCTCTTTAAGTTTTACACATAATTTTATGTCACTGCTAACTTATGCTATTAAAAAGCTTGTTTTGAAGAATTTAAGAAATGCCTATCTATATATGATATGCAGTATTAACTTTAATATCATATAATAAAATTTATTTATATTTTGATCTTGCAATCTTCAATCATTTTACTTCAGTATTATTGTTTATATATACCTACATTTGTATTAATTATTAACAGTTAAAGGTTCAATCATGAGAAACATTTTTTTATTGTTCGCTTTATTTTTTCAATCTCTTCTTGCTTTCACCTAACAAACTTTAAATTTATTTGATATATATAATTTTTTATATTACAATTTATTGTGTTATAATAAAAAATATAGAAAATTTAAAATCAATAATTTTCGATATTCATCAATGCATCGTGTTTTTTTTTCTCCTTGCATGGATGAAGAACCGAATCCTTATTCCAGATCTTTGAGGCCAGCAATAGTGTTTCCTTTCTTAAAAATAAATTATTTTTTTAAGAATAATTTTAAAAAGGGGCATTTACATTCATAGCACACAATTCTTATATATTTGCATATCTTAACACTCAAATATAAATATTTATATATATATAGCACCTAATTCTTTATTATTACAACAAAAATAATACTTTTCTTATTTTTTAAGTAAAATTCACCTTTAGAAGCAAAGTAAAGGTGCTATATTTGTAAATATCAAATTTTAGGTGTTAGATATGTAAATGCATAAGAATTATGTGCTATGTACGTAAATTTCCCTTTTAAAAAATAAAAAATATCAATACACATTGATTTTTTAATTTTTTTTAAATTGTACTTAAACAACCTACATAATAATTTCTCTTTTATCACATTAAAAAAATATATATTATACTGTTGTATCCAAACTCACAAAGTATATCAATATTTGATGAACAAAATAAAGAAATTTGATGAACAAAACAAGATCGGTGTCATTTTTTGTTTTTGTTTTAATCGATAAATTACTATATCATTTTATAAAAATTGATTAGAAGAGTCTAAGAACATTAATCTAGAACATTTTTTTGAAAAAGAAGATTGAAATTTGTTTCAGGGACGCAACACTTACGCTTTGATCAGTTTCCGGCAACAAGGTTCGCAAGGAGGAGTAGAGACTGTTGAGCTTTTTCCGGCGATCTCGTTCATACGCGTTATGGCTGTTCTTCTCTCTATGGTTCAGGTGAGTCCCATCAGCGGCCGAGAGCAATGATTTCCGGCCATGGTCGTCGAGCTCCGGCGGTTGCGACGGCGATGGAGATAAGCTGAATGACTGTTGAGGTGAGCATAACTCTTCGTGGTAAAGCTCGTTCATGGCGTTCTGAGTTTGCCAAAAGTTTGTCGAAAAGAGAGCAGATGGGAGTTCCACCATGGCTGATAGAGCTTTTTGGAACCTTGTTATGGAGATTAATTCTAGCATTCCAAGCTTCTTATTTATAGAAGTTTAATTATGAGATTGATTAAGTTAATAATGTTTTTTTTAAATGACAATGATAATATATATTGGGATATCATGAGGATGAAATAATTAAGAAATATATTTATGTGGAAAAGTCTAATAATTGAAAGTACTCAATTATAGATTTGAACTTTATGGGGAATATCTTCGTTAGATTACTACGTGTACCTTTGAAATCCTCACCGTATATTTCTTAATGTAAGGTCTTTGTCCGTAGAAAATATTACTTCCGGAGTCTGCGTGCACGCTGATTCAATCCTGGTTCAATCAGAAATTTTTTTTTATTTTAGCGCTTAACGGCTATCGCGACGTTTATCACGGCAGAGCCACCCGTTAAAGCAGAAAGAAAGCGCCGTTGGAATGCGGGAGGAATTTAAAGAATATATATATAGATTTAGGGTTTAGGGGTGTATTTTTTTTTCTGCAGAACCGAGAGAAAGAAAATCTCCTTTTACGAAAAGAACCATGAAGATAAATATAATTTGAAAGTTATGGCGAGAAAATAGAGGATGTATTAAATAAAAAATTCATGGTAATTTTTTCTCAACCTATCGATAATTTTTTCGGTTTGTTAGTGTTATTCCTTGAAATTCTTTTATTTAGTGTATATTTCTACTTTGTTTGGAGTTCTTTCTTAGAGGACTTTGCTTGTTTTGAGAGATTTTTTTGATGTCTCTCAACTCTCATGAGTATAGATGATTCTGAATGTATTTGCTTTATTTTGCATGGATGGAGAATATGGTATTACATTCCATTAAAATAATTTTCTTTATGTTTGGATGAAATATGTTCATTACAATCCATCACAAATAATTTGGGCTGTTTGGTTTTTTAGTGTTATTTTGCATACTCTCTTGAGAGATGATTTTACATTTTCTCAGTTTTTCTGGTTGTTGTTGAGATTATTTTCATTACATCATTCTCATACTCTCTCTATACTCTCTAAGTACATAGCATTTTGGTCATTTTTCTATTTCTTTGGCCTCTTTGAGGAAATATGTTCATTAGGCACAATTTGGAGACTGTTTGGTTGATTTGTTAGTGTTTTCTTGCATACACTCTCATCATGAGAGTACATATAATTTTGGCCATTTTTTGTTCTTTGGCCGGTTGTTGAGATTAGGTTGACATTCCATTGGAAGCAATTTGGCAATTGTTTGGATGGTTTAGAGATTTTTTGCATGTACTCTATTTTCATGAGTATAGATGATTTACTTAATATTTTTGCGGTTTATTTGGCTTTTGTTGTAGAATATGTTCATTACAATCCAGCAATTTTGTAGGTGACTTGGTTTTTTTTATGGTTGATTTCATCACATCTCTTGTCATTCTTGACTTTTCATTTGAAGTTTACCTGGGAAAAGGATAACTTCAAGATCGATCCTACCATCACTCGGTGTTTGATAATCTTGCACTCTTTAGTAATGAAGTCATTGACATTCTGAGCTTCATCTCATCAATTCATTAGACTCCACTTCAAGACTCAATTCTTATTACCTCAATCTGTCTTCGGACATAGAAGCTTTTCTTTCTGGGTGGGCAGTGCATTTCTTTCACCCCCGATGAAGTTGCAGTGATAATAGAGATGCCAAATAGTGAGGAGAAGGTCTTATGGCATGGGGAATGTTATCTGTGAGGTCAGACTTAGTGAGGAAGCCCTAAGAGCATCTTGAAGGTAAAACACAAAGCAAAGCCTAGCAAGAAGATTTCCCCATACTCTCTGTACTCTATACTCTCTATGCTCTTTGTACTCTCACTCTGTACTCTCTACACTCTATACTCTTCTTAACTCATGGGTAACTTGATATAATCTTGTTTATGTTTCATGTAATTTTCTCAACCGTTGTATATGTAATTTTTTTCGATTTGTTAGTGTTATTCCTTGAAATTCTTTTATTTAGTGTATATTTCTACACTTGTTTGGAGTTCTTTCAAGAGGACTTTACTTGTTTTGAGGATCTACTTTGCATGGTATCTCTCATAATCTCATGAGAGTCTTGACCATTTATATTTTTCATGAGTTTCTCTAGAGAGAATATGTTCATTACATTCTATTAGAGCAACTTGGAATTTTGTTTGGGTTGGTTTTAGGAGAGTTTTGCATGTGTACTCTCATACTCCCAGAGTGCATCTGTATTTTGGCCATTTTTCTAGTTTTTATGAGAATGTTTGGAGAAATATCTTCATTACAAATCCATTAGAATAATTTGGAGGTTGTTTGGTTGCTTCTTTAGTGTTATTTTGGTATCACATACTCTCTCTCTCTCTCTCTACTCTCTACTCTCTATAATCTCTAAGAGTCTGCAAGTATTTTGGGACTTTTTTTTCCAGTTTCTTCTATTTGGAATAAATATGTTCATTACATTACATTAGGTTTGAGGGTGATTGGTTATTTTTTTAATGTTATTGTACTCTCTCAGACTCTCTTATGATTGTGGACATTTTTTCTAGTTTCTTTTTGTTATGATTATATTCATTACATTGTGGAAATTTGGGGGCTTTTGCTTTGTTTGGAGAGAATATATTTATGTACATGCATTTATGGAGCTATGCAGGCGTGAATGGTGAAGCGGTGATAAGTCGTGGATGACCCATTGAGACTCCTTGGCATTTTAAATAGCGGATGCATTATCTTGTATTCATACATCAAACTTACAGTGAAGGACCATACTATTATTGGCCAAACTCAAATTGAAATCAAAAGATTTTTTTATGTGCAAAAGTCGAAGAAATGCAATGAAAGCGTAAAATTCGATATAAGAATTTGCTTGTCAGATATGATTATATTCTCGTTGACTTGGAGAACTGGATGGTTAAAAAATATATAGAAAGTCATAATCATTCATTGACAAAGCCTGCTGACCTACATCTTCTCAGATCACACAGATGCATTAGCGATGAAAAGGCTTCCGTGTTGAAGACAATATCAGAGGCCAAAATTAGAGCAACTGATGCATTCAGCTATCTAAGTGAGAAAGTTGGCGACGTAGAGAATATTAGATTCACAAAAGAGATATCAATTTTATTGAAGAAAAAAGATTTGTGAATAAGCGGATGCATTAATACAAGTTGATGAGTCGATTTCTTAAGTTTTTTTTGGAGCAATGGCATGTCTAAGATAGAATATAGCTATTTTGGTGATGTGATAATTTTTAATACAAGTTATCGACTCAATAAATATAATCTTGTTTGTGCCCCCTTGTTGGAGTGAATCATCACTGGAAAAATGTGTTATTTAGAATAGCCTTTTTATCAGAAGAGATGATTGAGTCATTCTCATGGCTATTCTAGACATTTCTTCGGTTGATGAGTGACAGACATCCTACAATAATATTCACTGATCAAGATCAGGTTATGGCGAGAGCTATCAAAATTATATTATCGCATACTCATCATAGGTTTTGCCAATGGCATATTTCGAAGAAAGCTCCTTCCAAGGTTCCTTTAATAGTAATAAGAGGTACAAGGTATTTTATGCATGCATGAGCAAATGTGACTCAAAGGAAGAGTTTGAAGAAGCTTGTCCCATACTAGAAGAAGGCAATTTGCATGATCATGCTTATTTATGAGCTTTATAAAATTAAATCCAAGTGGTTGCGTTCAAAGACTCATTCGCATGGGCATCTTGTCAACAATGTAGTGTCAATGAAGTATGTCATAGAATCTCTAAACCAACAAGTTCTCACGATTATTTCTTGGGGTTGGAGAAGGTTATGGAGACATGGCACTGAATGAACATGATGAAGACAGTGTTGGTCGATTGTTCATTGTTAAGACGGTTAATTCTAAAACAAGGCTATATTTTATACAAGAAAGCTTTTACTATGTTTGAGGAAGAATTTTGCATGGAGTTGGAGGCTATCGGTAATTGTGTCGGATGACTGACCCCAGTATTTGGTGAGAAACTTAGAGAATAAAAATTCATCCAAAACATGGACTCCATTTCAATGGGACTACCAGATGTAACTTGTACTTGTAAGAAATTTGAAATGATGGGATTACTTTTTGCTTTTGTATCGAGTTCTTAGTAGAAAGATGTAGTGCATTCGGATAAGTATCTTCTCATCACGATGGTCTACAGCAAAGGGATATTTACATCGATAGTGCATATAGAAAATTAAGAGATGTGGAAGGCACAGATGAAATGCTCTTGCATTATTTTTTTTGGAACCACATTAGTCGATATGCATATAAAATAAGCATCAGGGCACAGGGTAATAATAGAGCTGAGGACTATATGCTTCAATCCTTAAAAAAAACTATACAATGATGTCGACTCTATAATAAGTGGAATTCTCTTCCAATGACGGCACTAAGAAGAAGAAGTCAACCAGACAAGGAAAAGACATCTTAAAGGATCCAGTTAAGCAACGTCCAAAGGGTGTTTCCAACGCAATGCTTAAGGGATATTGGGAGAGATCCAAGAAAGCCAAGAGTAATTCTCTATTTGCCTCTTAATTTTTAGTATTTAAAATATTGTTGCTAATCTTCAAACCATCCTATTTTTGTTGTTACAGAAACCAAAGTACAAACTGATAGTGTCGCAGAACATGTTTCATCACCCATTGTAACACCTTTCTCTGTTATGCCAGAGTATTTTTCAGAGGTACGCACAAAATAGCACACATCGATGCTATAAAAATCATTAACTGATACGATGTTCTACCTCAGGAATTCAACTCGAGCTCAATAATCAGTCAGTCGGCTGAAGGGTACACTAAGTTGATGATGGATATTATTACAAGAAAATATTTCAATGCATGATATCATTTAGTTATGTGTTCTTCGACTGTGCAATCATTTCTGCAATGCTTTAGAGTCTCCAAGATGACTTTCTTTTACTTAACAGGCACACCAGCAGTCTCACCTACGAGATTCGGTTAGGAAGCCTGCCTCAGAGTTGCAGCATTAGGATGACTTTCTTCTATGTCAGACTGTGCAATCATTTCTTCATTAGGATGACTTTCTTCTTGTGAGCATCTTTATTCTTAAACGTACTATTATTATAAAATTTATCTATTTATCTTGAAAATGAATTAATTTATTATGATATTTGATGACTAAGATTTACTAATCAATGCACTATATATACTCATATTCTATTTAAGTCAATATTTCAAAACATCTTCAGCTTAATGA